>JBBBVM010000004.1:1249266-1793868 GCA_037355625.1 Petunia x hybrida | reverse complement strand
CGCATTCCCCAATCATCACTCAGAAACAAATTACCACTCCTTCCAACCAGATCCGGTATAATGACTTCTGGTGCCATGACAAATGACTGGTATAAGGAAGGAAGAGGTTCTGGCATAAGAATGGTTGGTTTCCTTTTGGCCTTTTCAATCTCCTTTTTGGTAGGACAGTAACCCAAGCCAAAAGTACCCAGATTCTTGGGCAAACAGATGGGTTCAGTAATGCCGTTCAGATTTGCTCCCAATCCCAAACCAGGTTTTGAAACCCTTTTTTAACATTTCCACAGCGATCATCTTGGGGACTCTAGGTAGGGTACCTCTGTTGAATCATCATTAGATTCTCGGGTTACATTCATTAGCTCAACAATGTGAAAAGTAGTCCCACCAAGCTTAGTGGCATTGTCTACCATAGGAATTGTGGTGCTGGCGTGCATAGGGCTGTTTCCCTCGCCCTTAACCACTACTTCTTCATTATCCCATATGAATTTCACGCTTTGATGCAAAGTGGGGAAGGGGCGGCTCCGGCCATGTGGATCCAAGGTCTTCCCAGTAGCATATTATAAGTAGACGGGATGTCGAACACTTGAAACTCCACAGAGAAGTTCACAGGACCTATTTGCAGATCAAGATCGACCTCTCCTAGGGTGCACCTTTGAGCCCCATCAAAAGCCCTTGCTTTCACATTACTTTGTCTGATTTTGCCAGGGTCAATTCCGAGTTCCTTCAGGGTTGCCAACGGATATATGTTGAGCCCAGAACCACCATCGATCAACACCCGTCCGACAAATTTGTCCCTACATTTGACAACAATATGCAAGGCTTTGTTGTGTCTGAGACCCTCGGGTTTGAAGCTCTTCTTTGAAGAAAGACCCCTTGTGAGATTCTAAGATTTGGCCAACCAAGACGGCCAGCTCTCACCCGTGGTCTCAGCAGGAACCTCTGCTTCCTTGAGCACTTTCAGCAATGCATTTCTATGTGTTCCAGAGCTCATCAGCAAAGCCATGATGGATATCCGGGAAGGAGTATTCTTTAAAATGCTCCAGAATAGAGTATTCTTTTGAATGCATTTTCCTCCAGAAGTCCTCAGCCTCAGTGTCAGTCACTTTTCTTACAATGCCCTCATTTTCCCCAAGGCCTTGACCCAACTTCTCAGGCGTATAGCATCTATCGGATCTGGTCATGCCTTGTGCAGCAAGCAACAGCAACGGTTACCTTTCCACTTTCGATAGGCACTTCATAATAGTTCCAAGGAACCCTCTTGCTATCATATTGAAGGGGGGAGGCAAGCATAACAGTGACAGTTGGCCTTGGGATACCAGCTTGCACCAGAATGGGAGCTCTAACTTGCACAGATATTTTGGTCTCGTTAGCAACCCTCACATTGCTAACGGGAACAATGGTTCCTTTCAAATCGAACCCCTCATCAAGGGAAATGACATTGACAGCATTGTTTCCATAGGCGGGAAGAGGATTATCTTGCACATTTGGTTGAGTTCCAGTAAGCTGGATAGTGCCTGATTTGATCAAAGCTTCAACTCTATCCTTGAAGGCATAACATATTTCCACATCATGGCCCGCAGCCCCTGAATGATAAACACAATGCTTATTAGCATCATACCACCTTGGAGGAGGATTTGGAGTATTGTCAGGAACAGGCTGCACAACTCCGGCGCTTCTCAGCCTTTCAAACAATTGACCGTAAGATTCAGCTATAGGAGTATAGGTTTTAGGTGTTCTCCTTTCATAGCTTTGGTTAGGTCCTTGCACATTTGGACGGATAGGAGCACAGGATTGATAATTTTGTTGGCGATGAGGGTATTGTTGTGGTGCTGGTGCTCGTGGTGGATAATAACTGGGTTGTGCCTGGTAGACAAGATATGGAGTGGGAGGAATTTGATAGTGACTAGGATAATTTGGGAGTGGCGCACTTGGGTAAGGAGGAGAATATTTGGGTAAGGAGGAGGAATATTTGGGTAAAGAGGGGGTGCATTTGGGTAATGAAGAGGGGCATTTTGGTAAGTAGGGTAGGCGGGTGGATTATCAAAGTTCAACCTTCTAGCTGGGCGGCGGTCAATGTCTGCAACAACAGCTGTGACTTCTTCCTTCTTCTCTCTCCTTCTAGAGTTGTTTGGGCTGGCTTGAGCATTTTGAGCACTTGACTTCATTTCAGCAAAGCTTACAATCCGACCGGATTTGATGCCTTCTTCCACCATCTCCCCTATTGTAAGAAGTTCAGCATAAGGTGCACCCATCATATGAAGCATATGCATGTAATAAGGGTCATCCTGAGCACGAATAAAATACTTCACCATATCCTTCTCGGTCATCGGAGGTTGTACCCGTGCAGCCTATTCACGCCACCTCAGGGCATATTTTCTAAAAGTTTCTGTCGGTTTCTTCTTCAAATTGGCCAGGGTTATGAGGTCAGGGACCATCGCAACATTGTATTCAAACTGCTTTGTGAAATCCCCAACTATATCATCGAACTCATGCCACTTGCTTATGTCTTGTCTGGCAAACCATTCAGCAGCAATACCTTCCAGACTATGGCTGAAGTAAGCCATTAGAAGTTCCTCTTTGCCTCCCGCAACCCTCATTCTGTTGAGGTACTTGGTCAAATGAGCAAATGGGTCACCATGACCATCATACATGTCAAATTTTGGCACTTTAAACCCGGGAGGAGGAGTAATGTCCGGGTATAGATAAAGACTGCGGTAGGAGGTGCCTTGACGTTTCTTAGTCACCTGCAAATCCTTGATAGATTGCTGCATGATTTTCATTGCTTGGATTATCTCCTCTTGTTCACTTGTCTTTCCTTGTTTCTCCACAGTTATGGGCACTTCATTCTGTGGTGGATAGTCTGTGAAGTCAACATTCTTGCCATTAGGGTCATGCTCATAATACAACACCTCGGGATATCCCTGTCTTGGATCACTGGCGTTTGGAGGAGCAACGGTTACAGAAATGGGCGCTTGAGATTGTGGAGGATGGGGAGTGTCTTTGGCAGGAAAATATTGGTAGTGAGGATGAGTGGGGTCGTTAGGATATGGATAATATGAAGGATAACCAGCAGGTTGGGTATTTTGCTGAGCGGGCGGGGTATTTTGACTAACTTGTGGGCGGTTTTGTGGTGGTGGTGTTTGATTAAGTGGGTTGTTTTGGTATGTGGGTACATTGTGAACTGGATTGGCATTTGAAGGTACGTTTTGAGAGGCTTGCCCTTTAATTGTTGCTAGCTCATCACTCAGCATCTATATCTGTTTAGTCAGATTCAAAATAAGGTCATCCTGAGCAAGGAGGATGTTTCCCCTCGAAGATCCGGGAGTTTCAAGAGTCTTATCATTGAGAACGGGAGGCTGATCCTCGATACCAGACATTTGTCAAATTCTGAAGTGTATATCAATGTGCAGAGAAGTCTTTGGATCAGCACAAATCAAACTTCTCCTTTGGGAATAAACAAAACAAAAGAAAAATTCAAAAGGTAACTGTGTTAGTTTGCATGTTGTTGGTAAAATTTGCACGTAATCACATAGCACGCGTCACGTAGCGTTTTTGCATTTTAAACAAGCGATAAATTAAGGCATGTGGCAACCACAAATAATGTGCGTAAAATAAAAATGCGGATGCGTCCTACCCTATAGGGTGCCTCTTTGTGCTAGAGGTAAGCCTAATCGCGCAAATAAATGATAACGAAAAACAGTCACAACCATTTTTGAGCAATTCAAATTTAGAGTAACATATTTCATTAAAATAGATAAAGTTGATATAAAATTGTCTTTCATAACATAACATCATACTTCATTTTCTTGTTTTCTCTTTTTTCTTTCTTCTTCTTTTTTTTCTTTTCTTTCTTTCTTTTCTCTTTTTTTTTTCTTTTCTCTTTTCCTTTTTTCATACATAATCCTTACATAGCAAAATGAAAATACAATAAACATAAAGACATAATTGAAAGTACATCAAAACTAAAATAAAGCTGCCACTTCGCCAATCAACTGCATCATGCTGGTGTGGGTGCATTGTTGTGATTGAATCCTGCTTTCTTTACTTCATCTGCATCATCAAATCTGCATCATTGTACTCAACTTCCTTCATTCTTTTTCTGCTTTCTCTTCTCTTTTCCTCTTTTCTTTTTTTTCTCTCTTTTCTTTTCCTCTTTTCTTTTTTTTTCTCTCTTTTCTTTTCCTCTTTTTTTTTCTTTTCTTTTTTCTTTTCTTCTTTTTTTCTTTTTCTTTTCAATATATCATCATTACATAATAAATAAAAATACAATAACGAAAAGCATAATAGAAAGTACATCAAAAGTAAATAAATAAACTGCTATTTGTCCAAGTTCTGCATCATATTCCTGCTTGCTTCATCTTCTTGCTTGCCGGAGCGGAAGTTTCATCATAACTCGTTTCTGCTCTTGCTTGCCTCATTTTCTTCGTCATGTCTGTATCTTCATGGCCAACTTTTTCTAGCGGGCTGGGACCTAAATGCCGCTCCTCTTTGATCCACGCGAGATATTCTGGAGTACAATTCTGATGCTTTGTTGTCACCTCTATCGGTTGCAAATCCTTCCAATCCTCGAGGATTTCTCTTTTCCTTGGAATTTCATTCTGCACATTCTGCAGGTGAAAGGAGTTTCTGACTTTGACATATCAGCACAAAGGGGAATAAATTGTTCCATCCCAAATTGACGGAGGACCCTCAAAGGTGCGTACGGTTGAAGCCCAGTTAAACCCGGCAACTCGATGTAGTACCGCTTGGAAGTCCTAAGCGCAATCTCATCTTTAAGAACATAAATTAACTTCCACATTACCTTCTTATCAGTAAGGTAGACCAAGAAATCATACCATCCCGCAAAACTTTCAGGTTTTTCACACCACCTCATTCTCAGGTCTTGGGTAGCAATAGGATTTATGTTTCGCCGACTGTCTTTCACCTTGCAGATATCCATCATGGGATTACGATGGCACACTTGTTCTATCGCCCATACTTGAAGGAGAAGATTACAACCTTTGAAATACATCGACCCCCTTCTGCATTCATTCAGAGCCCGATACATTTCTGCTAGAATCATAAGAACTATGGTGGTAGATTTGTTCCCATTGATCCCTTCAAACATCACCCAAACCAAGGAACCAATGCAAGTCCTAATGCGTCCATTCTTTTTTGGGAAGACCAAAGTCCCTAAGAATGCAATGACAAAAGCCCTTACGCGCCGGTCTCTCCAAGTCTTCTCACCACAGTTAAACTCCTGATCAAAATCATCAAAACTCATCATGCGCCCAAACCTGGTGTACAGATAATCCAGATGAACCTATTTGTTTTCGATGCATCCCAAACTATCATTCCTTACCAACCCTAGTCTCTCTTGGAATTTCTTCCCTGTTTGACTGTTTGGAAGGATTATCTCTTGGCCCAGACACTTCAAACCCGTTATCCCAACTATTTCTCCTAAAGTAGGAGTCAACTCAAAGTCTTTGAACCTGAATACAGCTCGCGTCGGGTGCCAATACGCAATAAGAGCTTGGACTAGATCACGGTTTGGACGAACATCAATCAACTCCACCAACCTTCCTAATTTCCCTTCGACTGTCTTTCTCTCCTCCTCACAAAGGTTTCCCCAAAATGATTTTAACTTCTCTGGGACCTCTACAACCATGTAGACTTTGCCAAACTGTTGTTCCATTCTTTAACCTACAAGACAATGAAAACAAAATTCTAAATTTGATTGTGCTCAAAATTCAGCTGGGACTGGAGATTCGTTATCACAAAACACATAATATGCGGGTCAACGGGTTACAAGAGCCCGTTGACATAAGGGCGGATTCCTGACTATGGAGGCGGTACCAAGGACCGGGTCCAGACTAAGGTGTAAATGCATGCATGCTCCTAAAGCTCCATCTAAGAGTGGGTTAACGGTTGAGGCTAACAGGTGAGTGGCAGTCGGCTTCGTGGTTGAATAACTCCCACGACAATTCGCCGGTACACCAACTCATCAAAGGGTTCTTTAGTGGAAGAAAATGCGGGTGCGTATGCACACACCTCGCGGATATTTGAGTGAGAATGCAAGAGGTTCCCAGGAGTGGGGGAAGTATGAACGGAATGCCAGTTTATATGTGCACAAAGAGGGTGTAGTGACATGCTTTCGTGACACAAAGCAATCAATTAAATTAACTAAGCATGCTCGCAAATAAACAGTAGATATAATCATGTCAGTTTCAACATACAAACGCAATAATTAAACAAGCTACGCATACTAGTATCAACATACAATTCAAGCAATACAAACAAACAAATTCGTGAAAGCCTTATGGTTAGAACCATTTGCTAATCTCCAGCGGAGTCGCCATGTTGTTGAACCCTCCCTAAAAAATAATGGCACACAAGTATGCACCGGGATTTGATTTCAACAAAATGGGACTCCAAAGGGTTTCTTTGGAGTCGCCACCTAATTTAAGGATTATTAGGAACCTAAGGTTAACTAATGAGTTCAACTTATTCTTTAACTAAATAAAATTAAATTAAAATCAGAGATTCCGAGTAAGTGGTTCTCTTAAATTCGAAAGAAGGTTCCTTTCGGGAGCACTTTCGAAAATCCGCTAAATGCGGTTAATCCGACGGTTTTCACGAATTTGTTAAGGATAATAGAATTAATTTTAACTAAGGATAATATAAATAAGATAAGGTTTTGATTACGCCGATACTTAGATAAATAAATGATGAAATCTTAAGATTAAATAAATGGATGAATTACAGCATGGTTGATTGATTAGTTAATTAAATAAATAAAGGATAAATAAATTAAATAAATAATATAAATAAAAGAAAATACATTAAATAAATAATTAGATAAATAATAATAATTGATTAATTGATCGCTTAGGTAAATGGATAAATAAATAGATAGATAACTTAATTAAATAAATTAACATTTACATTAATTTAATTAAATGAAAGAATAAATGACTAATTATTGATTAAATAAATAAATAAATCATTATTATTATTAATTAATTAATTAAATAAATTATTAATTAAATTAAATAAATAAGATTTATTAAATAAATAATTTAATAAATAAATATCGCATAATTAATCCGATTAATGAATAAATAAGTAGATAGATAATCAAATATTTAATTGATGGATAAACAAATATAAATAATAGATGGAGATGTATAATTTAATTTAATTAAATTTTAATTTTTCTTTTGCACTCGATAATTAACCATAGATTACTATTAACTTAAACTAATTGGCGAATCCCAAAGAAACGGGATAAGCAATTACATAATCATCCTAAACATGCAATAAGATGACAATTCAATAAAGCGGCTATCCTACCAAGCTTCTAACATGCAAATCCTAGTCCGGCTCAGGGCTTCCTAAAACATGCTTTCTAAAGGGAATGGGAAAGCGGGAGTTTTAGAAGGTAGAACCCGGAAGCGCCACTCAATCATTGAGTCTTGAACTTAGAGATTTTCGTTCTCTTTCTTGTTTTTTCTTTTATATTTTTGGGGATATCAAGTCCCAAAAATGCGGAGCGGATCAAATAACTTCCAATGCATGTAGCCATCCCATTTGTGAGTTTTATTTCAACTCGTCCCTGAAGGTGTACATGACAAATAAAAATAAGATAACAAAGATTAGCATTCATTCTAAGGCAATTGTAAGCAAATGCAATAACACGCACAAATCATAACACGTTCTATTACGGACCTCCGACACTAATCTATCTCATCGCCTAGACAATTCTCCACACCTTTACTAACTCCAACTACTCCAAATAACAACTCCCAATTACTTTCACCATTCCCGGGATGAACTTTCAATTATTTTCAATACCAGACTGCCAATCATGAAAGGCGCCAATTGGCCTTTCAAAATAAAACCTCACTGGTCCTCAACTTTGGTCAAGCCTCTCAGTTTCCTCGATTTTGCAAGGCTCACAGACCTTGTCCATAAGGCCTCTCACTGGTCCTCGGCTTTAATCAACCCTCGCAGTTTCCTAGGTAGCCAAGACCGCACTGGTCTCCAAGGAGGGGCCTCACTGGTCATTTAAAAACGCGGGGGCTTCACTCTCCTAGTATGCGACAAGCATACTTCATTCCATAAGAAATTGTAGCTGGTTAGTCAATATCGGCCCCCACACACGCAAAGCCGTTCCCGAGAGGGACCCCACTGATCTTTTAAAATCCCAGGGGCTTCACCTCTTAGTATGCAATTTACATACTCCATCGCCAACCTGATACATTTTCCCGAACTTGAAAAAAACAAGCCGGGAAACCAGACTAAACCTCCACAATCCACCACCAAAGCTACTGCCTGAACCAAACTCCTGACTAGCCTAGGACCTAAACTGACCATTTGAACACATGCACACAACCTGAAAATCAACCCAAGACAACCCTTCAAACACCCTGCATATCTACAACCAGGACACCAGACCCTAACTCCTTACTCCTTCATGAACAACCAGGAAACAACCTAGCCTTGCACCTGCTGCACCTTCACACACTAACAGAAAAAGCCTCACTGATCCTTGGCCAAACATAAGGCCTCACAGGTCCTTGGCACAACAAAGACCTCACTAGCCTTTCAAAAGAGACCCATGCTAACAACATTATCCAGAGCAACCTACTTATGCCTTAACCAAACCAGGAACCAATTTAGCATTCATATGAACTGGAGAAACAGGGAACTTGATGCAACCATTGATTTTGGATAGAATTAACCCCACTAACAACTTAGGAGAATGGAAACAACTCATCAAGATACACACAAAAAGAAGAATGGAATAAAGACCTAACTTAATTATTATGCTGCACAATACTAGATGCACAAGAAGAGCAAAACACTTCATGATTTGATTAAATTCAAACATCACAGATCCTAAACCAACACACTACTAATCCAGAGGCAATTTAAGGAAAAACAGAGTTACTACATTATCTATAGTTGGTCCAGAAACAACAAAAAAAAGCCATTTTTTAAGAAAAAAACCAGATAGAACACATCTTCAAAGGGAAAACTAGAAAAATGCAAGGCCTCCAAGACATCCTGAAACAGACATCATCTACCATCTCTAATATGCTCTTAGACCCCTGAAAATGACCATGCAGACTCCCTACTACCCTCTCTTCAAACTAACAGACATCCCTCTAGCTAACTATCAGCACACCCTCTCATTCACCAAAGCAAAACAGAAATAACCTCCACACTCCCTATGAACCAACTAAACTGCTCCAGAACCTCTCACTGCCTGAACTACCCCCTCATACTCTCTCTTAGCTCAGAGCCAAGACAAATACCTATCTGAACAAACCAAAGGCACCCCCCCCCCCCCCAATTCTTTCAACAACCTAGAAACTAAGCTGCAACACCAACAGCCTGAAACACCCTTTTCTTCCTTAGCAGACCTTACATCATCAGCCCAAGCAGCCAGACCCTATGCTCTTGCTAAAACTCCCACCCCTGAACAAAAAAAAAAAAGAGCTACAACAGCCCTTTAACTCACAGGAAACAGAAACAACCTCACCAAACTTGAAAAGGGATCCAAGCAAACTTTAATACACACATCAAACTTGAACCAAGAAAATGGACAACCCAGAAAGGATTGAAAAGGAACCTCATTCATCACTTTTTAGAAAAATTTCAGCTAGTACTCTAAAGCAGAAACAGGTTAAAGGGAAACTTGAAGGTACCAAGGGATAGGCTTATTTCGTTTTATCAATCTAGGAACACTTAAACTCTAAACTAACTCTAGCTAGGGATGACTGAACTCCTTTTCCTCCTAATAAAATCTAGATTCACACCTTTCATACACAAGGAATCGACTTTATGCAGCAAAGAACTTAACAAGTAGTTTTTATGCCAATTTTATCACTTCAAAACTAAAGGAACCAGATTTTAAGCTAATCAGTTTCAAGCATACATAAAGTTGTTGATTTTAAACTCAAAGAAACATTTTTTGCCAAGTTAACAATGACTTAACCTTAACAACTGTAGGTTCACATTCGAATGAGAAAGAATCCCAAACTTATCAGAATTTTAACTATATTCACTTATCACATTTCAAACAAAATATTAGCACAAAGAAACAGGGAGAACAGTAAAACCTCACCTGTTTTCGAGCAGTGACTAAGGCAAAGAAACTGAGGTTATCGACCCGAACTTTGAAGTCCGCGACGACGATGTAGTGATAATAGCAGACCAAATACCAGGAACACAAACAGAAAACAGAACACTCACTGTATATTTTGAGAGAAAAAATTGAACTCTAAATCTATTTTCTACTGTCGTTTTCTTTATCCCAATTTTTTTTTAGAACCCCCCACATAATAAGTAAAAGATGCTTTTATACCTGTGCAACTAGGGTTTTAAGCTGAGATATCCTCTTCAATTTTAAACCTAAATCAGACATTTTACCTGAAAAATAGGGGTGAAAATCGTAAAATCCCTTCAAGGATCATACGTTTTCCATCCTTATCTTTCAAGAAGGATCAGTTACCTTCAATAAACGAATCGGATCAATTTTAACTTTAAATGGACGCTTAAGATTCTATCCAGCGAGGCTTTTGTACGGTGGAGATGAGGTGGAGGGGTGAGGGACCACTGGTGACGAGGCTTTGGACTGATTTGAAGGGTTTTTTAGGGGAAATTGGGATTAAGGGGAAAGGGATTAGGGTTAAGTCGAGTAGGGGATTTAGGGGAAAATCCTGAATTAGGAAGATGAGGGGATGGGCTTCGGGTTAGGAAGTGGGATTTCTGGTTAGGGGAGATGGGTTTGGGCCGAGTAGATTAGGTATATGGGTTGTGTAAATGAACTAATTAAGGTTGGCTTTACGAAATTGGCCTCTTTTAGGATAAGTTAAGTGAAATATAGGTGATTGCACGGGTAGGCTGGATTTTAAAGTGCGCATTATACATTTATCCTTCCCCTTTGAAATTAATTAATGCTTTAACTAAACTTAACTAATTAATTTAATTTAATTAACTAAATTTAATTTTTATTAATTAATTTTGACAATTGACTTTTATTTAAATAATCAATCATTAATCTAAATTTTGGGGCGAAATTGAGTGTCAACAGTATTGAGGTAAGAAATGTTGGATTGAGTCCTAGATTAACATCGAGACTCTTTTGAAGGTAACAGAAAAGACAGTCGATTTGAACAATGAAAAGAAAAAGTGGTGGTTCTTTTAAGAGAACAAGCTTGGACATGTTCGCTTCTTCAATCTTCTAATGTGCCTTCAAACTATTATCAAATATAATAAAACTAAAATGGAGGCGAGATAACAATCAAATAAACTAAAAAATAAATTATAACAGCATATATTACCTCAGAATATTGGCATGACCGCAAAGGTTCTGGATGTTTGACATTTCTTTCTCTACAATCTTGTTAGTGTATTGGCTCACATACTTAAGTTCTTAAATGAGCACTTTGCCACTGGAGTGGTCTTCACTTTAGAAAACACCACTATATGAATCTTTAGCAATGTAGTCCGTAATTTTATTTTATTTGCTTAGTTTAAAATATGTATGATCTCCTTCAAACCTTTCAACACTATGAAAACAAAGGGATATATCATCGTGTACTCAATCCACTCACCATCTCTGTGGACCTAGAATCTCTTGAACTAAAAGAGTTTGTCTTTTCATTTGGTCAATTCACCAACTTCAACTACATGACTTTACATGATTGATGGCTATGAACATGTAGTATATTATTGTTCTCTTATTTATGAATTATTTACTTCTTATAAAACTTCTAACCTTTCTTTTACTTTCTCAAAGGTCCCATGGCTATGTCGGACCGAAGATTTTGAATGCTACTATTCCTACTTTTTCTGTCGATATGTGGTTAGCCAGGTGCATTTTTAGTAAAATTAGATCTTTGTCGATTCGTTTCTTTACTCTAGGTTATGTAAACATATGATTTATGATCCTTTTTTGTGTTTAGACCTAAACGGACCTAAACAGAAACTATTGCAGGGTTGCGGGCCAGCATAAACTCGTACTTATTTTGATATAAAAACTCAAAAACTTGTTTTACTCCATGCGCATGCTTTTGAGCTCTATTTTGATTTTTGACTATTTCCTTGTTGTTTCCCTACACCTACGGACGAGGAGTGGCATTATGCAGAAACCACTAGCTATGTCTTTGGCATCGAAGAGGATTATGATGTGGATGCATTTGGCCTTCTGAAGGTAGTTGCTTTTTCTCTCTTTTCTCTTTTTCTTATTTATTTATTTATACTCAATTGATAGTCCCTTTGTCCTAATTTATGTGATGTAGTTTGACTTTACAAGGAGTTTAAGGAATAAAGATTTACCTTGTAAAATTTCACAATTGTCCTTATAAGATGTAAAGAAAAAGTAAATGTGAAAAGATTTGAATAACTAAAAAGTTGTAGGTTACTTTTAATGTAAGTAGGGCCCAACAAGGGTAGAATAGAGAAAATATTATTAATTAGTTGTCAAATAAGAAAGTGTGCTATTCTTTTTAGGACAGACTAAAAAGAAAAGTGTGTCACATAAAGTAGGACGGAGAGAGTATGATTTTTTGCTACAAATCATCAGAGCATGTTACATATTTTCAGATCATCCGGGATCACTGCAAAGGAGGGCTTGCTCCACCCTTATTTCAACTACCTTGACATTTGAAGTACCACTGTCCGTAGTTTTATCTTTATGTATTCATATTAATTATTACCAGCAATTATTGTCTCTGTGTTTCAGAAAGAAAGATGTTTTATGGACATATACTGTTTTAGTAGACTTATCTTACTTTATTTAATGCGTCAATTTAAGCATTTTCATATTCGAAAGTCACATTTTTATCAGACATATTTGTCATGGATCTAAGTGTTTACTGTCTAAAACAATTTAAACTTGAAAACAATTTAAACTTTACAAGTTTGGATTCGAGTCCTTTTTTGCCAATACATTTCCTATTTGTAATTTACACAAGTTATACAAGGTTAGAATGTATACAAAGTTAAAATATGTAGATTTGGTTTCAATCAATTCGGTCCTACCTAAATGGGTATGTACATCACGAAAGTGCCTTTATTGAGGGTCTGGTTCATACACGCTTCGGTATTGGTCCCTTTTTTACATGCGATTTATTACATGGTCTAAAGCTAAATGGCAGGAGTCTTCCTTACTACTTTAATCGCACAACACTTATTTTTTTTTACAAAGTTACAAAATCATCTTCTGAGGGAATACATAAGCATAAACACACATAAACACAATTTATTAGGTTGATTTTTAATTTCGGGCTTTAAACGTTCTTCCATTGTTTTTCAATTTTTCATGCCAAACTAACAAAATGCTCATACAATAGTTCAAAAAAAATACCTAATAGCAAAAACTTCAAAGCTAACAGCGATAAGGAGGACATGAATGCATCAACTCATGGCCAGCTTACCATCAAACAAACAAATGGCAATAGAAAACCTCCAAAGACAGTAACAAAGCTAGCCTCTTGACCTCTAACTTAAAACCTAGACTTTCTTCTTTTATCTCACTATTTTTCTCTTCAGATTTAAATTTCAAGTTTTCATGAGTAAAAATGAGTGGTTTAAGATTTGCTCCCTTATTTTAGAGAATGGTATAATATCGTCTATATCTAGTGAGGAAGCCCTCTTAAATAGAATGGGAAATGTAATGTAACACTGGTCCAACTTCAAAGACCATCAATGTAAATAAGCTTTGCAAGCATGTTTGTACTAAACTAAAAAATTATGACAGAGATTCCTTTCTTTAAAGCTGTCCACTTTTATCTTATTCCCCCTCTTTTAAAGACAAAGAAAAACTGAAGTTCAAACTCAAAGGGCTTGGGCTTGGACTTGGACTTGCTAAAGTCCAAACCCATTTCTTACCCATTCATCGTACTTATATACTATTGCTAACCCAATTTCCATTCCCTTTCTTTCTCTAGCCATTCAGCTTTTTTTCCAAATATTCGTTGATTAAATTATTTAATTTTAAATGCAGTTAGATAATAACTATTTATCCCTTCTATTTATAGATTAATCACAAATCAAGATAAGACTCAAGATATTTTAAATCCTTAAATGTCAGGAAATTAAGTATGTTATTAAAGGCATTACAATCAATGCACATCTATTCCTCTTCCACTTTCACACATGATTCAACATCCCATATTTTTCTCCTCTCTCTTTATTTAAAATTAAATAAGTATTAATATATAAAATATTAATTAAATAAATACACATACTATATTAATATACTAAATGAATAATTATTAAACGCACGATATGTAATAAATATTAAATATCACACATATCGTGTATCTACTAAATAAATATTATAATATATGGTATTTGTATGTATATGATATTTTTTCACTTAATATTTTTAACATATTGTGTATTTAATATTTATTCAATTAATATTTATAACATATTATGTATTAAATATTTATTTACTATTTTAACACAATATATCACTCTTTGTATCTATTGTGTATTGAATATTTTATTTATTTTAATATTTTTTTATATTTTATTTTTAGGTGATATGTATTTTATATGTGCAAATATTAAATATGGTAACAAAAGTGGGGAAAAAAAATATCGCCTAAAAATCGTCCCTAAAATGTAGATGTCTATTGGTATACACCAAATTTATATAATGGTATATTATTTAGAATTGAATGATATCCCTTAAATTTAAGAAGAAAATAAATACTAAATATCACTAATAGTGTTTAATATTCTTTTATTTTTTAGCATTGATATTTATCTTTTATTTAAGGGGAATAGTATTAAATAATTATTAATACTAGGATCTTTTTCCATTATTTTAGTGCAATGTTGTGGCTACTAAAAATAAGGGTTAAAAGATAGTAAATATCTTCATATGGACTGTTATTCATGTAAAAAAAACCCAAAATTTTACACTAAGAGGCGAAACCACAAATATTATCAATATGGCTCTTACTTCCGAACCTTTCTTGGGTAGGCTCACTTGTTCCATTCTTTGAAATAAAAATTACTGCCCTAGCACCCTTTTTACAAAATACCCTATTCTACTTTCCACAAAAATAAACCCTAGCTCCTACCTCTTTCCTCTCTTTTCCTTCCCCCTTTACACTATCGCCTCCTCCCCACCCCTTTCTCCGCATCTCTTCTATCGCCACTCCTCCCAGCCTTCGCTGTGTACCTCTGCAGCTGTTTTTTTTTTTTTTTTTTTTGAAGAATAATTACGACTTTCTGATGTAAATTTTGGTCAAAACTTCAGTGAGGGTTTGTTTATCCCACATTCCTTCTTATTTTTTTAACTTTTTGCAAAAGATCCGGCGAGATCTATTAGTTTTTTTGTAGGAATTTGTATAAATCTGGTAATTTTATTAAATTTTTTATGTAAAGCTACCAAAAATGCCGTATAAGTTTTTTGTACGTGTTTATACAATTCTATACCTATTTTATACAAGTTTATACACTTCTATAAACATGTATAAACTTGTATAAATATGTATATGTGTGTATGTATAATGACTATAGTTGTATAAATTTTCAAACTTGTGCATTTTATGGATGTTTGTATAAATTTTCAGCTTTTCTGTGTTTGTTTTTATATTTCCCCTATTCGTATTTATCTATGCATATTCATGTATACTTTATTTTTTGTATAATACATAATTACCCGCTTAAACTTTGAGTATTTTTGATGTGACACACTTAAATAGACAAAAACCAATAGAAAATAACTGTGGTAAAAACAAAAATAGTAACTCTTGTGAAGAATAAAAAATTCTGGTGTAGGGGGAAGTGGGCGCTAGGATTTTTTATTTTGAAAGAGAGCCAAAATTTCAAAAATAAGGGTTGTGTGATATGTCAATGTGAGAAAAAAATATGGCCCTTCATTTGTAATTTTCTTGGTTGAAGTGCTATATTTAAAAAAATCCTTTTTATTTTTACCTATAACTCAAATTCTCAGCCCAATAACCAACTAATAGACTCAAAAGATAAATGTAAACTGCAGAACTATGATACATATGCCAGATAAAATACACCCGATCTAAATGGATTGTATAAAATTTTTTAAAAAAATATTTTAACTGCTCCAAATCATTCCATGTTATCACCTTGAAATTTTGATTGAATGTTAGATTATTCCAAAAGATGGACTAAATTAGTTGCTGGGTTGAAATGAATGTTATCTTTCATGGGATGACCTATTATTATCTCTCAAGAAATGGAAGGAAAAAAAGGCCTGACCAAGCCCCGCCCAAGCCTCGCAGGTCTTAAAGTTTGATGGGCTGGGACGGACAAGCGCGTCATTTAGTTGGGCTACCAGATGATGAGCCCCAACCCAGCCCAACTAGAGTCGCGGGCTGGGTCGGGTCGACCCTACTTTTAGAATCAAATTTTCTATTATTTTTTTTTCTCTAAGATTTTAACTAAAAATACAAAAAATATAAAGTTATAGAAAAACTATATAGTAACCAAATTTAAAATTCAACAAATAAAGTATTTAACAATACATATGTAAGACTCTTTGATGTGTTATTGCGAGCTAGGATGCAATAATCTATTATAGTTTCTATATGTAAAATTCTTTTATATATCACATCTAAGTTTTGAATTGTAGAGTAATTATACAGTTTAATGAATATTTGTGTATAAAAATTTAAATGTAGTGAGTTTGTCTTCTCTCCTACTTTGTAATTTCCTTAAATATGTATAATTTTGAATTAAATAATTTATTTTAATTTTTATCATAAAACCCTCAGGTCAGCCCACCCCAGCCTCGGTCAAGCCTTATGGGCTAGCATGCCTATTTGGGCAGGGAAAAAAAGCCTCGATGTTCATTGGGCTCGAAAAACCATAGCCCTACCATACTTAATCTAGGGCTAAATCGGACCGGCCTGCGGGCCAAAGCTCCAATTGACGGATCTACACATTATGGTTTATTACTTAACATTTAATTGAATAACTACAATTAAAAGAACTAGATTATAAGAGAGAAATTTCAGTTTATAAAATTATCTACCTTCACTAAATGAGAGTGTATGTTCATTTTTTCATCAGAAATGTTCATTTATAAAACTTCTAACCGTTCTTTTTATTTCTTAGAGGTCACTAGGCTTTGTTGGGCCGAAGATTTGTAATGCTACCGTTCCTAGTGCTTCCGTCGATATGTGGTCAGCAGGGTTCATATTTGGTAAAACTAGATCTTTGTCGATTCGTTCCTTTACTCTAGGTTGTGTAAATATATGACTTATGATCCTTTTTTGTGTTTAGACCTTAGCGGAGCTGTGTTGTCGTCATAGACTCTTTGATGTTGGTGACACATAAACTATTGCAGGGTTATGGGCCAACATTAACTCATACATATTTTAATATAAAAACTCAAAAACTTGTTTTACTCCATTCGCATTCTTTTGAGCTATATTATGATTTTTGAATATTTGCTTGTCGTTTACCTAGACCTAGGGACGATGAGTGGCATTATGCTGAATCCGCTAGCTGTGTCTTTGGAAGCCAAGATGTTTATGATGTGGATGTGTTTGGCCTTCTGAATGTAGTTGCCTTTTCTCCTTTTTCCCTTTTTCTCTTTATTTATTTATTTTGACTTAATTGATACTCCTTCCATCTCTATTTATGTGATGTAGTTTGAGTTTGTACAGAGTTTAGGAAATAAAAATTTACCTTGTAAAGTTTCACAATTGCCCTTGTAAGATGTAAAGAAAAAGTAAGAGTGAAAAGATTTGATTAATATGGTTGCTTGTAATGTAAGTAGGATCCAATAAGGGTAGAATAGAAAAAATATTATTAATTAGATATCAAAAAAGTAAGTGTGTTATTCTTTTCGAAACAGACCAAAAAAGAAAGTCTGACACATTGTAGAGTAATTGTACAGTTTAATGAATATTTGTGTATAAAAATATTAATGTAATGAGTTTGTCTTCTCTCCTACTTTGTAATTTCTTTAATATGTATAATTTTGAATTAAATAATTTATTTTAATTTTTATCATAAAATCCGCAGGCCGGCCTAGCCCAGCCTCGGTCAAGCCTCATGGTCTAGACGACCTATTTGGGCCGGGCTAAAAAGCCTCGGTGTTTATTGGACTCGAAAAATCATAGTCCAACCCTACTAAATTTAGGGCTAGGACGGGCCGGCCTGCGGGCCAAAGCCCCAATTTACGGCTCTGCACATAATAGTTAATTACTTAACATTTAATTGAATAACTACAATTAAAAGAACTAGATTATAAGAGAGAAATTTCAGTATATAAAATTACCTACCTTCACTAAATGAGAGGGTTTGTTCATTTTTTTTCATCAGAAATGGGGTATTCGCAGATGAGTGACTCAAGAGATGTTTTTAAGTCATTCTTGAAAACAAGCTTGGACATGTTCTCTTCTTCAATCTACTAACGTGCTTTCAAACTATTATCAAATATAATAAAACTAAAATGGAAGCGAGATCTAAAACTTAAATAAACCAAAGAGTAAATTCTAACAACATATATTACATCATAATATTGGCATTAGTGCAAAGGTTTTGAATGTTTGAGATTTCTTTCTCCACAATCTTCTTAATGTATTGGTTCACATATTTATGTTTTTAAATGGGCACTTTGTCATCAAAGTGGTCTTTACTTCTGAAAACAGCACCATATAAATCTTTACCGATGTAGTCCAAAATTTTATTTTCTTAACTTAGTTTAAAATCAGTATAACCTCCTTCAAGCCTTCCAACACTATGAAGACAAAGAATATGTCATCGTGCACTCAATCCACTCACCATCTCTGTGGACCTAGAATCTCCTGAACTGAACGAGTTTTCCATTTTCCAAATCACCAACTTCAACTACATGACCCTACATGATTAATGGCTATAAACATGTAGTATATTATTGTTCTAGTATTTATGAATTATTTACTACTTATAAAACTTCTAACCTTCATTTTTCTTTCTCAGAGGTCCCTTGGCTATGTTGGGCCGAAGATTTTGAATGCTACTGTTCCTAGTTCTTCCGTCGATATGTGGTCAGCGGGGTTCATTTTTGGTAAAACTAGATCTTTGTCGATTCGTTTAGGAAATAAAGATCCCTTTTGTCCAAATTTATATGATGTAATTTGAATTTGCACAGAGTTTAGGAAATAAAGATTTACCTTGTAAAGTTTCACAATTGCCCTTTTAAGATGTAAAGAAAAAGTAAGAGTGAAAAGATTTGATTAATTAAAAAGTAGTAGGTTGCTTTTAATGTAAGTAGGATTCAACAAGGGTAGAATAGAAAAAATATTATTAACTAGTTGTCAAATAAGGAAGTGTGTTATTCCTTTCGGAACAGACCAAAAAGGAAAGTATGTCACATTATAGAGTAATTGTACAGTTTAGTGAATATTTGTGTATAAAAATTTGAATGTAGTGAGTTCTTCTCTCCTGCTTTGTAATTTCCTTTAATATGTATAATTTTAAATTAAATAATATATTTTAATTTTTATCATAAAAACCGCAGGATGGCCCAACCCAGCGTCGGTCAAGCCTCATGGGCCAGACGATTTATTTGGGCCGGGCTAAAAATCCTCGGTGTTCATTGGGCTCGAAAAATCATAGCCCTACCTTACTTAATCTAGGGCAAGGTCGGGCCGGCCTGCGGGTCAAAGCCCCAATTGACGGCTCTACACATAATGGTTAATTACTTAACATTTAATTGAATAACTACAATTAAAATAACTAGATTATAATAGAGAAATTTCCGTATATAAAATTACCTACCTTCACTACATGAGAGGGTATGTTCATTTTTTCATCAGAAATAGGGTATTCATAGATGAGTGACTCAAGAAATATTTTCAAGTCATTCTTAAAAACAAGCTTGGACATGTTCTCTTCTTCAATCTCCTAACGTGCCTTCAAACTATTATCAAATATAATAAAACTAAAATGGAAGCGAGATCTAAAACTTAAATAAACCAAAGAGTCTAATTCTAACAGCATATATTACATCATAATATTGGCACGAGTGCAAAGGTTTTGGATGTTTGAGATTTCTTTCTCCACAATCTTCTTAATGTATTGGTTCACATATTTAAGTTTTTAAATGGGCACTTTGTAATCGGAGTGGTCTTTATTTTAAAAACAGCACCATATAAATCTTTACCGATGTAGTCCACAATTTTATTTTCTTGGTTTAGTTTAAAATCTGTATGACCTCCTTCAAGCCTTCCAACATTATGAAGACAAAGGGGTATGTCATCGTGCACTCAATCCACTCACCATCTCTGTGGAAGTAGAATCTCTTGAACTGAACGAGTTTTTAATTTGGTCAAATCACCAACTTCAACTACATGACCCTACATGATTGATGGCTATGAACATGTAGTATATTATTGTTCTCTTACTTATGAATTATTTACTACTTATAAAACTTATAACCTTCCTTTTTATTTCTCAGAGGTCCCTTGGTTATGTTGGGCCGGAGATTTTGAATGCTACTGTTCCTAGTTCTTCCGTCGATATGTGGTCAGCGGGATTCATTTTTGGTATAACTAGATCTTTGTCGATTCGTTCCTTTACTCTAGATTGTGTAAATATATGACTTATGATCCTTTTTTGTGCTTAGACCTTAGCGGGGCTGTGTTGTCGTCATAGACCCTTTGATATTGGCGACACATAAACTATTGCAGGGTTATGGGCCAACATTAACTCGTACATATTTTAATATAAAAAAACTCAAAAACTTGTTTTACTCCATGCGCACGCTTTTGAGCTATATTCTGACTTTTTACGATTTTCTTGTTGTCGTTTACCTAAACTTAGGGACGATGAGTGGCATTATGCAGAATCTGCTAGCTATGTCTTTGGAAGCATTATGATGTGGATGCATTTGGCCTTCAAAATGTAGTTGCCTTTTCTTTTTTTCCCTTTTTCTCTTTTATTCATTTATTTTTACTAATTGATACTCCTTCCGTCTCAATTTATGTGATGTAGTTTGAATTTGCACAGAGTTTAGGAAATAAAGATTTACCTTGTAAAGTTTCACAATTGCCTTTGTAAGATGTAAAGAAAAAGTAAGAGTGAAAAGATTTGAAAGTCACTTTTTTTATCAAACATATTTGTCATGGATCTAAGTGTTTACAGTCTAAAACGGTTTAAGCTTTACAAGTTTGGATTCGAGTCCTTTTTTGCCAATATATTTCCTATTTATACTTTACACAAGTTATACAAGGTTAGAATGTTACAAAGTTAAAATATGTAGATTTGGTTTCTATCAATTCGGTCTTGCCTAAATAGGCATGTACATCACGAAAGTGTCTTATTGAGGGCCTGGTTCATAAACAAAAGTTCCTTACTACTTTAGCCATATAACACTTAATTTTTTACAAAGTTACAAAATCATGTGTTGAGGGAATACATAAACATAAACACACAAAAAATTCCTTGAGTCTATTTTTAGCTCCCATTTGGACATAGTTTTTGGGAGCATTTTTTGGGAGTTTTTGGGTCAAAAAGTGTTTGTTTATGCTTTTTGAGCAAAATTTGTCCCAAAAATCTAAAAACTGGCCTTGAGCTGTTTTTGGGCAAAAAACTAACATTTACACATCAAATTTTATTTTCATAAGTGATCAAAGGCTCTTTTGAGCCAAAACATTTGTTCCCAAAAAGTATGTCCAAACAGTTTTTCATTTTCATATCAAACTTCACCCAAAAAGTGTTTCCCAAAAATTATTTGGGAATCTATGTCCAAACGCTAGCTTAATTTCGGCTTTAAACGTCCTTCCTTTCTTTTTTATTTTTTCATGCCAAACTAACAAAATGCTCATACAATGGTGCAAAGAAGAATACCTAGTAGCAGAAGCAAAAAATTTCACCGCATGCCCTCCATAAGGAGCGGTTTTACAAAATTGCCTGCGCTAAGGAATATTTTAGCAAAATGTCCTAATTTAGTCCGGTGCCAAGACTTCAAGGCAAAATTTTTGTAATTCTTGGCAATTGGCTATACTTCAAGGGCAAGTGTTGTTTTGCCAATACTTCAAGTTATATGGCGAGAATGCAGGGAAGACTGGAAGGGGCAAGTCTTTGCAACTGCCAAGACTTACGACGAAGTGCGGTAAGTGTTGCCTTTTGCCAACACTTGAATCAAGCAGTGGTCGAAGGCAAGTCTTGTCTTCTTTCCAAGACTTACGGCCAAGTGCGGCAAGTATTGCCTATTGCCAATACTTGAAGGGATAAGTGTTGAAAAGTGGAAAAATATAAAGGCAAGTCTTGGCCCCAGATTTTTTTTATTAAACCTTAACGGGGGCATTTTTGCGAACCATCTGTTAGCGCGGACAAAAAGGTTAACCGTTGCTTTCCGTATCATATTTTTGCAAATCAGCCTAGCAGAAGCTTCAAAAATAACAGTAATAAGGAGGACATGAATGCATCAGCTCATGACCAGCTTGCGAACAAGCAAACAAACATCAATAGAAAATCCCCCAAGACAACAACAAAGCTAGTCTTTTGACCTTTCACTTTTACTTCCTTAAAATCTAACTTAAAACTTAGACTCTCTTCTTTTATCTCACCTTTTTTCTCTTCTTGATTTGAATTTCAAGTTTTCAGGAGTAAAAATGAGTGTTCTAAAATTTGTTCTCTTACTTCAGAGAGTGGTATAGTGTTGTCTATATGTAGTGAGGAAGCCCTCTTAAATAGAATGAGAGATGTAATATAATACTGGGTCCAAGTACAAAGACCATTAATGCAAAGAAGCTTTGCAAGCATGTTTGTACTAAACCACAAAATTATGACAAAGATTCCTTTCTTTAAAGCTGTCCACTTTTGTCTTATTCCCCCTCTTTTAAAGACAAAGAAAAACTGAAGTTCAAACTCAATGAGCTTGGACTTGCTAAAGTCCAATTCCAATTCTTACACATTCATCGTACTTATATACTATTGCTAACCCAACTTCAACTCCCTTTCTTTCTCTAGCCATTCATCTTTCTTTTCAAATATTCATTGATTAAATTATTTAATTTTAAATACAGTTAGATAATCTATTTATCCTTTCTATTTACGGATTAATCACAAACAAGATAGGAACTAAAATATTTTAAATCCCTAAATGTTAGGAAATTAAATGTCTGTTATTTAAGTCAATACAATCAATGTACATTTATTTCTCTTCCTCTTTCACACATGATTCAATATCTCATATTTTTTTCCGTCTCTCATCTTTATTTAGAATTAAATAAATATTAATTAAATAAATACACATACTATATTAAAATATTAAGTGAATAATTATTAAACACACGATATGTAATAAATTTTATTATGATATTTAATAACATAATATATTAACATATTGTGTATGTAATATTTATTCAATTAATATTTTTAGCAAATTAATATTAAATATTTATTGACCATTTTAACACAATATATCACTCTTTCTATCTATTATGTATTCAATATTTATTTATTGTAATATTTTTTATTCTTACTTTTAGGTGATATGTATTTTATTTGTGCAAATATTAAAAATGGCAACTAAAAAGAAAAAGAAAAAAAGAAAAAAAAAAAGCCTAAAAATCGTCTCTAGAACGTGGGTGTCAATTTTATCTAATGGCATGTTATTTAGAATTAAATAATATTCCTTAAACTTAGGAAAAAAACAAATACTAAATATCACTAATAGTGTTTAATATTTCTTTATTTTCTTTAGCATTGATATTTATCTTTTATTTAAAGGGAATAGTATTAAATAATTATTTGCACTAGGAATTTTTTTTATTATTTTAATGCAATATTGTGGCTATTAAAAGTGTTAAAAAATAGTAAACATCTTCATATAGACTGTTATTTATGTAAAGAACCCAAAATTTTACACTAAGAGGCGAACCCACAAAAATTTTCAATATGGCTCTTACTTTCGAACGTGAGAAGTTGAGCAATACCCAATTTTATACAAGCTAAGATATTATTATCCATTCTTTTAAAATTAATTGAAATTTAGTCACTTAATGTAAGTACGACGGAAATACACTTCTCCCCTGTTTTTCCTCTTCTTCAATATGAGGGAAGTAACAACATATATAATTAGTGCAAATTCAAAGAAAAAATACAACTCAACAGTACAAAAACTCCACGAAAAAAATTGAGATTAAGGAATCTTCATTACAAATAAAAACTAAAAAACCCAGGATAATATCCTGGAATTTGATATTTGAAAAAGTGAAAATCCCAGTATATTATTCTTGGTTTTAACTTGAATAAGTGAAATATTCAGGAAATTATCTTGGGATTTGAATTTGAATAAGTGCAATATCCAGGAAATTATCCTGGGTTTGAACTTATACAAATGAAATTTCTAGAAAATTATCTTGGTGTTTGAACTTCATAAGTGAAATCTCCAGAAAATTATCTTGGTTTGAACTTGATAAAGTGTAAAGCCCAGATTATGTCCTAGAGTTTGAAAAAGTTTTATTTTAGAATAAACTTGAAGCTCCAGAATAGTGAGCCATGGTAAGATGAGAAAATAGAGTAGAGATGACTTTTGTGAGGCTTTGCAGATCAATACCTTTGAATCTATTTCTACAAACCAAAAATACAAATAGGAGGAAAAGTTTGTAGGAAGAGGAGTGAGGAGATGGGATTTTGTTTTCTGCTACCTTCCGCTGTGTTTTTTTTTTTTTTGAAGAATAATTACGATTTTCTGTAGTAAATTTTGACAAAAGCTCCAGTGAGGGTTTGTTTATCCCATGTTCCTCCTCCTCCTCCTCCTCCTCACTTTTTTCAAAAGATCCACCGAGATCTACTAATTTTTTGTATAAACTTTTCTTAAATATTTAGATCTAGTATTTTTCTTGTAGGAATTTTTATAAATCTGGTATTTTTGTTAAGTTTTTTATATAAAGTTACAAAAAATACAGTGTAAGATTTTTTGTACGTGTTTATACAATTTTGTATATGTTTTATACAAGTTTATACATTTTTATAAACTTGTATAAATATGTATATGTGTGTATGTATAATGAATATAGTTGTATAAATTTCAGACTTGTGCATTTTATGGAAGTTTGTATAAATTTTCAGACTTGTGCATTTTATGGATGTTTGTATAAATTTTCAGCTACTTTGTGTTTGTTTTTGTATTTCTCTTCTTTTATTCGCCTTTACCTATGCATATTCATGTATAATTTTTGGCATAATACATAAATACCCCCTTACACTTTGAGTATTTTTGCTATGACACACTTAAATAGACAAAACCATACGAAAATAACTCTGGTAAGACAAAAATAGTAACTCTGGTGAAGAAATAAAAAATTTCAGCGCAGGGGAAGTGGGCGCTAGGGTCTTTTATATTACGGAGAACCCAAATTTCAAAAGGAAATTTTACAGTGTAGAGACATTTATTAGTGTTATTTAAATAAAATAGACACATTTATTGAAATTTATGGTTTATAGACCTTTACCCCTTGGTATTCCACTTTTATAGCCATCTTTAAAAAACTGATCAATTTCTCTCATTAATGCCTATTTTGTTGGGAATTCGTGTTAACTAACTGTCTTTATTGCATTCATCTAATTAAAAGCTTTCAGTAGCTTCCTTTTACACACTTTTATCCATTTCTACTTAATCAAACATTTTCTAATTAAATACATATACATGAATACCTCCCTATTTGATTTTAGGGGAACAAAAATAAATTTTCGGTGGAAGTTTTATTTCTTCAACATAAATATCATAAATATGCAGAATATATCACACTCATATCAATAGAATATGCAGAATATGCAAAATATTTTTACTTGTATTAATAAAATATCTTAAGTATAATATTACCAATATATTATCTATTGAAATAATATCTCATAAATATGCAGAATATATTGCACTTGTATCAACAAAATACTTTATGTATAATAATATCAATATACTATATATTTAAATAAATATCATAAATATGTAGAATATATCACACTCATATCAATAGAATATTTTATACATAATATTACATATTTTGAAATAATGAATATGCAGTACATGATAGATGAATGACGTGTGAAAGTTGGGGAAATCGTTTACCCTGTATCTATGATTAATTGCTAATATTTAAGAATAACTAAATAATATTCATTAATGTTTAAATCATTTAGCGAAAAATTCAGTGATAGTTATCCATGTATTTCAGGAAGTTAATCATCTTCCTATAATGTAGGCACGATTCCCTCTCTTCAATAAACTAGGCACGATAGCCCCAACAAGTTTTTAGGAAGAAAATATACATAAACTTATTTATATAGGGTAATTTTTGGCTAGCCATTGTGTAAGATGTTCTATGGCTATTTGAATGTAGAGCCATGGTTATATATTTGGTTAGATATGAAATTTTTCCATTTTAAAAATAGGGGTTGTGATATGCCAATGTGAGAAAAAAATATGGCCTTCATTTATAATTTCCTTGTTTGAAGTGTTATATTTGAAAAAATCTTTCTTAATTTTACCTAAAACTCAAATTCCCAGCCCAATAAACTAACAGACTCAACTCGCAAACCTAACTAAATGAACTCAAGTTCCACTATAGAAGACCCACTAGACTTACCTAATTTCCCAACCAATATAGTCCCTGGATAACTCAGTAAAATTTACTCAATTCGTTCAAAACATGAGCGAATAAAAATAGCTAAACTAAACATCCATAACCACACATACTCCGAAACAAAGCATACAAATCGCTCAAAACAGATCCATATATACCTCCATGAACTTCCTGAAAATCAAATGGGATTTTTACACTCTATACTCATAAATTTAAAGTATTTACAAGTCATACCCATTACAAATTATACTACCCATAAAACTAAAAGTATTTACCTAACCTACCCATTTATTATTGTATACTTTTGTTATGCCTTATAGGTGTATACCTTTAAAGTATACTGCATAAATTATGGTATACAAGTCTGGAGGTACATTTATTATTGTATACCTTTGTTATGCTTTATAGGTATATACCTTTATGGTATACTGCATAAACTATGGTATACAAGTCTGGATGGGTAGAGTGGGTAAATAATTTAGTGGGTAGGTCCGATAATATTTGAAAGTAGTGGATAGTGGCTGTAATTATTTTAGGTTTTGTGGGTATTTTTGTAAGTGTCCCAAATCAAATTTCACACAAGTACAGGACTATTTTACCAGCTTTGACAGCCCTTAGTGATTTCTTCAGTGATACACACAACTACATCAATTTGATATTTTGGACAATAAACCACCAAATAAATATAACTATTTCAAACTTACCCAACTAATTTTGAAAAATCTTACACTCAAACAGACTAAAACAATAGAAGGGTAGTTTCATGCTTCAACAGACAACAATAAGTACTAGAACCAACTATGGGCCCCGTTTGGGTGAGCTTATTTTAGATAGCTTAAAAATAAAATGTTACTTATAAGTAATTTTTAAGAAGTTAGGGCCTCTTCTTTCTTTTGCCTTTTTTTTTTTAAGCACAAAAGTGCTTATAAGTAGTACTTTATTTTTTTAGTTACCAAACACCCACTTTTTACTTAAAGGTACAAATATACTTTTAAGTAATTTTTTAAGCTTACCCAAACGGGCTCTAGAAGTTCAAATCAGTTCACTAAGAGCCTGTTTGGCCAAGCTGTCAAAATCTGCTTATTTTGAGAAGTATTTTTATCAAAAGTACTTTTTAAATAAGTGCTTTTTGACATAAGCAGTTTGTGTTTGGCCAAAATTTAGAGAAGTGCTTTTGTTATTAATTAGTATTTAACCAATATTTAAAAAAATTATCAAATTACGAAAATGAAAATATCATAATATTAATTTGATTAAATATGGAAGTTTGAAATGGGTATTCTTGTCCCAAATAATCAAAAACACTTATTTTCTCAAGATGCTACTTTTTTCAGCTTCTTCCCCACAGCAGAAAAACCACTCAAAAACACTTATTAGAAGTTTGGCCAAACACCCCCCAAAATTATAAAATAAGCACTTTTTAAGAAAATAAATACTTCTAGCTCCCGGAAGCCTGGCCAAAGAGGCTCTAAACTTCGATAACTATAATGAACATACACGTGTGCAACTTTCTGTTAGTAAGCACAATCAATGAACTCATGTCGATTTGGCTAGCTTTAACACCACATAAACAGATAAATACATCGGATGCCAATCAAATGAACCAGCTTATACTATTTGATTGTGTTCATATGTGTAACAATCTGTTGTATGTAAGCAAATGTGTTTCCATGATCTTTTGTACACGAAGCATACATCATTTATACTAACTAAAGTAACCAAGTGAAAACAAAAGTAAAGCCTTAAAGTTTATTTCTAACGGTTAAGAAAACTGCAACAACACCACGCCTTCACCGGCAGTGCCACTAAAATCAACACCGCAACATCATTATCCGTGAATAGCTCCAAAACAATCAACTCCACCTCATGTCTGTAAGGAAATTGCATAATATTTCAAAAGATTTACCAAATGTCCTTCATACAATGTATTATAACACAAATGGCTATTTGCATGAAGAATAATTTACCAGTATCATTGTGCATGTATGGCAATGGACAAGTGTCTTGTGCATGAAACTATTTTGAGAAGTGTCAAAAATCCCTTGATAAGTGGCTAATTTAGCAATCCATGCAAAGAATGCTCTCATGCAAACTTTCCTATAAATAGAGGCCATTTTCAGCCATTAAAGAACACTTACAGCCGCTCAACTTTCTCTCTTTTTAGCCAGTATATTCAGCCCTTTTGACCATAAGCCACTGTTAGCCATTATCTTATTGTTTAGCCAAAAATATTAGCCTAATCCTTTTCCTTTGGCAACCTCCACCTTAGACTTGCTGGGTATATTATATAATTTTGTTGATTCAGGTTCACTCTAAAATATAAATAGAGGAAGGTTTGTTTTATCCTGGGGAAACATTTCAAATTGTTGAAATAGTTTCTTAGGACAGTGCCCAGCACGATTCTAAGCATCGTACTTTTTTTTGAGATATTAACTATATCCTTTTACTTGTTTTATATTCAACAATATTTTCGTCATACATTATTATTATTATCATTATTATTGTTGTTATTATTATTGTTATTATTTTCCCCGTTGTTTCCTACAATATCATTACCACCACAGCTTCATGAGCACAATGCCGTGACATTACCATCAGCACCACCAGAATAGTCGTATGCACCACTGACATCTCCATACACTACTTTACTAGCAAACAACCATCGCTACATCAAACTGAGTTGTGTCACCTCTGTCATTATCAAAATGAGCAGCTTCATCGTTACCACTTTAGTCCCATCATCTTTGAGAGGTTGAGGGGTTTGGAAAAAATGAATTGGAACCGAGGGTTAAAAGGGATTTGGATCGAGTCAATTTTGTGGTGGATTGGGCCAAACATTTATTTTCTTGGGATTTTTTTAAGGATTTTTTACATAAAAGTACAAATTTTAGAGCTTAATTACCAAACATAGCAACATTTTAGTAAAATTACCCTACATAGAGGAAAACACAAGATAATTACAAATATAGTAAAAACATAGCAATATTTCTCATAACATACCAAACCCTTACATTCTTCCTCCTATTTTCCCCACTATCACTTTTGCTCCTCCCATTTTCCCCTATTTCACTTTTACTCACATTATTTCTCCAATTTCACTTATACTCCTCCCATTTACCCCAATTTCACTTTCCCCCATCCCACCCTCAATGTATCTCGTTGTATCTCACCGTATCTCGTAGTATGTAATCGTTTCAGCACCGTTTCAGTTCATTGCAGCACCGTATCAAACTGTTTCTGCACCGTATCAAACTGTTTCTGCACCGTTTCAACTGTTTCTGCAGCACCGTATCTAACTGTTTCTGCACCGTATCAACTGTTTCTGCACTGTATCTAACTGTTTCTGCACCGTTTCAACTCTTTCTGTATCGTTTCAGCACTGTATCTGTGCTGTTTCAGCATCGTTTCAGCACTGTATCTGCGTTGTTTCAAACTGTTTCTGCATCGTTTCAGCACTGTATTTGCACTATTTCTGCATCGTTTCAGCACTGTATCTGCTTTGTTTCAAACTGTTTCTGTATCGTTTCAGCACTGTTTCAAACTGTTTCTGTATCGTTTCAGCACTGTTTCAAACTGTTTCTGCATTGTTTCACTACTGTATCTGCGTAATTAAATTAATCAAGACAATAAGTAACATATCAAGCTAGATAGCTTAAAGATGCATCTCCAACTCCAAACACATATATGTGTCTTTTTGTTGTCTGAAATTGAAAGAGGCTGGCTGACTGGCTCATTGAACGAGGAAAGTTGAGGTTCTTCCCTTTTCGGAGCTGCTTTCACATCCTAATGTCTATTTCTTGCTCACATCTCCATCGCCCATACCTTTCCCATTATCTACATTTTCCTTTTATTTCTATCAAATCTATCTTTTTTTCATAAAATTCCAAACATCCCCTAAACTCCTGAACATAACACGTCCATATATATAAACATCACAAGTAAATAAATTAACTTTCCAACTTTATCATTTGAAATTAGAAATGGGGTTGACTCAGAATTTCACATGTCACAAAACAACTCACTTTCTTACAATTTTGCTTCTCATTCTTATGATTTCAAACTTATCTCATCTAATATTCATGGCTGAAGGTATAAACAGAGCCCTCTGTCTCCCATAGAATAATTCGTTGATTAATGATGGGGGTGGGGGTGTTGTAATTTGGGGGTGTTTAAGAATCTGATTCTTTGATTAACAGTCGGAGCCATTTAAATCGGTGCTTAATCCAGCCATTTGGGACTATTGTAAATGCCACCGTCGTGGGTGGAGCTTCGCGGTTTCCGATCTGCGACGATTGTGTACGGATTGTCTGTTATGGTTTTCTTTAAGGTGAAAAGATTGTAGGGGTAATGGGGCTGAGGTGGTGGGGGGGTGCTGAAGAATTGAAAATGGGGGGATTTTGAATAGGAATTGGAAATGGAGAAATGTGCTAAAAAAATATTGATATGTATTGTAATTTGTAAAATATTGTTATTTTTGTGTAATTAGGGGTGTATATTTGTATATATGTGTAAAAAAACCCTTTTTTTAAAGGGAAATTTTCAAAAATAGGCAGCCCACTACCCAAAATTACAAACAAGAGGCCATATTTTTTTTTTCATACATAGCACCACCCCTAAAATTACAAATTTTAGCACTCCTTCATGAAAAACACCCTAGCTATCAAATTTTCCCCTCCCCAGCCACTAAGCCACCGGCAAACACCTTCCCCCGCCAATGGTGTCATTACTTTTTTGTATTTTTACTGAATTTATGTTGTTTATTGAGTCTAAATCATTGCTTTGGACAAGTTTATACACACAAATCTCCCTCTAAAAATTAAATTATACATGAATATACATATATAAATATATAGCAATGAGAGAAATACAAAAATATACACAAAAAAAGTAAAAAATTATATAAACATCCTTAATATACAGATTTATTCACTCGCATATACACACTTATACAAATTTATACAATTTTATACATTGTATAAATTTGTATAAAATTGTATGAACTTGTATAAACTTGCGGCGACTGCTATCTCGGGAAAAGGGTGACAGCTCGGGTAAGATTCGAAAATATGGGCCATTTTTGGTAATTTTCGTCTTTTGCTTGTCTTTTAGTGTAATTATCCCTTTTTTAAAATTACCTACTATAGAAGATTTTATTTCATTAGTTACCCTTTAAAATTGGTACTATTTCTCTAATTACAAATATACCAAAATTATTGAACCCCTATTCGGTAGGTAACCAACTATGCGAGAAAACGTGGTATGATGCTGCATCTCTTAAGCTTCTTAATACTAATCCCTAGTAATAAAGAATGCACATCCTATAAACTAGTGCTAGTATATTATATCAGTAATATAATGTATATTAACAATATGATATATATATATATATATATATATATATTTGATGAAATATAAATACTTAATATACCACTGAAAATACAAATATATATCATTAAAATAAGTTTATAATGTATATATTAACATTCTCGTAGATTATATGTATTTAGTATACTATAATACTTAATATACCATTATGAATACCATATACCATTATAGATATTTAGTATATTATTAATCAAACAACATTACATAGTACATATTAACATTCTCGTATACTATATGTATTTAGTATATTATAAGATATACCATATACAATTATAGATATTTAGTATATTATCAATGAAACAATCAAACAACATTACTTAATACATATTTTCAACATTTCGATATACATAATACAAATACATATATTTAGTATGAAATTGATACTGCAAATGTACATACACCATTAGAAACATAGAATAATGTGAAAGGAGATATACAAGATTCCCGTCTTATCAACCGACTTCTTTTCCATAGTTTCGTAGCCTAAAAAAATAATGGGTTACCGATGATTGGATTTTAAAAAAAATAAATCAGTGGAAGAAAGTCCAATGGATATGAGCTTTCTCTAATTAATTTGAGGTGGGATGAAAGAGAATCCCAAGTGATTTGGAACGCTGTAACTAAGATGTTGTTTACAGAGAAAATGTTTAACTAAAATACACTATTTTAGGAGAGATATATTTAGTAGTATATCTAAATCTTGGATTTAGGAAAATGAGTAGAAGTGGTACTATTGCAATTAAAGACTCTAAATATGGTATAAATTTAACTAAAATGGTATTTTTGTTATTAAATTATATTATTAGGTAAATAAAGAAATTAAATCTTTAAACATGGTATTTCATGTACTTTTCCCTATTTTGTTTCAATTTTTTTGAATCTTCTATCAAGCTCAAATGACATTTTGGAAAGAGAGTTTTACACATAGAGACAGAACCCACAAAAATCATCAATAGGGCCCTTTTTTCAAACCTTTCCCGAGTAGGCCCACTTGTACCATTTTTTGAAACAAAGAGTACCACCTTAGCACCCTTTCCACAAAAAAACCCTAACACCCTTTGTAATCACCAAATTTTGGAACATAATTCCAGAATTACTCGAAATATTATGTCAAATTTATCTATGATTTTGCCTTTCTTTCTTAGGTTTTATCTTTACTTTTAGGAGAAAATGTCGGAAAATTACCACAAAAAAAAAAAAAAAAATTGTGAGCATGTTTAGTCTATATTCTTGTGATAATTAATTTATTATCTTGTAATTTTATGAGTATTTTTTTTGTTTAAATTAAATAATTAGCATAATTGTAAGATAATTATTTTGTAAATGTTTGATTTAGTGTTAATGTAAAAAATGGTATATAAGCTAAAGTCTAATTCAGCAAAAAAATTAAGCGTAAGACAGCCCACACTTCAGACCTGTGTGGCCCATGAAATTGACCCGGCCCATCTCCCCAATATATAAACTCCAATTTTGCCATTTTGGCTCATTTTACACTAAACATACAAAGAAAATTAGGAGACTCTGCCCATTTCAAAAGCCCTCACCAAAAATCGCCTACCACCGTTGGACCACCACGTCTCCGCCGCCGCCAACCACCACCAAAATTTTACAAATCATACTTCCCAAACTTCTTTTTACATCCTCTATCCATTTCTACCATCTTTTTTCTGAAATACCCGACTGTTTGTCGTAGATCGGGGCTTAAAGGGGCTGAAACTTAAATTTTCGGTGGCTTTTGATTTTTTTGGTGGCTTTTTTTCCCCTTTCTTCTTTCACTCGTGCGAACTTCTTTCGCTTTTTCAGTCGAAATAACATATCTTATGGTTATTTCAATCAGAACATGGCAAGAACGGTGGCGTGGAAGCTTGTGACAGGGTTTGGACAAAGCTGTGACGGCGAAAATGGGAAGAGGGAGGCGGAGCAGTGTTATAGTTTCTTTTTCTTTCCTTTGAGGATGCGGCAATGATGGTGTTGACATGGAAAGGAAGCTGTGGTGGCGCGTTGGACGTTGGCGAGGCAGCGTTGATCGATGTCAAGTAGATGAATTTTTGGGAATTTTTTTGGGTGACGTGTTCGACCGAAGCGGTTGAAATTCTGGTAAAATCTGCAATAAAAAAGTTGTAATTAGAGCTTCACCACCTGTAAACGCAGTAAAAACCAGCACCATATAGACAATAGGCTTCACCAAGCCTTAATATTAGTCTAAACAAGTCTTCTTGACTTTAAACTAAAAGTCTAACAGTATACATAATTTCAAGACTTCACAACGATAAACAAGTCAAACAAAATCAACTACAAGTCTTACAATCATCAAAGAAGCTTAACAAAAATTATCCACAAGTCTAATACATGTCTAACATCATGAACAATCCATTAGGGGCGTCGGGTGCATTTTTCATCAAGGTGAAGAAAGCCACGAGATCCAGACACCTGCTGAAAGTATTAACGCATTTATCATCAATGAGTTTTAAGAGTCCACAGATTTGATTGTATAGACGTTATCATTATGCACCATCCTATCACAATATTTATCAAGTGGAGGTCCATTATTGATCAAACGAGATCAAGATAAGCCATGCTCGTATTCGAGACAGCGGTGGATAAAACGTGGGATCCCCACCTCTAATGGCCAGAAAATGGCGAGATAGGGGCGTCGCTAGGGTTTTGAGACGGGAGAGAGAATGAGGGGGAGGGCAGTGGGGTGTGTTTGTGGAAATGAGGGATCTGGTAGGGTTTGGGGGTTGTGAGTGTAATTAAAAATGGAAACATGGCTTAGGGCCGTTGGATCAGACGCTTGGACGGCTGAGATGAAGCCACGTCGACATGACGTGACACTGATGTGTATAAGTGAGGTATGAGGTGTACAAAGCTGAGGTGTGTGTGTGTATATATATACGTGTATAAAAGTATATATTTTGTATATAAATATGTATAAATGCCTATAAAATGTATAGAAAATTGTATAAAATGCTCATAAAATTATGAAAAAAATTAGAAAATTAATTTTGAAGGCTAAATGGCTAAGTAAGACTATTATTTTGAATTTAAAATAATTTGTGCAATTTTGCTAAAATGAAAATAATTACAAATATTGCAATTAATTGTGCGGATTTTGTAAATAGTCGTAGCTTGTGCTAGTGTCTTTAAAGATGGCCTAATTGACGTGCTTGTATGAGATAGTGATTATGAATAGGGGTCAGGGTGAAGGTAATTGTATGGTTATCAGTGCAATTTTGTCTGAAAATGGTTGTGGAAACAGAAGGGACAAAATTAGGTGTCAACAGTCTCCTCCAAAGCAAAGCAATATCAAGCACGACTACAATGGTGTAACAGTACAAGAATAGTAGTAAATAGCTATGGTGATGGCTTAGAAGGAATATTTAGATTGTAATTCTAAGATGGTTGTGTTCAGAAGAACGTAAACTATACAATGTGGAAGTAGGGCGATATTTATAGGTGAAAGGCTCCTTGAACTAGCATGACTCCACCTTGAGCACGTTTCTCCACTATTAGCTATCATGTTTATCTACGTCCAACGGCCTCCAAAAATAGCAGAAATAGTTAGAGATAAGATTTGTCTTTTGATACAAATTGGACGTTCGACTCCGTGATGGATGCGACCAGTTAGTTGACCTTCCATCCTCTTTAGCTCCGCTACCATTCAACTCTGAAGCCATGGCTGACTCGACTCTGATGTCCATGCTGTGTTTGCCACGTCACCGATCACGTATGCTGAACATGCATCACAGATGTTACTTTCAGCGTGGAAGAAGTAACTGACAAAACCATAGTGAAATATCACTTGGTAAGCTTACGTTGTGCTGATGAGCTAATTGTCCCATCCTGGTATATTGAGGTCAGTTTACATTCCCGAATGACCCTGGTGTTTTTATGTTGAATGTGAATATAGTGGATATAGTTCCTCATATATATATATATATATATATATATATATATATATATATATATATATATATATATATATATATAAGCTTACGTTGTGCTGATGAGCTAATTGTCCCATCCTGGTATATTGAGGTCAGTTTACATTCCCGAATGACCCTGGTGTTTTTATGCTGAATGTGAATATAGTGGATATAGTTCCTCATATATATATATATATATATATATATATATATATATATATATATATATATATATATATATATATATATATATATATATATATATATGTATGTATGAATTCCCGCATTTTGAATGTCAAATCAGAGTGATCAACCTCGGGTTTTAATGTACTATGGTATGGGGTTGATAATTCTCTAATATAATTAGTCTTTGATTCTTTTTCCTATTCAATCCGTGCGATTTGCTCAAGTACGATAGATTAAATATCGGTTCTTCTATCAGCTTCAAGTTCTTATAAGAATAACAAAGAAATAACAGGCTGAAGGTTACAGTGATTTAGACTAAACAGAAGAGGCAAGTGAGAATCCCAAACTAAAAAAAGGAAATGCTTACAAGTTACAACCATTTGTAATTCCTTTTTTTAAAGTAATGATATGTTATAAATGGTATGACAGCACCACGTGTGTAAAAATTTACAATGTGCAAAATCCTGATCACATCTAACATGGAATCTATATCATTTACAAAGGGATGTTGCACCAAAATGTTATAGCAAGAAATACATTTTTGTTTAAGGCTATGTATGTTGCTTTGTTTGCCTTAAAAAATCTATTATTTTCTTTCAGTCCAAATTGTCTACTATGGTAATAGTGTTCTATAGTTTGTGTGCCTTCCTGAGACCATCTCTACTCCATCTATGCAAGAGCTCCAAAATGGAGCGAGGCATTGTCCATGACATGCCCAAATTGGCAAAAGAACAGCTCGTAGGAGAAATACTGTGAAAACATTTGAGTCAATCTAATTCTGCTTGATCTCTAATGGCCAACCACAGTATCCAGACTGCTAGATTCTTTGTATGCTTGTCACTGTTCTTTTTCATCTATATCAGATTGTAAAATTCATAAAAGGACTCAATGGAAGTGTTAACACAAAAATCTCAAATGTAAGCGTCACTTTCAAAATAAATCCAGCAAGATCGGACAGATTCCGACGGCTCTTTGTAAAAACTTTGCCCTTCTTCCTTAATTCCAAACCTGTGGATATTTTATCAGTAACATACACAGGGATCCAATTCGTATTCTCTTGATAATCAACGAATATGGCTCGCGATATTTTATTTCAGCATATGGAGTTAGTAATTAAATGCTAAGTCAAAATTTTGACAATTTGGTCATCTTTTCAACAGGGAATTGAATTAAAAAAGAATGATGAATTAGGTCATGTGTGTGTTGCTTTGTTATGTGTATACAGATAATGATGATATGTATAGAGAATCCTAACTGAATTTGGGTAACCATTTTTTTAGGGTGGCTGGAGTTTTGATTGTTGGCAGGCAAATATGATGTAATTTGTATACTTAAAAAAAATGATGAAAATTTAAGGAAGAAGAATATGGTGTTAGATATTAAGTTATTTCACTAAGAGTTAAGACTTTGACTAATATAATTGGTCATATTAAGTGATCTCACTCAAAGTTAAGTCTTTGTTAAATATAAAGTTCATATTAAGTGATCTCACTAAGAGTTAAATTCTGTATAATTTAATTGGTTATATTAAGTGACCGCACTTAGAGTTAACTCTTTGTCTAATATACACTACTAAAAAAGCTGCCTTTTTCGACCGCCAAATCGGTCGAAATACGGTCGACACATCGACCGTATTTCGACCGATGGTGGTGGTCGACACAAATAAGGTCGAAAATAGCTCATCGACCGACTTCGACCGAATTTCGGTCGAAGGGCTATCGACCGAATTTCGGTCGAAAGCCTATCGACCGAATTTCGGTCGAAAGGCTGGTAACTTTTTTTGACCAACTATCGACCTAAAGTCGGTCGAAAACCTGTAAAACCTGTAACATAAAAGCTGAAATTAGCCCTACACCACCTGTAAATTCAGCAGCACGCAGAAAATCCAGACAAAACACATTCATAAAGGCTAACAAAGCCAAACAATAGAAAGGAGTATTTCAACATTAGTTCAAGTGTTACAATAATCAAACAAACTTAACAAACAGTTTAAAGTTCAACAATCACTACTACTGGCTAGAAGCCGAATTGGACTCGTCATCAGACTGAGCCGGCGAATAGTGGCGACGCCTGCTCTTGCTCTTTCCCTTTCCCGAGCTATCACACTTTCTTTTGCCTTTTTCTTGGTTCCTTAGGAGCTGTTGCATCATTTCATTCATTTGCCTTTGATGAGCCTCCTGTGCTAAGCGCATAGCTTCATTCTGTCTTTTCAGCTCTTCGATCTCCTCTTACATCCGACTCATTTTTTCGGGAGTAGCAGAGCTTGAAGGAGCAGTAGAACACGAGCCCAAATAGTTCGATTTATGCTTGCCAGATGAATACAGAGTTGCAAGGCCATACGCGGACCCCTTCTTCACCCCTCCGACCGCTTCCAACCATAAATTAGTTTCTTGCTCAAGCATTAGCGGTGCTGGGGTACTGCTTCCGCATTCAGATTGTTGAGTCGCGGTCCAGTCCTCAACGGCCTTTGTAGCTCTTTCCTGGAAAACAGAAATATATCAAAGGTACAAATATGAAGTTTAAAAGTTGAAGGATTGGCGCGACTTTAGTTTGAATTTAATTACTTACCCAGGTCTCTTGTGCGCGAGGCTCGACCCAGGCTTCTCCGCCCTTTTTATCTTTCTTGATATGGCGGATCTTGTGCATTTCAGAGAGTGGAATAGTCCGGTTTTCTTGCTTTTCCTACAAATTAAAGAAGAGCACAAGTTAGATAAAAAATAAACTATTATAGTAATTCTTATAAATTAAATTACTTTACCAAGCGCATCTTCTGCGTCGCAGCGCTTATTGAGCCACCGGTATGCAGCGATCCACCCTTACTTGATGCCCGCGCTTTCTTCCCTTGTTCGCTCTTCTTCTGAAATTCGGGAGTATCCCAATATTGCTGCAGCTCTCTCCATTGATGATCATAGAGGAAGCCGAGCATTTTCCCTTTTTTTCGCGCATTATACATTGCGTTCTTGAATAACTCCCCGCATTTCTTGGGGAAGTTAGAACGGACTTTATAGTCCAGAGCCGGATGCCACTTACACTGAACCTGCAATATTCATCAAAATATTTTATTTAAACATAATCATTAAAAAAACCTACAATTAGTGATAAACCGTATGCATATTTATCACCTCAAAAGCCTGCATTATCCGTTGCTTTACTTGAGGGGGCACAGCGCCCCAGGATGGCCACGATTCTTTCCATTGTGATTTCATGCATTTCGTCACCATAGGAGTAGCATCAGTGTTGGGGCAAAAGCTACATAAAAAAACAGAAGGGTTAATAGAAATACTAACATTTAAAAACTTACTACTAAATAGATAAGAACTTCAAAAATACTATACTTACCTGTTATCCCCCTCGGGATAAATAATCAACCGCCCGTCTTCCCATGTGCCAGGCTCACCGATGTAATAGGGCGATCTCCGATCATAATAAGGAATCTCCTGCTGTACCGAAGGGCAGGTAGGGCTAGATGGGTCGGAAGGCGGCTGAGTCGACCCAGACGGACTAGTGGACTGTGTGGGATCCCCTAGTCTGGGAACGCCCTGGGATGGACCGGCCTGGGTCTCAGTCATGTCATAACTACTGAAGTGTTGCCGCCAACCAGGATGGCCCTGAGACATGCCAGGTGGCCTGAAAAAATCTGGACTGTATCCGGCAGATGCCCCTGTAGGAAGCGAATGCGGCACCTGAGACATGCCGGGCGGCCTGAAAAAGTCTGGACTGTATCCAGAAGGTGCTCCTGTAGGAAGGTTATGCGGCACCTGAGAGGTAGGAGTGTCCTGTGCCGGCTCACCTGAAGGCTCACCTGCCTTTTTCCTTCGACTAAACACTTTCTTCATACCTGTTGACACATTCACATTACTTAAGGAACAAGTAAATATGTAACATACTAGGCGGGTTAAATAGATTAAATAAACACATTCATTTTACAAAAATAAGAATACAAATATCCTCTTATTTGGCATAAACCCCTTCTTATAATATTTTGCCATTTTTTTCCCCCAAACAAACAATATTTTTTAATAACACCCTATTAATTACTATTATCAAAGCAATTCAAACCAACAAAAGCTTATTCGTTTTAGGCATAACATGTTCATCTTCTCAACAATACCAAGGCAACAACACATTCCAAACAAGACTACCAAACAATTCCAACAACTACAACAATCCCAAACAACACAAACCTAACTTTATAATAGCTAACAACACCAAACAAGTTCATCATCATCAACAATAACTACAATAAAGTTTGCTAACTAATAATTAACTACCTATTCAACATTATAGGCCAAAGTTAAAAAATAATTAAATACATAATTAAATTCAGATTTAATAAAATAAAAAAAAAAAGCTTACCTCGAGGTTGATTTATGCTCCAATAGCACCTACTAATGAATTCCCACTAGTTATATGCTTCAAAACTACAAAAAAAAAATGAGTTAAAAAGTTAGGGTTTAAGTTTTACAAAGTAATTAAAATAACCCTAAATTTAAGAATTTACCTTGAATTTCTTGTTATAGGTAGTGTTTAGGAGGGTAGAATGTGTTTGATTTTTGATTTTGGGGGTGGGTTATGGTGGTTTTCGGGTTTTTCACGGTTGGGGAGTGTTTTGAGGGTTTTTGATAATTGGGGAAGAAGATAGAAATAGAGGAGAGGGGCGCTGCTGAAAATTATATCGGGTGGTCCGACCGACCTATCAACCGAAATACAAAAAAAAAATTTGAACAGCTATTTTGACCGATTTTCGGTCGAACAGTTTTGACCAAGTGAACCGTTCGACCGAAAATCGGTCGAACACTGGTAGTCGAAAAATCCTGTTTTTTTAGTAGTGATAATTGATTAGTGATTTTCTCTAAGAGTTAAGACTTTATATAAATAATTGGTCATATTAAGTGATTTTCACAAAGAGTTAAATCTTTAATTTGTCTAATATAATTTGTCATATTAAGTGATTTCATTGTTATTGAACGACCTTAACTCATATTTATCTTAACCTAAATAATAAATTCCAAACATCCTTATTTCCGATCGGAGCATTTATATAGATAAATCGAACATCTCAATGGATGGTCAGAATATAATTTTAAGCGGTCCAAACATCTTACTGATATACTAATTTTTTCATATAATATTTAGAAAAACAAATATTGTTGTTTCGATCATCTTCTGTTCCGAACGTGTTGCACAAAAAGTTTTCATTGTGGTTCAACACAATATATAAAGAATGAATAACATTTGATCCCAACTGAAGGAACACATAAGAGTAAAAAGAAAATATATCTAGATAGTTGATAATAATTTCATCGTCCTTATAATAAAAAAACATAATTTTTGGGGTCTAACAACTCTAATTTATGTAATATAACAAATAATAGAGAAATTTTAGAGCCTAACGATTCTTATTGGGATATGCAGGTGGGGGAAATTGGGAGGGGCTATAAAATCATTCAAGTTCTTCCCATTAATTTCCAGTACCCTCGCAATTCTGCAGATGTCCATCATTTGGTGTTTGCGAGCTTCTCGGAGGTGGTCCCTCAACTCATCAATGTATGTCTGAATTGCCACATCCTGTAAGTAGGCTTGCAAGGCATCTATAATTTTTTTCCCCCTTGTATATGCTAATGTATTTGTCACTGTGAGCTTGTGGTATTTATAGAGTACAAGAGTTGTATATGAAAGGATGTCTTGATAGGAGAACATGTATGGAAAATACAGTAAGACGAACGCTTGTAATCATTTTCTGAAAAAGTGGGAAAAAATCATTTAATTTTGTAAAAGTTACTGTCTCCATCCAAAGTCTGAACATTCACGAAAACATTTAAAACATCCTAATAGTGCACCGAATATCTACACTTTTCTTTGAATATCTTTCACGATGTCCCGAATATCTAAAAGGTGTTCCGAACATACAAATAAATAACATACCAATATCCTTATCATGTTCATCTAGTTCATTCTATTTAGAAGTAAGTACTTGTTTCTTTTTAAAGGTTCATCAAGAGCAATGCCTTTTCCAAACCCTCTTCGCCTCTACTTAAATTATAGCTGGGTGATGAGCTTTGTCTTTTAATCATCTCCTCTTATTTTTCTCTTGATTAATTCTATGAATAGTTAACATTAACCTATTGAATTAAATCGATCATCTATTGAGTGATACTATATATAGTTATACATTAATATATTAATTTAATAATTTATAAAAAGATATTAATTTAATGATAACTGGTCACCTATCAAGTGACTTGACACATAGTTAAATATTAACATAATAATTTAATAATAATCGATCATTCATCGAGTGATTCACGGACAGTATTAAACACTAACAAGCTGATCGAAATTCAGTCTGGATATTCAGAACTTCCTTATAGAGGTTTCGAGCATCTTATAGCCACTTCCTTATAGATGTGTTTAAAGTGATGGTACTTTTTTTCAAGTTCTTTGCACATAAAGAAGACTGAGCAAGATTCTTAAGTAGGCAAAAATCAGAATATACTATTCACCCCTCCCCTAAGTGTCGATTAAAGGTGTTCCAAATGCAACAATATTGCTGATCACAACTATTTTTATTTCTACCAACAAAACGAATAAAAAAGATAACAAGGATAACGCTTACTAAAAACAACAGTAATAGTAGGGGACGGGCAAATGGCATAAATTGTCCTTTAACTTTAGGAGTTGATCAAAAATTGTCCTTTAAATATATAATGGAGCAGTTTTAGTCTTTTAACTTTGCAAAAACTTGTCAGTTTTAGTCTCCGTCTAAACAAACTAACGGAACCAGCTATTTTTAACGGACCCCTCACGTCCAAATGTTAAAACAAACTCAAAATCTCAGTTCTCCTTTCCTCTCCCAAATTCACTCCTCAGATTAAACTCTCAGTTTATTTACCCATCAATCTACACCAACAACCATAGAGAACCTACTAATTTCTGTCTATTTTCTCGTTCAATATTCGGAGATGCTAACTTTTTGAATCAAAGAGTGGGTGTCAAAGAAGAAAAGTTAATGAGCACTTTCTTTCTCTCAGTATCTTCTTTTTCACTTAAACAGTTTCTTTCAAAAAATTTATTGTGTCTTGATGAATTGTCTATGAAAAAAGAATGTCTTGAATTGTTAAGTACGTGATCTACAAGCTAATTATAACTATTTTAAAAGCAAATACAAAAATTGAAAATTGTTTTTTTATTTTTCTAGAAATACATCTGAGGAGGATTGGCACTTGAAAAGATTTTATATTTAGAATTCGTCAGCTGATTATGAAGATCTGAAGTTATCCGATTCTGTCTCTTTTGAGGTCTAAGGTTTGTACTCTTACTCAATTTTCACTGGCTTTTCTTCTTTGAAGATCAAAATCAAAGGTCAAATTCGGATGAATGAAGCGCTGAAATATGGTAAGAAACTCGAGATTTTTGAATGATATGAGATTCATACGACTCTTCAAACAAGCATCCATCACAATTTGGTTTATAAGAGAATTGCGATTGTGGGAACTGCCAACTCGATTGTCGTTAGTTTGCTTTTACATTTGGACGTGAGGGTCCGTTAAACATAGCTACTTCTAGTTTGTTTAGACAGAGACTAAAATTGACAAGTTTTTGTAAAATTAAAGGATTAAAACTGCTCCACTGTATATCTAAAGGACAATTTTAGATCAATGCCTAAAGTTAAAGGATAATTTATGCCATTTGCTCGGAGGGGACACACGTAGACTTATATATTAAAATGAAATTGTGGTAATTAACCCTACTTACGAAGATAAAATAGAAAACAAGTATGCAACAAATCTTGTTAATATATTTGTCGAATATATCGCCTCTGTACGTAGTTGGAAGAGCTAGTTATATAATCTAGCATACCTAATTATCTGCTTTGTATTTTTCTCATTTTTTGGGACTTCTTTTAGTTAATTTTTTCAATCCAAGATAACTAGTAGAGTAATATTTATGCGTTCATCATTAGCACAAAAGTATATTCGGGGAGCATTAGCTTATTGAATTAAGGTTTCAATTGAATCTTATATCCCTTTAGAAATAGGACAAAACCATCAGATAAGGCTCATCTTCTAGTACTTCTTTTCTTCTTCCTTTTTGTCATAGATTGTGACAACGATGCAACAGATAAGTTATCAAAAAGCCTAATGAATAATGATGAGGCGTCGTTTTGTAAGGCATTAACTCAACAAAAATCAATGTGATTAGGGACCGGTTATAAGGCATTATCTCAAATAATACTGCTTGGATATTGAAATAATATTGTTTGTTGAGTTTGTTCATCTGTTTAAATACATGGATAAGATTGGATTACATTTAGAAGTCAATTTTTTGATAAGGTAAGGAACTTATAGGCGGTATTAGTGAACTCAAAGGATCATGGAAAAGGCTATCAATTACACTGACTTTATAGCTTTGTTGTTTTTCTATTTATTTTTTTAATGTGTGGAAGCTTTCTTTTCTTTTATATAACAGCTTAATTATTTCATTTTTCTCTAACTTTCTTGATGCTCACCTGAATATTTTAGGGTAATATGTATAGAAAGTGTAAATGTTAAATGCAACAATAAACACAAAATACAAAAATCCATTTGGGATTGATAGATGGCAATCAAGAACTAATAGTATAGTACAATATAATCGTGCAAAGAAAGAGACTCAATGGACCGATCATATGTTTATTTATTAGATCTGGAAACTTACGTAGTTAATGATAAATGTCAACTTGATTGTTCATCCAAACATATCAACTTCTGCTTACAGGAGTACCTAATCCAACAAAACATGTTTCTTAATCACCTGTCTTGGACTCTTGGAGAGGTACGTACGTGGAGTGAACAATTGAGAAGTACTAAATATAATGTTAGAAGAAAACAAAGAGAACTACTAAAAGAAACTTGCAACTTGAAGATCCTTTTTTAAAAATAAATAGAGATTTATTTTTCTTACATAATTACAATAGCTAAAGTACTTAGCAAATGTCATGGTGACCATCATAAACACCAACATATTGATCAGTGGTATAAAGTACACATCCTAATTATTAGGAATTGTGACGTGAGTCTGACACACATAACAAAACGTTTGTTGTTCAAATTATGACTCATTAGATGTAAATTCTGAAACCATAAGTGTCCCAATTAGAAAAAAAAAATTGAAGTTAGATTTGCAAATATCGACTCAAATAAATGTCATCATAAGTTTTTTTTTTTTTTTTCCTTCAAAAATCTTATGGAATTAGTATGAATTCTGGCCATTGTGATTCATAGCTAAGTTGCTAGTTGCGTTTCCGCATCTAGAAATCACAATGACTCTTATTTCTGTTTATTTTACAAATCTCCAATTCGTTCTTAGGTAGAGCAATCCAAAACAACAAGAGATATGATCGTATGTTTGTGTAAACACTTGAACGAGGTCGTACTTTTTATCTCAAGGACTATTTCTTAGATGATGACCTTTCCTTGCTGATCTATAAAAATGGCAGTATCGCGAAACAAAAGGTCCAATCTTCGTCTGGTGATGAGGCATCTCGATGCCTATGCCACAAAAAAGTTCCAGGCATTTGCCAGTAAAAACTTTCCAAGGGTAACATTATACACTGCGTATAAATGATTTGCATCGAGAGAATCATTCCTATAGACAATGGGCCAACATCAAGACTAATACATGAAAGAAATACATAGTGCTTAATCAAATTCATGATCAGATTGTCAAATCCTGCAAATAATAAATACTTTCACCAAATTACATAGAGTTGGCATTGCCTGCAATAGAAGAAAAGCAAAATGACTTTCATTTTTGTTAAGACGATTATATATAGGAAAGAACAATTAGGGTTGATTCTTTGCTTAACGTCATATTAATACCTACGATTTGACGTTTTCTTAATGTTACTCGAATCAGTTAAAGTTCTACCAAATCTTAAAGTAAAAGACAAAAGCCTTGACAAGTCCAGCCGCAGGCTTAGAATAGATGAAAAAATAGGTATATATTTTAATTTTGGGTAAGGGATTGCATACTCTGCAATGTAACTATCTATACAACACAATACTAACAACTCGACTACAATTACATGATATTCTCTATAATTTCAACTGACATATAAATTTCTGGTAGAACAAAAATTATATGTTCAATATTAGAGACAATTTTGTATTTAATCTATAGTTTTAAATATTAAGTCAAAAATTATAGAACGATTAGCCTAATTTGTTATTATTTGGAATTATTCAAAATAATTTATATCTGTTTCTATCCCAAGCTGACATAGAGATTGAGTCGAACAGTTAGGATCATGCAAAAAAAAAAAAAAAAAAAAAAAAAGAACGAAAAAGAAAACTTCAGGGTAAGATATCCACGTTGCCAACTTGGTACAAGATTATGGCAAACAATCTTGATTTCATTGTGATTAAATAAATCTTAAACGAGAATATGATATATATACATTCCTGTTGTAAATATGCATAGTGGGATGTTAATTAACGATATATCTGGAAAATGATGTCCAACTGTTCAAGATAAGGTCCAACACATGAAGACCTTGTGGATTCCATCCACCATAAAATAGTACTCCTAGTAAAGTAATTTTATTTACATTCATACGCATCATAATTACGTACTCAACATCAATATTATAAAAGGTGGGGCGCAAGATAAGGTGTTTTACTTACAATGAGGCGAGGTGTAAGTCCTGAAACATGGGGCGTAAGTCGTATGGATCTTATTTTTAATTAATTTTAAATTAATAAAATAGCATAATGAGCCAAAAAAATATCAAAAGTACAAAAAAATGAAGAAAAAAAAGATTATAGAAACAAAAGATGTAACATTTTTAACAATTGTAAGCAATTGAATAATGTTACAGTTTTTATGAGATACAAATAAACCATAAGGCATTAGCTTTCAAACAATTAAAAATAAAAATTTGTTACTATAAAAAGTGAATAAACAATAAAATTTATTACTATTATAATTTAAAACATTAATTTTTCATTGAGAAATATAAAATTGCTTCTAAATTGTAAAATAATTGAAGTCTAACAATTTTGAGTGACATAAATAAACCATGAAGACCAATAACAAGTGATGATATTATAAACATCGGCTATGTATTTTTACATTAAGTATATATATGATATTCACCCTTATGATATTCTCAATTATAATACATGTAATATTATGTCTCGTTAATTGAGCTATACTCAATTTTTGAATTTCTATAGATTGATATAACTTTATTTTTAAATAAAATTATGGATGAACAATCTCAATTAGGGAATTGGACATATCATTTACATAGGTTCTATAAGGCGAGTCCCGGGCGTTGGGTGTGCTCTGGGCGCATCGTCGGGCGCTTGAGGCGTAAGCCTCACGGATCTAAGCCCCGCTCGAGAGTCTCAAGACGTTTTACAAGTGCCCCGCCTCAGGACGAGTCCCGGGCAAATGCCAAAACTGCCTTTTAAAACAGAGCTCAACATGAATCATAACTTGCGATTCACAGCTCACTCTAGTTATGGAAAAGATCTTACCAACTCAAAAATTATAACATATGTCTACATTAATTTGTTATATTACTATAATTAATCGTACATACTTTTAGTTTAATTTTAACACTAATTACCGATTTGATATAAACAAAACATGTAATATAATTGCTCACTCCTATTGTGTATAGGTTAAATATCATTTTATATGATGATACATTAAAGAAATGTTTAAAATTTTAAATAAAGATATATGTATAAGTGAATCACCGGTTGACTAAGTGAACCATTTAAACTTTTATAGTATGGATTCCCAAATATTATATTAAACATATTTTATAAAATATGTACATAATATATTTAATTTCATGGAAAGAGTATGAGTTCCTGTGAATCGCCATTATAATGGCAGATCCACCCCTCGATAAACAAAAGGAAAATGTGCACTTGTCCCCAACCATCTATGTAAGGGTTTTCAAAGAAGTTCATAATATTCTGCACCGCTCCACCTATTGATTTTGCATTAGATGCTCAAATCCTTTCACGTGGTATCAGAGTCAAGCATTAACGAGCTTGTGTGCACAACTCATCAAGCCGCTCAAGGTCCATTCATTAGTTGAGCCTTCGTGCCTTCCTCGCAAAAAAAAAAAAAAAAAACATACTCATGTTGGGCCTCATTCTCCCTCTCGACTAATTAAAAAAGAATCCATTGTTAACCTTTGAATCGGGTTATAAGTACGGAAGGATGTTGGAGAATTCACAATCCCATATCGGCTGTGAATGAGTTTCCAAATTTATCTAACATTGTTAGTTTATCAAATAAATAAATAAATAAATAAATAAGAGGAAAATAAACATGGGTTGAACTTTTTGCGCATGTCTTTTAAAATAGTAGCCTCGTCTTACCTAAATTATACCTAGCAACCATTGAGGATTTTGGCCTCACTTTTTCTAGCCATCTCTCCTATATCCTCTTTAGCAGCAGCCGCCTTCCTCCCCTCTTTCCCTCTCTCCGGCCACCTCCTTCTTCCTCTTCCTTTCATCTCTTCGCTTTGTTGCCTTTTCTTCCTCTCCTTCTCTACTGCCGCCTCCCTCTTTCTTGGCTTCGGTTGCTTCCCTTTTTCTCTTCCTCTCTTCCGCCACCTCCATCTTCCTCTTCCTCTCTCTTCACTATGTTGTTGCCTCATCTCTCTTCCTCTTCATCTTCCTCTCCTCACTCTCCTCTATCCCTTATGCAACCTTATCCTTTTTTTTATTCTTCATTAATTTTTTTATACGATGTTATTATAGATGAACAAAAAGTTCAAGATATATATTTTTTTAGTCCTTCTTTTGGAAATTAACGTAAATAAACATCCAACCATACCCTATAACTTTTATAGCCACTTCTTTTCTAGGGTTTGAGGCCCCCCCTTTTCTCTTCCTTCTCCAGCTCCTCCTCCTCCTTCTTCTTCTTACCTTCTCTCTCACCATCATCACCGCCCTTCCCTCCGACCACAGCTGCTCCGGTCTCCCGCTGCCTATTCTATCCCAGATACACCTTTTCTGTCGTCCTTGCTGCTTCGATGAAGCAATAGTTGGTGCTCCGGCGAAGCAGTAGCTTCCGTCACAGATCTGCGCATCGTCGCCTCTGTCTATTGACTCCTCCGATCCGCCCTTGCTCCCTCCGTCGCGACTGGAATGCAGATTTGCAACTTCACCGAAGCTCCAGCGAGCTACTGCAGTAGTTCTGCCACTGTAGATCTGCTACAACAGATTTGCAGTAGCAGTTAGCCAAAGCTCCTATGGCCGGAACTGCTGCTCTAGGCCTTTTTTCCTCTTTATTTTTTTTTTGATAAATGGATGTATACACAATCTATTTTATAATGTATACACTGTAAAAAAAAAAGGGGGAAATACACTGAATATAACTTAAAATTGAGTACATACATCGTATATAACTGATAAATCTGACTGTATACACCATAAAATTGCGTATAAACACAGTGTATATGTGAGAAGATCGTTTGTATACATTATGTCATAGTTTGTACACACTATGTATTAATTTCGTATATACTAACTACAAAAAATAAGGACTATTAAAAATAAAAAAATAATAGTTGACTAGCTATTTTGATAATTATCTCAATAAAAAATCTTATAAAATCGTATAAAAAACAGATTTATAATAGTCACGAAACTGGGATATCAAAAATACTGCGAGAGAGAGATAAACATAAGATTCCTCTGACTACATTGAGATAAAATTTTATACATTTTATATAGTTCAGTTGGTATTTCGTCTTTAATATAAGTAATATCGGTGTAAATTTATATGAAATTCGAACATGAGACAACTTATATGAAATTTTATATTAATATTAATATTAATTTTATTTTTATAGTTAAATTAAAAATTAGTGTATATTAGTATTATTTGGATATATTTCATTTTTTATGTATGTAACATACAAGAACAAGATCCTATAAATGTTAAAGCAAGCAGCCACGCGTTGCGTTAGAGCAATGGTAGGAGTAGTAATGAGTGTTACAGCTAATATCACACCCACTCAATTCCCTTCTCCTTTTCCTATTATTACGCGTGTTGTGTTATGTATTCCCATTTCTCTCTCTCTTATATATAACCAACCAACACCCTTCTATTTTTCTTTCTCTCTTTTCAATTCCTCAGTTTTATCAAGATTCTGCCAAAAAAATCTATCTTTATTTCTTGGTATTAAAGATTTTAAACTTTTTTGTATTTGGGATTAATTTGTTTTCTTGAATTGGTTTGTTAAAAAAAATATAAAAAGGGGAATGAGGATGAGGGGTGAAGATAAAACAGAAATGGAAATAGTGGTTGGTTATGCTCTTACTTCCAAGAAAGTTAAGAGCTTTTTGCAGCCTAAGCTTGAAAGTCTAGCTAGGTAAATTTTTTTATCTTTCTTTTTCTTTAAATCATTACATAACACTAGATAAATTGTATTTTCTTGATAACTGGCGTGTCGCGTCGCTTCAGCTTGCACGCACCTCGGCTAATTAATTGGTTCCGGCTGCCTCCCAACACAAATTTGTTTCTTTATGTGAAATTTTCTGTAGGTTTATGAATGGAGTAGTGTGTGTTTGCTCAAAAAGCCTTCTTAGAAGGCTATTTTAGGATCAGTTAATCTGACTATGTATATTGTATATTTGATGGTGCTTTCAATTTACTGATTGGCCGGAAAAAGATGATTGTTTTTTGTTTTTTTGTTTTTGTGTCTTTTTTAAATAACCGTGGTGTCTAGATCAGCTTGAACTTGCACGCACCTCGAGTAATTCCTACTACCCCAGCACAGTGTACTAAGTAACACTATCCAACCGAGGTTTGGAGATGTGGACAGATAGGAGAATTTTACCAAATTACCTAATGTTTTGTGTTTGAAAGTTAAGGGTATTATTATTTAGATTAATTATCTTGGATGGTTGCGTTTATTTGAGGTTATGGAGCTCTTTTAATTTGCACAGTAGATCATTTGGAATATTATAAATATTCTTGGAAGTATATTCTTTTTAATTCCTGTGGTCAACATAGTTTTAGAACATTCTTGAAGGACAGTAACCTCTGACAGATATTTTTTAGTTCTGGTATGTGCCATTTTTAAAGATTTTTAAATTGTAGGAAAATACCAACTGAATTTACTGGTCACTTTCTTAAAACTACAACAATAACATACCCCGTGCTATCCCACAAGGGTCGCTTTCTTAAAAATGACCCTTAATTTAATGCTGTGTTAGTTTGGTGTTTGGGAGCAGTGAGTTAGGAATTAGTCATTGTGGACTTTGTGAACATTTCTATTGATTTGCAATTCAGGTTTTATTTGTACTCCCCTCTTGCTCATTTTATATGGCACTCTTACTATTTAGGATTGAACATCTTTTCTCTGAGTACAGTTTATCAGTCATTTCGAAATACTTTTAACTATGAAAACTTAGTAATTTAATGTAGTTTTTAAGTATGCAAATCTTATTTCGAGAAGGGATTTATGTACAAATATACAAAGAAAACTAGATGCACTGATGCCCTCTTAGCTTCCCTGGCTGTTGCCGCCTCGGCAAGTTTTTATTCGTTCATGTGTGGATCAAATGCTCTATACTGGAGCGTCTTGCAAGTAATTTTACATTCATTGTATTGTGAATGCTCTATGATTTATGATCTTGAACTACTCCTATTACATTATGCTTTCATTTGAAGTTGGTCATTAATCTATAATTACTACTATTGTCTTGTAGAACCACAACTGCAAATAAACTTTAAACTTACAACTTAAGACCCCGTTTACTATTTTACAATGCCATTGTTTTTCTCACTCAATTATCTTATAAACTTCTTTTGACATAGAGCCAGAGAAAACAATTGCAATCTGTTGCTAACCTTGCTCATGCATTATGCAGGAGTAAGGGAATATTATTTGTTGCTATTGATCAGAGCAAACCCCTTTCGGATCAAGGTCCTTTTGACATTGTGCTGCATAAGGTCTATACATTCTACCTTTTCTAGTTCCTTTGTGTATTTTTTCTTCTTCTTCTGGCACTGCATGGCCATGTATCTGCTTTGTGTATATAATCATATATATATGTTTCTATCTTGCAAGAGCATATCGTCAAATGCCTGTTCCGGACATGTTACTTTTCTCGCATGTATATGCATATCTGTCTAATCATTTTAGTTTCTTCCCAGAGAATGTCAGTTAAAATATGCACTTATATCTATCTGGCGTTTTTGTGTTCTTTCTTGCAGTTGTCAGGAAGCAAGTGGCGGCGTAATCTTGAGGTTGGTTTGTTTGAAAGCTTTATTTGTGTGCTTTAAATAAGAGTCCTGTTGATTACAGTTGACATGCACTGTTTGGACAAACCTGTAATAAATATAGGCTACATTATAAACAATTACTTGATTGGGATAAGAAATACTTTGGCAGTGATTGGTGAGACGAGCTGTCGTTTTGCTTAAAATTGTTCCATCTGACATAACTTGCAGACTGCTTGGTCTTTCCTGCGTCATGAATCATGACTTGGTAATTCTGTGCGAAGCCTCAAGCTTCCAGCCAGTGAGAATCTCTCTCCTTTGTGGACAGATTAGCTGATTGCAGATAGGATTCCTGGTTTCTATAAATGGATTCTTGTTTCCCAAGGCCTCATCACCAATCCTTATATCAGCTTAAGAGGAGAGCACTAACCTAGTCAATGTTTTTTAATCTTCGGTATTTTCCCTTTTTATGTGCTGCTTTGATGTCATGTTATCTCACTATTGCATTGGTTGCTTGCCCTTGCTGGATCATAAAATTTTGCGTCGGTTGGTATCGACCCCACCCCACCCTTCATCCTGGTTTTCAGACTTCTGTTTGCTTCTCTAGAGCCTATAGTTAGTTTAAACAACTATATAGGGAGAACTCTATTATTCTTGTCCTTACGTCCTCCTTTGCATTATGTACAGGAATATAGGCTAACACATCCAGATGTCACAGTCCTTGACCCTCCAGATGCCATACAGCATGTATACAATCGCGAATACATGCTTGAAGATGTTGCAGACCTGAACTTGTCGGACAGCTATGGTAATTCTTACTATCTTGTAATGATTATATTTGAGAACCATGGTTTGCTTAGGTTACATGAATCTGTCATGTCAAAAGTGGGCTGTTAATGGGATGGCTGAATGGGGATTGTGAACCTCTCGTGTTTTTTGTTTTAAATTCTGAGATGCTTGAAGAAGTGGGGAGGCCACTATTTGGCTCTTGGCGAGCGGTTTGAGTCATATCAAGAAAACTAAAGGATAGCTTCTCTTTTATTGCCTGGCAGGGAAAGTTCGTGTTCCCAGGCAATTGGTTATTGAGAAAGATTCTTCATCTATTCCAGATGCAGTAAGTAAAGCTGGTCTGAGGCTACCTCTTGGTACGTATTTATTTCATTTCTTGTTTGTCTTTAATCAGCTGGTCATTGGCAGTTGCCACCTTTTAAACTTAGTAAGCTTTATACCTTGGTAAAGGTAGGTGTAGGCATCAAAATTGCGACTGTATAACTTACTCGGGCAAGCATTTGAATAAGATGTGTTGCAAACTTCAGCATTATATAAACAAAGTAATTTATTTACATAATTTGCTTAAACTTTTTGAAAGAATAATTATACAATCAATACACAATTCCTTAGTTGATCTGCTTTTATCTTCTCAGTTGCAAAGCCTTTGGTTGCCAAGTCCCATGAGTTGGCGCTAGCCTATGATAAGTTCTCTCTTCAGATGCTTGAACCCCCACTTGTCCTACAGGAATTTATCAACCATGGTACGTATTTTAGTTGAAATATCGAACTTTTGCCTTCAAAGTGTGATAGTTTTTTTTTATTTTAAAAATGTTGCTGATTATGTTAATGTTTTCTTGTGGTTGTAGGAGGAATTCTCTTTAAGGTATATATTGTCGGGGAAGCCATTAAGGTTGTAAGGCGATTCAGTTTACCTGATATTAGCAAACGTGAGCTGGCAAAAAATCCCGGAGTTTTCCGATTTCCCCGAGTTTCTTGTGCTGCTGCATCTGCAGATGAAGCAGATTTAGACCCTTGTGTCGGGGGTGAGCCATCTTTTCCCTCAGTCACATTATGTTTCTAGTTACATCTGATGCATAACAGTTGCCTAAGATATATGGATTCACCAAATTTATGGCATACACTAGAAAGATGAAAACCCACACTAATCTTGTTTTGGCAAACCAGTCAGATTTTAAAGCTTCTTAGAAGCCAACTCCATAGATAATCAAGAGCCTGCAAGAATGTGATGGACTATTATAACTTGGTATAACATTTTTCTGACAAGGATGTTATCTTATATAACCTGTCTCAGAGTTTGAACTTCCATAGTTCTCAAGGTTTATCATGTTAAGATTTCTCTACGACCCTGAGCTCCTAATGCTTTTGGATCATGGGCTCAGAGGAGTTTGGAAGGAGTTCCTTTAACCATGATTTTTGGATCATACAATGATAAGCATGATATTTTTTTACTCTCTCCGCCCCAAGCAGTATATAAACTAGTCATTTTCTCTAATTGTTCATCCTAAAAAGCTGGTCCTTTCTCCATATATGGCAGATGCTTCTCGTTCCAAACAGTTCAAGCTAATGCAAGTATTATCTTCGAATTTGATGCAATGAGCTACTTTACGTTTTTCACATTTCAGACTGTTACTTTAAATATTCCTTTAACAAACTCAATCCCATCGTGCTTTCAAGTAATTTAATTAGGAGTAGGTGCATTAACTAGGACGTGGGAGCATTTTGCTAACTAGTCTACTGGAGTGCGTTAAATAAATTGATGTTGTATTATGAGGATTACAAGGAAGAAGGGATTGTTTAGGAAGAAAGCTGTTTAGTCTCTAGTGTATAATTCTGTTTGAAGTTGTGTGCAGATAGGGCACTCAATCAGAAAGTTCAAAATTTAGTAACTAGAGAGATATAGTTAAGTGTTGGGAAATCCTTAGAGCTTCAAGTACTTGGCAAAATGCATTTACCTTACTGTTAGGTGTGAGTTTGTCACATATTCTATTTTCTTCTTGATGGTGGATCAGGGTGATACCTGAGAGAGTGTGGATAGTCTCGTGATTTTCTTTACATTTATCCTTTGCAGAGCATCCTCCACGACCACTACTTGAAAGGCTTGCGAAGGAACTTCGGCATAGACTGGTATTTTACTTACTCTTTCTCTCGCTGCGATTGCTGTACATTTCCTATATTCTTGTCTTCAGGTACCTTGTTTTGATGCTTTATTATGTCATACTCTAAAAGATCACTTCAATGTTCTATGCAGGGTCTCCGGCTCTTCAACCTGGATATAATTAGAGAGCTTGGAACCAAAGACCGGTACTATGTCATAGACATTAATTACTTTCCTGGTAAGCTAAGCCTTCTAAGTGGAATTACATTCTGGCATAAAATAGTTCGATTGTCATGCACCGCCTTATTAAGAAAAAAGAAAATGTTTTCCGGAAAGTCATGATTGCAACATCTTTGTACTGTGCTGCAGGTTATGGGAAAATGCCAGATTATGAGCACATATTTACTGATTTTCTCTTGAGCTTGGTGAAGCAGAAATAATGAGAGAATGTGCAAATTCATTCCTCGTTTACTCTAATTTTCGGTGAAAGAATCAGATGGTATTCTATCTTATCCTCCATTCAGTACAAGGAGGAGAGAAACGATCCCTATGAAGATTCTCTTAAAAGCTGGTCGGAGATGTGCATGGAGAAGTGCATAGAAACTCCATTGCCTTGTGGAATGAATGCTGGATGAGGCTTGCCTTTGTACACAAATTCCAATCGCTGACCTTGAATCCAGCTTTTGTTTCCTTTCTCTTGCTTGGCGTATAGCAGTTCTATTATTTCTTGTGTCTGCATTTTCGTATGGGTGATATTTCACTTAGGTTGTGGATTCAAGAATCACCTAGTTAAAATGCCTTTACAGTAGGAGCATACTTGTACATTCTTGGTTCTTCTAACATGTTCGACTTCCTGGAAATTTGGTTTTTTTTTGGCGTGTTCTTGCAGAGGAAAAGATATCTGAATTCCTTTAATTTTACAACGTTATACCACGGCACGTTAAAATGTTGTAAGATTTGGAATCGAGTCTAATACTTTTAAGCTTGAGAGCTTTAATTAGACAATGGTTGGGTGATGTTAAACTTTCGGAAGATGATCACGCTTAAGAGCTATAGTGATATGAGGTAGGTTATATTATAGCAGCTGCGAGAGTAAAGAGGACAGCTCTTGTGTAGTTTGAAAAGCTCTTCCGCACATAGCTTTCTCAGTAACCTTGCTCAAACATTCAAGAAGTAAGCATCAGATGAGAAGGTACGTTGTACTATAGCAGCTCTGGGATATAAGAAGAAACATTTGTTTCCTCAAATATTTATGCAATTTCTGTAGGGGAAAAGCTATTGCCTAAGACTTACGTACTCACCCAAATGATAAATGAAACAGAGGAACGAAATGGTCGTTCCTAGAAAATGCAAGGATATTGCTTGTTTCAATACCAGAGTTCGCACCTTGCCACATCTTTCTTGGTTTGATCATTCAGAATGTGAAGTTCAGTAATTCGATTAATTTGGATTTGATGTCTTGCTGAAGGAATAGATACACTCTACTAAGAAGTTGTTCATTCTTAGAGTTAAAGAGCTTAGAACTCAAATAATAGTGAAGGCATTTTTAATACTTAATTCTGGTATTACGTGAAAGGTTACATTTAGTCGTACTGCATTACAGATGCATCCTATTTGAAATTTAAAAAAAAAAAAAAAAAAAAAAAAAAAAACTGTAGATAGAGAACGTATTATCCATGTATTCATATCTTGTCGAGAAACAAGTGGACTGGAGAGGATGATCAGCTGATTCGTGAGATAACTTATTATAAGATCGTCGGAATGATGTTCATGAAATTATTTGATCAAATACTTGGTATTTAGCTCATTTGGAAGACTCAAGCTTGGGATTAGCTTATGCGTATAAGAGCATCATGATTATTACAAAATCACAACATTTTCATGCTATGTTCTGAAAATGTAAACAGGAAAAAGAAACGGACATAAGCTTAAACTAGAGTCAGCCTGCGTCAAATAGGAATTTAACCAATATAAACAGGAGAGCCAATCATCTATTTGTAAGCACAAGAACTTATTTTATCGAAATTTGCATTCACTTGGCTCAATTTGCCCGTACCTCGACTAGTACCATCAGATACTTTACACCTCCACCAGCAACATATACTATATAACTCTACCTACCAATGTTGGATAGATGGAAGAAAAACCTAGTATTTTGTCTCCTCAAAAATTTAAACATGAGACTTCATGATTTTTAATCCCACTTCATTGACTACTAAACCATTCCTTGGAGTCCTACAAGAATTTATATCTACTATTTTTCTGAATAAGAAAGGTAACTAGAGCTAGATGCTTGTTTATATTATCTTTATCTTGCATAATCACAACCTAATGAATTTACAGAACTTGATAGATAATGAATCAGTTTCTTTATCTCTTTCTTCCCCCAATTAAAAATACCAATTTTTTATTTACGACATACTTAATATATACTGACTTGTCACGCATTACACTTATCACTAGACTTTTAGTCTAGTAGTTTAGACATAATCAATTATAATAATCCCACTCCTTAAAATCTTTGTAATTTTACTTGTGTAAAACATTTGTAATTACCAGTCAAAGCACCACGCCATCCAAACATAAACAATAATTCAACAATAGTAAACTGAAATTTCTCAAAGTATCAAAGGGAAAACACAATTACAACAAGCGCAACTGACAAATTAAACAAGAAAAATTAATTACTCAGACTTGGTTGCTCCAGCAGCAGGAGCGGGTTGACCCGATTCATCGGTAGCAAAGGACCATTCAGGAGGCAACTGAGGCAAAGGAGGATAAACAGTAGGGCCACGTCGAATATCCCAAGCTTGTGTTTTCCTTGGGCGTGTTTTCTTGTGGTGAGCTGTTGCCTTCTTCTGTGGCCTTGATGAGCACTCTATTACTAATCCGCCAATGCTTTTTTGTGGCGCTGTGAGTTTTGTAGTGGTTGAGGAACGGGGTAGCACTGCCATTTGCAATCCGAATATGGCTGAGGCTGACATTTTTTTGGGGTACACTGATTTTCTTCTTCTTGTAGTGGCTGTGTCTGGAGCCTTTGAAATGGATTGGGTATGTTATCTTCTGGTGAACTCTGCTTTTGATATAAGCTACGACGACGTATCAGCAGTTTGGGCCTAAGAAGTCAACTAATGACGGGAAAGTGCACAAATAGCCACTTTTTAGCTCGACTTTATAGTTAGATTCACTTTTTTAAAATTATTTAGTTTTTACCTATTTATTGGAACTTCAATCTTTGTGGGCTGAGACTCAGACTATTAATCAGCTCAGCCATGGAGGAAACTAGAGAGAGAATGTGGGAAGAAGATTACTTCTATTGCAAGTAAGAGAGAGAAATTACAATAATGAGTCTTAGCTCAACTAACTACCTAACTAGCCTATTTATAGAATGAGTTAACTACTCTAACTACACTATAGTTGACTAACTCATACACAATTAAATTAACTCAATCAGATAACTAACTAACCAACTTATCTATCACCTCAACACTCCCCTCAAGCTGATGGATGAAACACATCCTTCATTCCCAGCTTGGATCTGAGGTAGTCGTGCTGAGGCTTGCACAGACTCGTGGTAAGTATGTCTGCTACTTGTTCCTTTGTGCCAACATGTCTGGTTCTGATCAAGCCAGCTAGAATCTTTTCTCTTACAAAATGACAATCAATGTCAATATGTTTGGTCATCTCATGAAAGATTGGGTTGGCTGCAATCTGAATTGCTGCCTTGGTGTCACAGAACAGGTGTACAGGCAAGTGCACTTCAGCTCCTAACTCCCTGAATAGGCCAATCAGCCACACAACTTCAGCTACAGCTGATCCCATACTCCTGAACTCTGCTTCAGCAGAGCTCCTTGACACAATATCATGTTTTTTTGACTTCCAAGAGATCAATGCCCCACCTAACTTGGCCACATAACCAGTCACAGATCTTCTGGTCTCCAGACAAGCACCCCAGTCAGAGTCACTGTAGGTCACTAGCACAGGTGATGAATCAGCAGGCATGAACAATCCTAACCCAGGTGCACTCTTGATGTATCTCACAACTCTCAAAGCAGCTTCCATATGAGACTGTTTAAGAGCATGCATGAACTGACTTAGGACTTGCACTACAAATGCAATATCTGGTCTGGTCATAGTTAAGTACAAGAGTCTACCTACCAGTCTTTGATAACCCCCTTTATCTATCAGTGGTTTATCCTGATACAATGCCTCATTCTTCACAAACTTGTCATAGTCCACTGAAGTAAGTTTGCAGTTGAACTCCAAAGGAGTTCCAGAAGGCTTACTACCTGCTAAGCCTGCTTCTGACACTAGCTCTAAGGCGTACTTCCTTTGTGTCATCAGAATGCCTGTTTTCGACCGAGAGAACTCAATCCCTAGAAAGTATTTTAGCTCTCCAAGATCTTTCATTTTGAACCTCCTGAGTAGTTCTTTTCTCACGGCTTCAATGGCTTGAAGATTGTCACCTGTCACAAGTAAATCATCTACATATACCAGGATAACAACCAGGCAGCCACTGCTTCTTTTGGTAAAGAGGGAGTAATCATGGTGAGACTGCTGGAACCCCATATTAACCAAAGCTTCTGTTAACTTCAAGTTCCATTGTCTAGGAGTTTGTTTTAGTCGATATAGGGACTTATGTAGTATACACACCTTGCTACCTTTACTTCTCCTGCTACTGTACTCCCCTTGGCTTGCAAAGCCGTCAGGAATGGACATATAGACCTCCTCCACCAAATCCCCTTGGAGGAATGCATTATGCACATCCATTTGGTAAACATACCAGTCAGAAGAGGCTGGTAGAGCAATAACAGACCTAACAGTAACCATTTTAGCCACAGGAGAAAATGTCTCATTGTACTTTATACCTTCTAGTTGACTGTTCCTTTGGCAACTAGCCTGGCTTTGTATCTCTCCACCTCACCAGTAAACTTGTACTTTACTTTAAACACCCACTTGCATCCAATAGGGACTTTGCCTGCTGGTAAATCCACAATAGACCAAGTATTGTTTTCTTCTAGTGCCTCAATCTCAGCATTTATGGCTTCAATCCATTTAGGATCAGTACTTGCTTCAGCAAAGGATCTGGGTTCTGTAATGGCAGAGTAGGCAACAAGGGAAGCTCTGTAAGTGGGAGTAATGTGGTCATAAGATAAGTAGACAGAAATGGGGTAGGCACAGTTAGCTGACTTAGGCTTGAGCTGAACTACAAAATCATTCAGCTAACCAGGTGTCTTAATGGTCCTGGATGGTTTACTGAGTGCTATAGGAGGTGAAGAGGGCTCATGTAGCACCTCAGGTGGGGGCATAGGTATGTCAGAATCCTGGAAAATATCTGTATGCAAAGAATCTGGTGAAAAGGAACTGGGAGTAGAGGTAGGCTGTATGGTAAATGGTGGTGCAGGTGCCTCAAAACCAGAAGGAATATCTATGACAGGAAAGATAGGAGAGGGAGAGGACTTCAGCACTTTAAAGGGGAAGATGGTTTCCTTGAACACTACATCCCTGCTTACCAAGAACTACTTGGAAGCAATGTCATACAGAATGTATCCTTTCTGTGAAGAAGAGTATACCAGAAGTACAGTTGGCACTGCTCTAGGTGCAAACTTATCTTGTTTCTTGATCATTGTAGCATAACAAATACTCCCAAAAACTCTGAGGTGTGTAAGACTTGGAGCTCTATGGAAGAGCCTTTCAAAAGGAGATCTGCTATGCAATAGTGCTGAAGGCAATCTATTCAGAAGATACACAACTGTAGTTACACAATAGCCCCAAAATTTTAGAGGCACATAGGTCTGAAATATCAAGGCTCTGGCCATGTCAAGAATATGCATATGCTTCCTCTCCACTATCCTATTTTGTTGGGGTGTATACACACATGAACTCTGATGTAGTATACCATGCTGTTTTAATAGATCATCCATTTGCCAATTAAAGAATTCAGTTCCATTGTCAGTTATGAGACACTTAAGATTGGCTTTGAACGATTTTGCACAAGCAATAAGAAGTTTCTGAGTACTACTACTGACTCAGCTTTACTGTTTACAAGAAAGATCCAGGTGTATCTAGAAAAATCATCCACTAATGTCAGAAAGAATCTCTTACCATCACAGGCAGCTACCCTATAGGGCCCCCAGACATCTGCATGCACAAGATCAAAACAAGCCTTTGATTCTGAGGTGCTATGACTGAAAGGTAACCTTGCCTGTTTGGCTACTGGACACACAGAACAATGATGCTCTCCTAGTTTCACTTTATTCAAACTATGTACATGTTTTATGACCTGTAAAGGTGCATGACCTAATCGTTTGTGCCAAAGAGAAGTAGTGTCTTCATTAAGTATTTGAGTGGTTGTATTAGGTTGCTGAGAAGCTTGTAGACTGACTTTATTTGATCTGAGATTGTCTCCTGTAGCTGCCTAAAGAAGATAGAGTCCATGCTCCTCTTTACCAATCCCCAATACCTTCCCACTTGAGAGCTTCTGAAACACACAGAAATCAGGATAGAAAGCTACCACACAACCTAGATCCTTAGTAAGTTGTGAGACTGATAGCAGATTATATTTGAACTCAGGAATATGCAGAACACTTTGGATAGTTTTGTCATTCAAGATAGCTGACTCCCCAGTATGTGTGATATTAGCTTGACCACCAGTGGGCAGATTAACTTTGCTTTTTTCCTGTTGATCTAACTTCTCATACTTAGCTAGAAATTCTACATTATGGACCATATGATTTGATGCCCCAATGTCTATTATCCAGTTACATTTAACTAGATTAGACATTAGAGCAATGACAGTTCTGCTGCTCCAGTTGCAACATTTACTGCAGATTCAACCTCCCTGCCTTTTGAGCAGGTGCATGATCTAGTTGTACTATTCTGGTGTGAAGGCTGAGACAGGAGGATGAGTAACACAGGAGCTGGGGCTCACACCATTAGAGGCATGAGATGAGCTTTCAGAAGGTTGATAGTTGTAGGCACTCGCAAGCTGATAGTAAGTATAAGCAGGATCATGAGGCATTGCATTGTTAGCATAGCTAAGGGGATGATAGTTCATGAGGTTATTGTTACCACCAGTATAAGTGTTGTTGCCTCCAGAATAACTATTTCCTCCAGAATAGTTCCTATAGCTTCCTCCCCCTTTCTTCTTGTCTTGTTCCTGTTATCTCCACTTGAATACCCATTCAACTTGTAGCAACCATCCTTGTTATGGTTTGTCAAATGACAATAATCACTGTACATTGGTGTTCATCCTGAATTGTTGGTTCCTCTGCCAGACCCCTGATTTCTCTCATAGTTAGGGGTTCTAGGTCTAGAGTTATTGTAGTCCATCCTGTTACTCATTAGAGCAGCTGAGTCATTTACTTCTATTCCTCCAGATGTGATACTTCCCAGCATCCTTTGACTTTCTACATTGATCACCATAGCATAAGCTTGATTCACAATTGGTAGAGGACTAGTCATTAGTATCTGACTTTTAGCATTTTCATAGGTGTCATTAAGTCCCATTAAGAATTGCAACAAATTCTGTTGCTGGAAATGCTCAATGTGCTGCTTAGATTCAGGGCAAGCACAAGTAGGAGGAGGGACTAATGCCTCAATTTCAGCCCACAATTCTCTCAGCTTAGTAAAATATACTGATACAGATGATATGCCTTGAGTCAGAGTTGCAATTTCCTTGTGCAAATAATATGCCCTAGAGGCATTGATCTTATCAAATCTTTCCCTAAGATCCTCTCAAACCTTAGATGCATCAGACGCATAGATCACAGTGCTTATTTAGACTTTTAGATACAGTATTCATTATCCAGGCTAAAACAATAGCATTGCACCTATCCCACAGTTCATGAAGACTGGGATCATACATTTCCCTCTTACAAGTGCCAAGTACAAAACCTAGTTTGTTCTTTCCTCGCAGTACAATCTTCATAGACTTACTCCATAAGGAATAATTTTCAGCACCTAGCAATTGAATTGAAACAATAACCGAACCTTGTGTATCAGACGGATAAATGTATAGGGGGTGATTGTGATCAGTTTGTGCATTTCCCTGAGTTTGAGCTTGTTCAGTAGAGTTATCTGCCATAGATGCAATTGTAAGCTTTTACAGCAAAGATTCACTTAAAAAATTTGCAGATTCCTAAACTTAGATTCAGCAATTTCACCAAACCCTAGGATTGTTGAAGGAATTGTATTTGTAAAGTGCTACAGAACTTACAGGACTTTGAATCTCTGATTGTGTGAGGAGATGACCTCTTGAACTGAGCTAGAATCTTCTAGAATTTTTCTCGAACCTCGAGCTCTGATACCATGTTAATCAACTCAGCCATGGAGGAAACTAGAGAGAGAATGTGGGAAGAAGATTACTTCCATTGCAAGTAAGAGAGAGAGAAATTACAATAATGGGTCTTAGCTCAACTAACTACCTAACTAGCCTATTTATAGAATGAGTTAACTACTCTAACTATACTATAGTTGACTAACTCATACACAGTTAAATTAACTCAATCAGATAACTAACTAACCAACTTATCTATCACCTCAACGCAGACTTTGTGGGCTGAACTTTACCTGAAGGTGTGAAGTTCAACTTCAACCTACAAAGGCTGAACTTTTAGGCATAGAATGCGTAATTTCATATCCTCAGGCATGAAGTTCACCCCATAAAGACTGCAGTTCCAAAAAATGGCTTTTTTTGTACTAACTAAGAAAAAAATAGCCTGAAACCAAATGGCAGAGGCAAAAGCTGCTTCTGGACGAAATTTTTACACAAAATGACAGTCAAAGTTAAAAATTTTAAGTAAATAGATATGTTTGGCGATCCTATATCAGTTATGGCACCATTGAGAGAATTCAACGCTCGGTGGTCGACAGATCCTGGTGTTACTAATATTTCTTATGATGGACGCATTTGTAAGACTTCTTATGCGGTGCTAGAAATGTCATATTAAGTCGTTAAAGTTTAGTTATGTAGCTACTTTTTATACGCTGAAAAAGAAACAATCGCATTTATAAAATTTTAAGAAAATAGCCACCACATTAAAAATATCGCCAATTTTTTTGATAGGTTCCCACAAAACTTCAAAGAAAAAAAATTCCTGAGGTTTTAGTGGTTAACCTTAAAAAACAAATCCATGTGTTTTAAATTATGATAATTTTTCTAAAACTTTGTAATTAATTGTTTGTTTTCGTTGAGCGACTTAAAAACCGATTATTCATCAAAATAATCCCTAATTCCGAGCTATGTGTTTATTGTGAATTTTTTATGCGTAACCATTTTTGGACGCGCTCAATGAGATTTATCCACTGTTTTCAAATCAATTGAGAAATAGCCAAAGATCCGCGCGCGCACTTACACTCCATTAGCGCTGGCAAACACCCCAAACTAGTCTCAGTATTTGATACTGGGACTTTGAACTAATATGTTCAAAGTCTCATTATTTTATATTGGGGCTGGACATAAACACTAGTCCCAGTATTTATCATACTGCAGCAATAGCGGCGCCAGGACTGAGCAACGGCGACCAACTGTTTCCCCGTCCAAATCTAAGCAGCGGCGAGCTAGGTGATGTCAGGGAAAGGGTTGGGAAGGTTGGATACCGGAGAACATAGGGGGCGACAGAGCGGGAATCCCGAAGAACAGTAGGTGAAGTCAAGATACGATAGGTAATCCCTGCAACAGTGAAGGAGAACAGATCGGACTCTGGAGAAAGTGGGAAATGGACTCGACGACCAGGCTGGTCGGAGCAGGAAGGGACGCTAGAGCAGGCTTGCTGGCGGCAGGAGAGAAGAGAGAATAGAAGAATTAGGGTTTTAGCAATAATTTCTTGTCTTTGTTATGCTTGATAGCATTCTCTTAAAATGTTGCTATGTGCAAACAAAATGTCTCTATCTTTTAAACATAAAATGCTAAGCTTTAGGTGACCTAATACGCCTTTATACAAATTTATTAGGTGGCGACTCCAAAACCGACTCAACCGAGTCACCTAGTCAAACCCGACCTTTGAACTCGATCCGAGCTTGAAAAATGGGGTGCGATATTATCTTCACCTCGGGCTCGAATACGAAATCCTTCCGAAGCCGATGTACGTGAGCTTGAGTAATCCGGGTCGGAGTCGTGTTCACTGGCACGTTTCTATTCAGCTCTTCTTGATCGACAGACTGCTTTTGAAGCTTCAGATCCTTTCCATTGTCGAAGTGCGATGGAATGATTTGATGGGGTTCGAGCTCCTGCTCGAGGGGAATCTTTGGTAATTTTTTCTCAGGGCCCGAAGGTCCAACCTCAGCATCGTGCCCGCCCTCGGCAACAGGCAGCTCGCCTCCGGTCTCAGTTTTGGCCTCGGCGTCGTCTTCGCCCTTGCCCTCGGCGTCATCGTCTTCGCCATAGTCATCCCTGCGGGTGACCCCTTCAGCGTCAGCGCCAACTACCACCATGGGGTAATCACCGATGACGTCATCCTCATCCTCTTTACTGACATCTTCGCTCACTGTAGTTATATCACGCCTGGCTCTCTCCTTATGCCGCCTAGAGCCACTGATGCCGGATGTCACTTCTCTACCGCCTTCCGCAGCGGTAACCTGAATTGCTGGCATGGTAGCGATGATATCGCCACTAGCTACATCGGTGGCTAAACGTGACGTTCTAACCCTCTCACCTGAGTCGCTAGAATCTTGCCTGGAATGTGTGGTTGACATGATTATGGCTCTAAATGCTTGAAAATTTCTTGAAAACGGGGATTAATCAAGACGAAAATGGAAGTTCTTTTTCTTTTTTGCTACTGTTGCTTATAGATGATGGAAACAATGAAAGAAACTCAGAGGGGAAGTATTTATAGGCGAGGGGAACACAAGTGGCACAGAAGTCATCATTGTAATGTTGGAGAGAGTGAAGAAAGCGGCGTGACCATTGGAACAACCAACGAGCAGTTGATACGTTTCAAGGAATAGTAATCTGAAGGGACGCACACCGTTGACATAAATTTGAAACACTTGAATAAGATTGAGCCACGCCGTTTTCCCGCGGAATTTCATTCCACTCCTCGGTAACTTCGGTAATTGATCGAGGAGTGGGGGGACTATCTGTATTGGGTAAAAATCGACGCACTCAGAGAGCACTTCGGTATGATGAATCGAGTACAATCGAGCTGATGCTCCGAAAGATGAAGACCGAAGCAAACGATCAAACCGCCGAGGTGGAGCGCAATATCGCTACCGAAGGCGAGCCAAAAGCTGAGTTTCGGTGGCACTCACCTCAGGCGAACGATAAGGTCATACCACCGAAGTCACGCACTTGAGCCTCGGTGGAGCACCTCGGTCCAAGCGGTTTTGCAGCCCACTACCTCCATTAATGAGCATTCAGAACGTGGGTTTGGGCACCACCCGACGTGGGAAACGTGGGCTAGGCCCTTGTATCTATAAATAGCTCTTCATTTTTTACATTGTATTCATTCAGAAATATGTGCAGAAACTCTGGCAAAATTTTTTACTCGCAACAATATATTGAAATCACGCTATTTTTCTCGCATTACGTTCTTAGAATTTTTTTGACTTTGATACGAAGATTTGCTTGTGTTCCAATCCAAATTCGATTTGTAATCCTAAACTGATTTAGACACATACACTATTGTTTATTAGTATAGGAGCTGAAGAATAATTGATGAGGTCACGAAACACTAGTTAGGTAAATAAAATTTGGAAAATAACTGGCAAAAAAAGAATAATCAGTTGAACACAACCAAATGCCTAATGGAGAAAGAGATCATGTACTCAACTACTCAGAGTCAGTTGTGTTGGTAACGTTTTCAACTAATCATATTTAACAACACAATTTTGTTAGATCATTCTCTAATGTTGTATGGATATAAAAGCAGTTGTAGGATATTAGTGCTGGAATATGCACGATGATGCATTATAATACTGTTTTGGTAACAAGCTTTGACTTAATATTACAATATGTTCCGGGAAAATGACTTCACTTCTAAAAGGTAAATTTGATCCTTCAATAGTTGGTGCCAAACATTTATTAATTTTTCTGCTTTTTCGACCATGTTAAAGCAGATTTCACTTCAACTGTAGTAATAGATTTTCGCTAAATTATTTGCCCTAATTCTAGCATCAAGGATATCTTTAGGCTTGATTTTTTTTTTTAAAAAAAAAAAATAATTGGCGTCAAACATTTATGATTTCTTATGCTTCCGGTGATGATGTTAAAGCAGGTCTAAATGTTCAGTACTCATATACTCCCTGCGTTCCAAAATGATTATCACAGTTCGGATTTCGAGAGTCAAACGAGTTTAGCTTTGACCGTAATATTTTTATATGTCTTTTAAATATTTTGAATTATTAATTATTGTGACTTATAGTACTTTTTATGTAGTTTCTAAATATATAAACATCGTTACAAAAAACTTAAAGATTATATGTTTAAATTCACGGTCAAAATAAACTCGTTTGACTCTCGAAATCCGAACTGTGACAATCATTTTGGAACAGAAGGAGTATTACTTTTAAAAAAGCATCCATTGTAGACAATGCAACAACAAAAATTTCATCAAAAAGATACATTAGAAAAAGAACACAATGTCATACAAAGCACACCTTACTGATTCTTATACATAAACGAACAAACATATGTGTGCATTTCATTTACGGTTAAACTCGTGAGTTATGCAAGTCTATCCTATTCGTCCCTCGTGATGTCTCGCGTCCCACATTATCTGGATCATGATTAATTAATGGGTTGGCCTTGTTGTTGACCAACTTATAACATAATTTAGTAGGTCCTTTTCATACCAGTCTCACTTATTATAGGCGTTGTTACCTACATTGAGTATTTTTTAAGTGATCTAATAATATAAGATCGTGCAGTCTATTTATAGAATAATCTTTCTAAATTCATGCAATTCTTCATATCCAAAGTTTGTTTATTTGAAACTGATGGAAACATAATGAGATGGAGTAGATTGTTTCTAGTATTTTACCATGACAATTATTTCTTAGACGGTAAGCAGATTAAGATTATAATATTTCATGTTTAGATAACAATATAATTAGTAACACAACAAACGACAAATAAAGCAACTCTAACGACAAGTATAAAAAATTTGCAACCCTCTAAATTAATACGATTAGTGTTATTCATGACAGCTAGGTGGTGGATATCTTTTGACGATTATAAATAAATATTTTCGCTTATCTGACCTCTCAAAAGTGATTAACTAAATACATAAAATGGATACCACTTATCCTTGTTGCTGACTTTTCTGCTTAAAATAATCAATCCGCCAACCTTATGCTAAACTTAGTCTACGTATTGTATTTAAGTATTTCTAAAAGAGTTTACATGACAACCAATTATACAACTACTAATATTGCTTCATGCTGACGTTAATTTAATCAAAATCTTTAAACACGTACCCAATTCGCAGTCCTGACAAGCCACGTGTCACAGTAAAATAGCCCAAAGGAGACCCAATACAGTAAGGGGTCGTTTGTTTGACGGCTTATTTGTGAGATTGTTATGCTTTGGTTAGTATTATGTGAATAGTAGATAATAGGCAAAACACATCGACGGCCCCTTAAACTTGTCAAAACTTTTCACTTTTACACTCTAACTTAAGTCTGTTCCAGTTGAACACTTCAACAACATCTTAAATGTGTCATTTAGACACAACTTGATGATGTGGCATAGTGCGTGTGCTACACCAACTTTCAGAGCGTGACAAATATATTTTTTTTCTTTTAATTTATTTTTCTCTTTCTTTCTCCTCCTATTCTTTCAGCCATTACTTCACCTCGCTAAAGTTCTAAAATTCAGCTTCCCCATGGGGCAGTCGGATCTGATTTAAATTCATCTTAAAGTTATCGGAAGAAAGATTAAGCACTTTGTGGTTGAGAAAGAAACTCTTTTATCCTCTTTACTCCAAGTCTGTGTAAAATGTAGAAATAAAAACATTAACTATTCCAAATGTTTGTTTAACCATAAATTCTTCAGAGCCATAAGAATTTGCCATCTATGGTATAACCAAGTGTCATAGCAGAGACCCATCCGAGACTTTACAAATCGGCTTCGAAAAATTTCTTTAATTTTTCATTAGTTTTCCATTTTTCTTCCTCTAGATATGACATTCATATGTACTTTTTATTGTCTTGTAAGTGATATTTTTTTGGTAGTTTTGATTGAAATTAGTATTTGGGCTTGACTTGAATTTGTTAGTTTTGCTAATCTTTTATTAAAATTAGTACATGGGTTTGGCTTGAAGTTTTTTGGTTTGCTGACTTTGGATGAAATTGGACATAGCCAATTGATATTGGGCATTTTTTGTGGAGTTATAAATTCGGTGATGGTGGTTTATCAGAGAAACTTTTGTGGTAGTAATCAATAGTTAAATTGAAAATGAAGATAGATTGGGATAGCTTTAGAAATGTTGGTTGCTGCTTAGGATGGTAGTGATTGTTGCCAGAATCTAATTTGGCTGGCTGGTGCAGGAGTTTTGGACGACGAAGATGGAGAAAAATGGGGTAGGAGGAAGATGGAGTAAGATAGGGATTTAGGTTTAATTTTTAAATTAATTCACGTGTCACTATATTATTCGTCAATCTGGTGTGTGAATTACACGCATCACTTTTGTTTGGCAGCCTGTTATTTTTGTGTCTAAATGATACATTTGAGATGTGGTTGAAGTGTTCAAATGGAACGGACCTAAGTTGGAGTGTCAAAATGAAAAGTGTGAATAACTTTAAGGGGCTATCGATGTGTTTTGCCTAGATAATATTATGGTTCCTGTACGGAGAATAAATACTGGGGAGATTGCTGTACAAAAGATTGTCTAATGCTCAGATAGTTAGTTATATGGTGGATAAATATTACGAAAATTATCATTTATGGTATTATATTTTGTCTTATCAATATTCTTACCATGTATTATGAAAACACAATATTAGTTATTTCATCTTATATTTAGTAAAAGAAAATGCATAAATTGTCGGATAATTTTTACTCTTGCTAATTAGTTATACCCTAATATTTGATTTTCAAATTGAACGACCCATATCAAAAATCAAACATTAAACATTACTCCTATTAGTTACATATGTATATAACTAGTAATGAAAGATTTGTTATTCACATCAATTAATTCATGCATTAAAAAAAATGTCACAATTACGATATGAAGAGTCAACTAATTTCTTATCTATCTTAAATTATTACTAATTAAATATTTTGAATTATATTTCGAGTTATAGTTCGTGTAATATGTAAATTCTCTTTCCAAATACATGAAAATGACCATTCGAATTCACACAGACAATACATGTTTTTATCATCTTAATTCGAACTATAACACATAAAAACACAAATTTTCATACCATATGATCATCTTTAACTCATAGATGTACCAAACGTGCCCTAACTTTTCCCCCACTATTAAACCGTAGAAAGATATCACGTGGGACCCATTAACAACAACCTAAGGCTAAAAAAGTCAATTCAAAAGTAGGCACAAGGATAACCTGGTCATTAACCAAAGCAGATGGAGCCGAAATCCTGCTGGCATAAAATCAAATCCAGGCTGTACACAGCTGTAATCCAATCACACCAACACAGAGTTTCAGTTTCTATTCAGCTGCTAAAACAGCCCACTCCTCTCCGTACAATAACAATTATAAACAAATACATTAAATAATTTATTTTTCCGTCTCAATTTATATGAACGTATTTAACTGGACACGTCATAAACATATTAATACATTCATATCTTTGAATTTAAGACAAATTATAAAAATTTGACTCTTATTCGAATACTTCATGAATACAGGATGTTTTGTATCATACTATCATTCTCAATATTAAATGAACGCTGAATATTGTATGCTTTAAACTAAAAAGAATTGTGTCATTCTTATTAATGCCGAATTAAAAAGAAAATATGCGGCATAAATTGAAACAAATATATTAGTTTTTCATTAACCATAGGAGTATTATATTTTTATTTATTTTATTCTAGCTATTTTTATATTTATATATTATGAAAAAGTGGCTTATTTTTAGTCTTCTTCTTCACAAACATGAACATAGTATCTTTTTTTGCATAGAGCCAAATTCCAAAGGGGTGCGCACTGCGCCACAACAACTCATCTTTTCCCAGTGCACAAATCCCTATGGACTCTATAACAACCTCTTCTCCACACCGGCGCACATTAGCTTTCCTCCTTTAAACTTTTCACATAACTTCAAAACTTTCGGGTTCGGATTGAAACAAAACCCTAACAATGGATCCATGTCCATTTGTACGGCTAAGTATATGTAACCTAGCGTTAAAAATTCCGGTAGCTTCCAAACCGGCAAGCTCCGTCGTACATCCGTCGTCGTCGCCGTGTTTTTGTAAAATCAAGTTGAAGAATTTCCCGGTACAAACCGCCGTAGTACCTTGCATTTTACCGGAAACTCAGTTCCCCGCCGCCGCCGACGGTCACGCGGCGAGTTTTCACCTGAACAAATTTGATCTCGAGAAACTCGCCGGAAAATCAGTATTTTCAACGAAATTGTGCTTGAAAATTGCTATCTACACTGGCCGGAGAGGTGCTACGTGCGGGATAAACTCCGGGAGGTTGCTCGGAAAAGTTACCGTGCCGTTAGATTTAACGGGAACGGATTCTAGGTCCGTTTTGTTTCATAATGGATGGATTTTGATTGGAAAAGAAGCGAAAGATTCGAGTAATGCACAGTTTCATTTTAGTGTTAAAGCGGAACCTGATCCGAGATTCGTCTTTCAGTTTGATGGTGAACCTGAATGTAGTCCTCAAGTTTTTCAAATTCAGGGAAATATTCGTCAGCCTGTTTTTACTTGCAAGTTCAGTTTCCGTACCCCCAGTGACCGGAACCAGAGGTCCAGGTACGATAGATTATACACTTATTATACACATATTATATATGAAATATACGTGAACAGTCTAAAAGTTTCGAATTATTAATGAAGTTTCAATTGCATTGTACAGGTCATTCCCTTTGGAGCAAAATTGTTCACGTAAATGGTTAAGTTCATTTGGAAGTGAAAGGGAACGGCCAGGGAAAGAGCGAAAAGGATGGTCAATTACGGTCCATGATTTATCTGGTTCACCAGTTGCTGCAGCGTCTATGGTAACGCCTTTCGTGGCGTCTCCTGGTTCAGACAGGGTAAGCAGGTCGAACCCGGGGTCCTGGCTAATTCTTCGTCCTGGGGACGGAACTTGGAAGCCATGGGGCAGGCTCGAGGCATGGCGTGAGCGTGGCTCGGCTGATGGACTTGGGTACCGGTTTGAGCTGATTCCAGACTCGGCTGCAGCTGGAATAGTGTTAGCTGAGAGTACATTGAGCTGTAGCAAAGGTGGGAAATTTGCGATCGACCTTGGAACGAGTGTGTCGACGAATGGAAAGACGACACCTGGAAACGCCATTTCACCAGCGTGTAGTCCGAGGAGTAGTGGTGACTTTGGGTACGGGCTGTGGCCTTATTGTATGTACCGAGGGTTTGTAATGTCGGCTACAGTGGAAGGCGAAGGTGGTGGTGGTGGGAGCAAGTGTAGTAGTAAACCCACAGTGGAAGTTAGCGTGCAACATGTGAATTGCACGGAGGATGCAGCGGCATTCGTGGCATTGTCAGCTGCAATTGATCTAAGCATTGATGCTTGCAGGCTTTTTTCTCAAAAGCTCAGGAAAGAATTGTGCCCTTCTCAGGATTTACTCTCCTGAGTTTTAACAGTTTTTGTTGTTTTTACATTTTTACTGCTGTTTTTAGTGAGTGGTAAAATAGTGGCGATGGGTTTTTTAGATTTCGTCGATCACTAGTTTTAAAAAAAATTGGCTGATTGTTTAGTTTAGTAGTAGTACTAACTAAGAATTAGGCTGCTTTAATTTCTTCAATATGTACAGAGAGAGTGGGGAGTTTGACTGACAGTGCACCTATGCTGTTTTTTCTTTTTTACCTTAACTTGGTGTGTTGCTCTTTGTAAACTTTCACCATTGCAAGTTGTTAATGTCAAGGGTGGTTTTGTACTTTTTGTTTTCTTCATGTTCAATATTAATGCCATTTACTTGTTTGGACATATGATTAATGAAGTATTTTAAGTGAAATAATGGGTCATTTAACCCTAAAAATATCAGATTAAGCTAAATCAAAAGCTTATGAGCAGAATCTTTTTGAAGCTAAGGCAAAAATTTAAGCAAATTTAGTGCCCCAAGCAACTACTTGTCCAGAAGAATTTCGCGTGTTAGCATAATTACAACTTTCAGATATTATCGAAATCCTACTGACCTTGTCAATGTTGCCTGATGGAACTCATGACTCTTTCTAGTCTATTCTTCGTTTACAAGTATTATACTCCTAGTTTAGCCTACTTCTTGATGGTTGGTATTTCCCATACCATACCTAATACAGTAATACTAGTAGTAGACAAACCGATGAAGATTCTGTTGAGATTTACCCATTTGTTAATAATCACTTACAAAATCTGCCCTTTAGCTGAATTAGGGCTATATCAAGGATAAATTTAAACTCTCTCTAACAAATGAGATGATTAGGGAAAAAGATTTGATGTGTAGCGGATTTGAGGGAAACGTGCGTGCACGCAAGAGTTGAGAACTGGAGTTAGGTACATTTTAAATTATTTAATGAAGTGGCTTGAGACTATTTAATAAGCTAAATGTGGGAGATAGCTGTAATGTGCTTTGAATATACAAAATTTGTGGTTTGTTAATAATGGTGGGGATTTGCCAGCTATGCTAGTGACCAAGAGTAATAATGGTTGAACTAAGAATGAAAATGAATGAAATATGTGATATCTGAACATAGTTTATAGATAGGTGGAATTATGTTTTCAAACTTTAAGAATTTCGAATTTTAGAATAACAATGCAAATGTTAGTGACTGGATTCTGAAAAATATTTATATATGTTTATTAAACTTTTTTTTATCATATGTACATATAGAGTGTGAAAAAAGTTGATAATTTCAATCCAACTTATTTCAAAGAGGCTATCAACATTTGAACATGTTTGTAGAGGACCAGTGGGTTACAACTTAAAATTTTGTTGATAATGGATCCTATTATTATTTTTTTTTCATTTTTTATTTACATATCAAGTTTTTATCTACAAAAGGAACCGAACATGTGACCTACGCCCAATTTACACATTATGCTCTTGTTCTCATTAGAGATTAGACGGAGAGTAACAATGGCGGAACTTAGAAAGAAAATGAATGAAATATGTGATATTTGATAGTTTATAGATAGAGGTGGAATTAAGTTTTCAAACTCTATGAGTTTTGAACTTTTGAATAATAGTGTAATTATTAGTTACTCGTTTCTGAATAATATTTATTTATATTTATTAAATTTGTTATCATATATAAACCTATTTAGAAAAGTCCATCTATATTTTCACATGTTTGTATAGAGGACAGGGTAGGATACAATTTAAATTTACTTGATAATATATTCAATTATTGTCTTCCTTTTCCATTTAAATATCTAAATTTCCTCTACATAATGAATTGAACAAGCTCTAATTTACACATTATGCACTTATTTTCTTAATATTAGAGATTTGACCAATGCCCTAGGGCATATTTGAACATAGCTTTTAAGAAGCTATGGTGGAATATTGGATATGCAAATTTTAGAGGAATCCTTTCTATTATGAACTTTATGAGAGTTAGACTTTTATATAACGATCTAAAAGACTAGTAATTGAATGTTGAATTAAATTTTCGTGTATGTTTATTGGATTTTTTAACAAATATATTAGATTTGGGAAAAAGCTATTAGATATATTCGCCTACCTACATTTAGTCGTCGTTTATATATAAAGAACTTGTGGCGAACAACTTAAAATTCGGAGAATAATGAATCTTTTCTTTTTTTCTTTCTCCATTTATCATTTTTGTCTATTAATTAATGAGTGTATAAATGAATAGAACGTACTACCTATGTCTAATTCGCATATCACAAACGTGTGCTATCTTAATATTAGAGATTAGACCATGGCCGTAGGGCATATTTGAACATAGCTTTTAAGCAGCTAGGGTGGAATATTGGATTTGCAGGTTTTAGAGGAATCGTTTATATTTAAATGAGTTGGTATGCAAGGGGTGGGGGACCTTTTGCAATGGTGTATATAGCTGCTGCACCAGAGTGCCGTTCTGGCCGCTGTGTGTGACTGAGAGGTGGAGGGGGACCAAAGCATAGCCTCAAATTTTGTAATGTTTGTACATGAATTGGAAATTAATAAACAGCCTGGTTTTTTCAGTACTCAGTCAAATTGAACGTGGAAGGAAGACTTAGGTCTGCCCATTAAGGACGAAAATGCATATGCTTTAAACGAGACTCATGTCCAATACCATTATGCAACACTACAAATGTTCTGTAACATTTTACTCTCGAACTAAAATAACATTCGTGGACCATTATATTGAGAAGCGCATAAATGCTACTCATCTGTTTCATTTTGTGCTACTTTATTTTTCTTTTTAATTTTGTTTAAGAACAACTCCATTTAATATCTTGAAATAAATTAAAACATTAACTTTTTCATTTATTTCTAAAGATAAAACGTTTATTGACGCATAAATTTTCATGGCATAACCTGAATCCTCTCACAACTGCTCGAGAAATTACACATTGATTCAAGTGTTTCAGACTCCTTTGGTTAAGCCAACAATCATTTGTTTAAGAATCTTGTGTTACTAGGTTTCAAGAACCGATTCCTTCACAATTATCACGGCAAGTATTTAATTACATTCATGTCTTAGAGAGTCGAGGGACTCCAAACAAACTGTTATGAATGTTGAAGGTTATATAGTCAAATCTCGCTGTAGTGGCAGTGTTTGTCTGGAACTTTCATGACCGCTATAGTGAGGTGATGTTATATATGTATAATGACGTCTGACTTTACATCTCATTTAGCTATTATAATCGAAAAGTACGCAAAAAATACATGTTAATTTTAAAATCTCAATAGATTTTCATATTTCATTAATTAAAAAATATAACAGTTAATATATTATTAACAAATCCATAACTAGTTGTACCGTACCGACAAACTATAAAAATTTAAGAAACATCTGCATTGAAATTGGGTAATTTTGATCGGTAGCCATTTTTGGACGCGCTCATTGGGGACTATCCACCGTTTCAAAATTCACTGAAGAATAGCCAAAAATTTGCGCGCACACTTAAGCTCCATTAGCGTTTGAAAAACACCCCAGACTAGTCCCATAACAAAATCTGAGCTTTGAACAAAGGCTTTGTTATGAGACTGAAGCTTTATACAAAGTCCCATAACAAAATAATCTCATAACAAAATAATGGGACCTTGAACTAATATGTTCAAAGGTCTCATTATTTTGTTATGTGAATTTATGGGATAAATTCCATTATTTTGTTATGAGACTTTATATATAAAGCTTCAATCCCATAACAAAATGCTAGGGCTTTGAACAAGTTTTGTTCACAGCCCCAACATTTTGTTATGGGACTGAAGCTTTATACAAAGTCCCATAACAAAATGCTGGGGCTTTGAATAAAACTTGTTTAAAGCCCCAATATTTTATACTGTGGTTAGTTTACTGAAGCTTCCCAGTATTTATACTGGGATAATACTGGGATTTGTCCGGAGGTGACTATTTCTCAGCGAATTTATTTTTGACGGCTACATATCAATTAGCGCGCGCCAGACAGGCCCATACACGAAATTTTTACATTGAAATTAGTTGAAAAAATAAATAAATCAAGTTTGACATAAGAATTTTACAATAGTAGGTTGCTTCGTAAACTGAAGTCTCTTAGTGACAATATAACGCTTGAATTGACGAAGATTTTTGTCCAAACTTTCAGCTAAAGGGTATTCAATAGCTTTTCCTTGAAGACTGTCTAAGAGCTTAACAGTTGAGTCTTCTATTTCGGCCCAAGCAGCAGTAGATTAAGTCTCTTCATCAGCACTTTCATTATCATCTTCTGCCTCCGCCGTCTCTTGTTCTTCCACTCCATTGACTTGTGCAATAATCTCTTCATTAGTGTAAGTTTCAAGGATTGGAGTGTTGCGTCAAACTCCATATAAGTGGTAGCATCCATTGCTTGATTGGTGTTATGAGATGAGATTTGGGATATGAGTGATGACACACTATCAACATCCTCAACAAGTTCTAAATTTTCGTTATTGACATTGGAGTTGTCATCTGTAGGTAGAATACCAGTATTTTTCTAACAATGGAGAATGGCAGAGGTCTTAACATCATTCCATACTTCTACAAGAGTGTTGATTGTTTGTCATAAGTTAAACTTGTCGTCATTAGATAATGGGTTGCTTACATTACGCTCATATTCATCAATCAAATGCTTGATAAAACGACTTTGATGGTACAAAATAATTATCATAAATATTTTGTATTTTATTTTAGATATAATATATCTCTTACAAAATATAATTACGTAATATTTGAATATTGCTATTATAGAGAGGTTATTTTACAAAGAGCGTTCTGCCATAGTGAATACTATTGCCGTTATAGGTAGAATGTTGTTATAGAGAGGTAAAATATAATATAAAAAATAAGTTCGGAAGAAAATTAGGCCGTTATACTGAAATATTGTTGTAACAAGGGGATGTCATAACGAAGTTTGACTGTATAAGTTTATGAGATTTTCTTTTCTTTTTTAAAGTTTCATTCTCATTAAGATGCTCAAGATACTACGATATAAAATAAATTAGATGGAGTAAATAATAATTGTGCCCCAAGGTTAATTAAACATTTAGGTGTTCCTGTAATTATTTACCTTAATAAGGATAGGTTATCTCCTCATTAAATTCCTCATTACTAATATCATATTTGCTTGAGTTAGTTCTATCAAGAAATTGAATTTTCCAGCTTAAATCTTCCACGTTGTTAGATTGCAATTTTTCTCTTTTCATAAATAATAAATAATTACATGCATACGTATGCATAAATCTTTATAAGTATTCTGTTATGCTATTGAATAAGAAGCGATATTAGCAATATATGGATTAAAAGTTCTAAAATGATGAATTACCCTTTATAGGCAGTGGCGGATGTATAGTGTATTTCGCGGGTTCGGTAGAACCCAGTAGGTTTAGCACAAACAGTGTATTTTTGTTAAAAAAATTATTAAATATGTGCACAAATTAAGTCAAGAACCCAGTTACTTGCACATGATTTCGTTATTCAAAAATTTAGAATCTATAAGGTTCAAATCCTAGATCCGCCTCTGTTTATAGGCTTATAATAGTAAGAATACTTTCCTTTTTAATATAGTTTAAGGTGTAAATACATATTTTTAAAATTATACAATGTATACTAAACTGTGATATATCAATCATTCAAGAAGCTGGAAAAATCCATGCACTATCATCCTTGAACTATCAAATTCTACATATAGTCCATGTATTAATAATCTAGACGTTATAATCCTCGCCATTCAAGGTAATGGAGAAATTGACGAGGATATTACCCATCGTATAGGGGCAGGCTGGATGAAGTGGAGACTCGCGTCTGGTGTCCTATGCGATAAGAAAGTGACACCTAGGCTTAAAGGTAAGTTCAACAAAGCGGTCGTTAGACCAACTATGTTGTACGGCGCAGAGTGTTGGCCAGTCAAGACCATGCACATTCAGAAGATGAGCGTAGCAGAGATGCATATGCTTAGATGGATGTGTGGGCACACAAGGTTGGATAAGATTAGGAATGAGGTCATTCGTGATAAGGTGGGAGTGGCCTCAGTGGTGGACAAGATGCGAGAAGTAAGGTTGAGATGATACGACCATGTGAAGAGAAAGGGCACCGATGCACTGGTGAGGAGATGTGAGCGGCTGGCTGTGCTGGGTCTGCGGAGAGGTAGAGGCAGACCAAAGAAGAATTGGGGCGGGGTGATTCGACATGATATGGCTCACCTCCAGGTCACCGAGGACATAACCCTTGACAGGAAAGCGTGGAGGTCTAGGATTATGGTAGAAGGTTAGGTAAAAGGCGTTTGAGTGCTGTCTTTTTAGCTGTATGTTCTTATGCATAGTAGTCTTATCTTGCCCTTTCCGCTATTGGTCTCTTATGTTTGCCCTGACTATAGTAGTTTTATGAGTTCTTGAGCATTAAGGTGTTTTTTACCTTGTTTGTCTTTATCTTATTTTCAAAATATTTGTTTGCCTTTAAAATTTTCAATTGTTTTGTTAAGCTGAGGGTCTATCGAAAACAGCCTCTCCATCTTGGTGGGGTAAGGTTTGCGTACATCTCACCCTCCCCAAACCCCACTTATGAGATTACGCTGGGTTTGTTGTTGTTACGTTATAATCCTCGCATAAATAATATATACATTATTAATCCTACATCGCTTGTCTTTGAATCAAATGACCCCCTTACTATGCAAACAACTAGTCCTTATAAGTAAGATGCGTTCCTTTTTTGTTTTGTAGAGCTCTACTTGGAAGGAAAATTTTCGGGTCGATGGCCAGGCCAAATTCAGGCCTTCTAGAGTAGTCTTCAGCTAGCAATATTAGACCTGCCCCGCTTTGGAACTGTTCACGAAGTAAGGAAATTTTCTAGAACCACAATTCCTTCAATTCTTTTATTGTCACCAATTTTAAAGTAGTAGCAATTTGAATATGTACTTTTAACACTAGTAAATTAGGTGAGGATCTTGTCTCAGATTAAAAAACTGGTCAATTTTTCTTTCAGAGATTGGAGTAACATTTATTGTGGTGAGTGTGTTTGGTGTTGTAATAGGGTCACAATGAGTCATTACAAACAAAGACGTGAAGCTGTTGTCGTTGTCTGTGTTGCTTCGTAACCAAGCACTCTTTTCCTTCCCCAAGGGACTAGTCCAGTCATCATGGGGCAGAGGTCACGTTCTTGACTTAGTTTTTCGGTTTATGTTACTAGTAAGTACGATTTTATCACCATCCACCAGTATTGGAGCGATATACTTCCTCCGTCCCAAAATAGTTGTCGCTTTAGTAGAAATGATTTGTCCCAAATTAGTTGTCTTTTTAGAATTTCAAGACTAAATTTACTAGTTATTTTCAACTATAGCCTTAATAATTAAAATAATTCTCAAAGAAAGAAAATAGTCAAGCATTAAATAAAGGTAACATAGTAAAATATATACCCTATTTAATGATTTTCTTAATGGGCGTAAAAAAACTGAAGGCGACAACTAAAATGGGACGGAGGGAGTAAGTATGATCAGACTGTAACTAAAGTTATCGAGTAAGAGCTCAAAAATAAATAAATCAATCTTAGTAAAAAGAGCTTCTCCTCTATCATGGTGTGAATTTGAGTTAGTTGGCTCAATAGATTTGAATGATTATATACCAAAATAATCTGATCATAAAAATCATCAATTAAGGGAATACAAATGATTAAGTGATATTATCAGACAGCTCGAGTAAATATTTACCCTATTTCGTCCTCCAACAGGTACTATATACTAGCTCTATACAGCAGGCAGTAGACAAAGTAACGTGAAAGTCACTTTCATTTCACTCTCTTAAGCACAATCCTCAATTTACGGCTGCACTTTTGCCTTTCTATTTCATTTTCCTAGCTTTGGGATTCATGCTACAATTGGTAATAAAAGTAGCATTTCCTCGTACTAAACTCCAACAATATTACTGGTTAACGTGGTTTTGTCTCCAATAGGATTCCTTACGTTAATAGAACGTTCATCCAAACTTTTTACTATTCTGAACGTGATATTTAGCTCGTCGTCGCACTAACTTTTGTTTAGTCATCTAAACTTTTTACCTTAGTTTAAGTACTTTGGACCTAATTATGTAGAAATTTATATAAACTCCAATTTTAAGCTTATTTCTTTTCTTTTTGGTAATGAAAGGCCAGAACATCAAATTCACTATTAAGTGTCAATGCTAGTGAAGGTTATTTCACTTTTTCAAGTCATTCTAAACAATATTTGACCGAATTAGTTTACTTTGTATAGTATTGGCATTTAATTCTCCCTATGTACTAGCGATATTTGTTGTTAATGAGGTAGACTCCATAATTAACTCACATATTTAATGTTGTGAATATCAGTGTTACTCAGCTGGGGATTATAAGGACACGCAGAATTAAGATCTGTAAAGTTCTAAATTTTGACACAGAGGAAAGTCACAATCACACTATATATATATATATATATATATATATTTATTTATTTATTTATTTATTTATTTTTGTTCTATAAAACCAAATAACTGAGTTAACATTAAATACAATATAAGATAATTCCTATAGTATAGCTCATCATCTTTGAGATTAGATTGCTTGAAAACCAAAAACCATATAAATTTTTCGTGTTGACATCTTTTTTGATATGTTGACATTTTTTAATTGTCGATCCGAAGTGCTCTGAGTTCTTGTGATGAACGTTAAAAGCTAAACAATTTTAGTAAAGAGCCTAGAAGTTAAATAGCGGTGTTCAAGTATCCTATTTCTATAAATATACCCCGGCAACTTACAAGCTTTTACTTTTAGTGGATACTTTTAATAAAAATTTGAGAAAATTACATTAAAGTGCAATTTTGATACCTTTTTAACAAAATATAGAAATAGTTTGTCCTAATTATAAAATATAGAGGAATTAATGACTTAATAACAAAATATAGTTAAAGTATATAAACCCTAGACATAGTAAAAGTATATAAACTCTAGACATAGCAAAAATCGAGCTTCCTCCTCTCATTTCTCCTCTTTTCACTTCCGCCTCCCTCTTCCGCTCTCAATATGGCGCTGTTGGACCACCTCCCCCACTGCCGCCGTCGGACACCTTCCCCGCAGCCGCCGCCGGAGAAATTTCCATCGGAACAACTTTGAATAATTTAGATCTATTGATTTTAGCTCAATTTTGGATTTTTTTTTCGTTGAAATATGGTGTTTTACGGTAAAATTTAATGTCTTATTGTCATATTTGATGCTTTTCGTTCAAAAATAGTATTTTCTGACTAAACTTTGGTATTTTCCAGCAAAATCTGGCTTTTTCTTCATTTTATTATATTGTATCTCACTGTTTTTGCACTGTAATTAGGAATGTTTATGGGTTGGTATGGTTTAGTTTTTATCTTATCGGTAGCGGTATATCGACTATCGGTATGCAATCATGCAAAATAAATATTCTGGCGATAAGTTATCGTTTATCGGCATCGGTTCTTAACGATTTGGTAGTTAACGGTTCAGTAGCTGATATTACCAATAACTATTGTTGAATTAAACAACACTCGTACGCATTCTCGCATCCTACACCTTTACCTGGATTACATGGACATAAATTACATGGACAATGGTGGTAAACAATACTATAACGCACAAAATATATATTCTAAATTACTACTGAAGTGGTAGTTATGCATTGACATTGAGAATTATCCACGAAAAAGAATCTCTTAAAGCTTTCTTTAAGAGATCTAATAAGCAGCTCTACAACTAAACAATAAGGCTAAGGATTCCATTCACTAAAGTTTTCATCTAAGTCCTGTTAACATAACTGATCACGCTCACCTACGCCCTAAAAAAAGTGACTAAGTGATCGCAACAAATATAGCTCGACACTTAAAGTCTCGAGGTCGAATCCCACAGAGAAAACTTGAAATCTAGTTGCTAATCAAACTAATTTATCTAACCAATTAATTTTGAAAGTTTGTATTTGTATGATGGTTTCAGCGTAACAAAAGTAAATTGCAAATTATTAAGAAATAAATTAATCAAGGATTTAGAAGCCTAGGATTGATCTACCCAACTCCTACCTATGTGTTAGAATAATGCTTTAACAAATTCAACTTGATTCTTCCTATTGAATACTTGCTCTAAATTCACAACTATTCACTCCCATGTAATAGTTGTAACTTTCATTAACTAATTTTCCAATTAATTAATAAAGATACATAGGACTACAAGTACAATTCACAATAAGGGTCAATGGTCACAAATCACCTTATTGACAACCTAAGTAATGCCTTGGTTTTAAGTTGAAATATTGTTAAGTGTTCAGCCCAAACCTATGAATCTATCCCTAGACACACAAGAATAATGAGAACAATCAATTGGGGGCCTTTCCAGTCAATAGCAATCAAAACATAAACACTTAGATAGGAAGAATTTCCAAGTTTCATTCATTAAAATAAATATTCATAGCACATAAGTATTGGAGTGGTTCAATCAACCCTAGAATGAGTGAATTAGCCACTCATATTCATGATAATCATGTCAATGTAATTCATGAATGAATAAATTACAAAAAGAAGAAATAATTTAGGAAAAACTCTTGTGTTGCAGAGGTCTCCAAAGCTTTAGCCTCCTTTTTGCTTCTTTCCAAGCCTAACATTCATAAAGGAGGCCAGAGAAGCTTTTATACCCTGTAAGAAACTAAGCAAAAGTGCCAAAAAGTCCTTATATTTTCGCCCACAATTTTCTGCTTTGTGTGACGCCACTCAATTTATTCAGGCAATTCAGCTCGCGTAGTGCTCGCGTATTTGGCCTTTGAGTTGAAATTTTTTCTCTACTCCTAAGCAAAGACTCTATTTCTTCTAGTGTTACTCGCGTGGCACACGGATCACTTGAAATCTTTAATGTCTTCACTTTTAACTCCAAAACTTGCACTTTCTTGCTCAATTCACCATGTTAAATTCCTACAACACCAAACAACTCAATTAGTATCAACTCTTGATAGTTTTTCATATAAACTCTTAAATGTACTATCATAACATGGTACAAATACCTTCAAAATATAGGTAACATAGCCAAATATCACCACCCCAGATGTAGGCTTTTGCTCGTCCTCGAGCAAAGAAGAAGAATACACAGAAAGCAGACAAGGCATCAAGATTAGATAAGGACTCATGACAAACAATTTAACCAAACTCACCCATGAAATTCAAACGCCCTTTCTTTTGGTCATATTCAAGCATTGAAAGTAGAAACCGATAGACCACTCAAGTTTCAATGTACCTCACAGAAAGAAAATGCCACTAAACACACAACATATGATTTCAAGAGAAATTGTGGCATATCAAATATCAAATACTCTCACACTCACAAAGAAATTTCTTATGTCTCACAGAAAAGTACAATAGGCTTGCCCATTTTGTTGTTATCCACTAATATAAGAGTCTCAATCAAAAGTCAAGTAGGGTTTTTCATAGCTTGTAATGTTGGCTTGGAGTAAGGTGTGGTACACTTTTGGGTATATAGTGACTAATTCTTCCCCTAAATTAAATATCAATCACTACGAATTTTCCTCATCTTTTCATGTACTTGTAGCAGTTCCCAATTTTTTTTATTCATATCCACTTTCCTTTCTTTTATCCCTTCCTTTCTCCTAATTTATTCATCAATTCATTCTTTCTTTTTTTCTTTTGCTATTTTTGATTTTTTTCACTTTTCTCTTCTATATATACGAGGAGAATATCAAGTATTTCTTCCTTCATTCTTTTGCAATTTTCTTCCCAAGTAACCAACTCTTATTAATAACCCATCATCTTACCAATCACACAACCTAAAGTGGTTAAGGGAAATATGGGTAACAAAAGAAGTAAATACCAAAATGGACATGGCTTGTAATTCAGGTTGCCAAAGAAAAGGTCAATAGGCTCAAATTGGGGAAACTAAGGAAAATATTCATTAGGTAGGCTAATTTAGGAACTGGTGGTCCAAAGAAGGCCTACTTTCATTCTTAAGATCAAGACTACCAAGGATTTCGCCTCAAACAATAAGCAGGGCAAGTTCTAGACTTAACATGAAACAATGAGAAGTATACAAATAAACTCACCACACACTGTACATGGAACTCAATTATCAATTCAGTTTCACTTCGCAATACCTAACTATGAACTCAAAAAAAAAAAAGTTCAAAAATATGTAGGTAGTTCTAGCTAAGGGTTGCCTTTTCAAATTTTTCACTTCTCTCTTTTTCTGCATACTCTCCATTTGTCCTCCTTCTGAGCTCTTTTTATAATTTTTTTTATCTAATCTACAGAAAGACTGGTTCAACAAAAATAACTCAATGGGAAAGAACCAAGGCTAAGAAAATCCAAAGAGATTATTGATATGCTAAGAGTTAATTAAGCTAAAAATTAACGTTAATATTAATGAACTACTAAATATTCATAATACTATTCTATTACAGGCCATGAATATTCAGGATATTATAGACCCAATAAAAACTAGAAAGCAAGAAACAAATCAAAAACTGTCAAGTGACAAGAAAATATGAAAACATACTAAAATAAACAGGTACCAAAAAAATAAACTCCCACCCCACACTTAAGATTAGACATTGTCTTCACTGCACTATAACAAAAACATATGAAACAAGTAGGGTGGTAATACTCTTTGTCAAGCAGTAGTAGTCGAACAACTGGTGCCCGCATCAGGATGTGCACCAGGAACAACAGTACAAGTAGTCACAGCAGCCACTGCAGTATCAACAAGCCCACCAACAGGGATGGAAGTAGCTCTTGTAGCATCAATAGGGGTAGAAAGAGAAGGAGTAGAAACTACCTGGGATGGTGCAACCATAGTAGAAACAGCAGGTAACTCAATCTCAGGCGGAAAGCCAACTAGCAAGCGCTCATCAGTAGTATAGGCCAACTCAGTCATAAGAGGGGTGAAATCCACGGCCTTCATCTTCATATAAAGCTATGAAGCACGCCACTGGCGGAGTAGCATCCGCTCAATTCTATCAAAACATCGCTCATAAGATAACTTCTTTGCTCTATCTTCATCCGGGCTCTTGACATTTGTGATATCAACCTTCTATGGAGTTTCTACCTCTTTTTGGTCTCCGTTATCAACCGGTACCTTCAACGACCTCAAATATTTTGTCAAAGTGTTAGGAAATAACAAGCGCCACTGCATATTCGCACGAGTGCGCTGCAACTCCCGAAACATCAAATAACCCACATTAATATCAATCTTTTTCATCAAAGCATAGGTGGCAATAACTCTTTCAAAGCGTACGTATGTCATGTGCTCACAGGGAATCAACCGCAGGTAAACAAATCTCAGATACACTCTCGCTTTCTTAGAGAAATACTTGAAAGCCAAAGAGCTATCGGTAGACCTTGCACTTGCCTTCCACTTAGCCTTCGGATTATCATCACATATGACACGTCTGATATCATCAATATCTGGTGCATCCTCAATAGCCTGAAGTGCAGCTCTATCAACCTGTGGGAGCTCCAGAAACTCATTCAGTTTGTTAGGGGATAAGTCAATTATTTTTCCACGAAAATTCACCACATTATCATTATCCATCCTCCAATTTGCTAGAAGCTCACGAACCCAAGAAGCGTTGCCTTTGCCAAACCCAGCTAGCAACACACTCCACTGTCTCAGCTCAATCTCCTCTAGCACATCTGGAAATTTTCTCCTACACAGCTCAATGTAAATAGGTGGTTCACTCAGGACACTCTTACCACAAAGCTCTTTGTAATCTGCTTTGGCCTGATCATCCCGCCAAACTGTGTGAGAAACTGTTTTGCGCCGCTTAGCCCCAAGTTGTTTCTCTGAATCATTATCCTTCTCCTGCCCAATATTCTTTCTTACACGTCCCATTTAACCTCCTACAATCAAATATGAAACCCACAAGTAATACAACAGAACAACCCCAAAAATCAAAACTTTAGCTTAGCAACACACAAGTAGCAATGAAGAACATGAAACACTGTGACAAAGAGCCTTTGAATCAACTCACTACTAGCGCCCGAAGTAGCTCTACACAGATGCAATACTAGTAAAGTGAGAGTAATTGTACAAGTAATAAGTAAAAACATAGTCAAACTAATGCACAAAGACGCTTCATAGTGCAACTTCAAGTAACACAACAAGTGACACTTTGAACTCATTCCAGCTGATACAAAAAGAGGAGGGGTAATCAGACTTCCCCACTTGGATTCATAGCATCAATGAGGTCCCTAACAATTTTATACCAAAAGGAGCATCATACTACACATAAAACATCCAGCCCCTTCAGCGCCTCATAATTCACCACAAAACAACTTACAAACAGTCTAAACACTAGTGTTGAGTCACATACATACTCGCTCGCACGCTTAGAAAACCAAAGAGCAATTTAAATCATGGTGTCAAGCAACCATTATACACAAATATGCAGTCACAAGAACTAAATCAAACTCGCCCTCGCTTGTTAATTAACCAAACAACAGTCACACAACAAAAACACAGTAGAAATACCTCATAAACAATGCAGCACACAGTAGGTATATGGCAATATACACCAGTCATGAATCTGTTCAACTTTATTCCAAGAAATCACAAGTATAGAAACAACATAAAAGTGCAATATTTAGGCGAAAGAGACTGTATTTCAGAGCCTAACTTGTAAACGCATACCTAATTTGGAATCACATGCCATATAGTGCTCAAACCTGGAATCACATACCAAACAATAGCAAGAGAAGATGGGGCTGGCGTTCTAGGGTTCGATCAGACTGGCGGAACCCTAGGAACGATGGATTTAAAGGAGGGGGGTGACGGGAACAGGGGTGAGGGGGGGGGGGAGAGAGAGATGACGAGAAAAAGAGAAAAGAGGCGAGGGAAAACATACATGCGCGCTGCGGTGGCAGCTTCTCCGGTGGTGGTTGTCACGCCCTAAAAATTATTAATTCTGCGGCGCTGAGGTTTATTATTTAAAGGCTGTGACTGGTGTTTCAAGAAGGTACAAAATTATTTAGAGAACTCGGAGTCGCCACTTGACATAGTTTAAGGTGTGCCAAGTCACCAAAAGGTACCTTGGAACGCCTCTGACTCATCTAATGGTCCGCGTTAGAGATTCGGGTAAGGTTCTCAGTTGATTATCGGGAAGGTATTAGGCACCCTCGATGCTGTGCCAAACACAGTTGCTTTATTGTCACAGTTTTAATTTATTAAATATGGTTGTTATATTAATACCGTTAATTTGAACTTGTATTTTGATTTAAGAAAATTTAAAAAAAAACGTTATTCTTATCCAACCTCACAGAGGACTAGACGAATTTACACTTTGATTCGAAAAAATTAAAAATATTACTTTTATTTCCAACCTCACGGATGACTGGTTTATTTCAAAATAATTCAATTAGCTTCAAAAGAAGTAATAAACTTTGCCAAATAACGAGACAATTTATTAAAGAAGTTGGTTGTTTGCTAATTTAAAAATTGTTTGTTAAAAGGTGGCTATTGATAACAAATGAGGTTATATAGAAAAAAAAACAATGTGAGCTGGCCTATGTTGCACTAGTGAGCCATTTTACGAGTCGTTAAAAAAGTGTCATATTCTGTTTTATTCTCAAATAGTGGCTGTTTATCAAACGCAGCCATTTCTGTATTTATTTTTTACATTAAATCCTAAGTTTGCCTAGTCTGTCTAGTCGTGTTATATTTTCTCTAATAGTTGTTATTTTGTTGTTTCAAGGTGACTATGAAATTTAAACATGATTGTCAATTCCTTCACTATCTTTAATCACTAAGTTTGTCTAATTTTGCACAAGTTGCACGGAAAGGATTGTCACCATTTAAACAAGTTGTTAATTCACTTCAAGGCTTGGCTTTATATGCACAACGTAAAACTAAAAATAGTTTTGACACTCATTTCATACTAATGAGACGAAATGAAGCTAATGAGAAAACACGTATTAGAGTGGCTAAGATACAACAGATCTTTGTCTTTTTAAATAGACTATTCTCTGGAACATGGAATGTATGACATATACAACACATGAACATAGAAGTAACAAAACAAAATTTCAGGCCTGGCCCTATAATACTTGACATTCAGATCTGTCCAGGCTGCGTTTTATCATATCTTGGGGGGCCTTAATAGGCTAATAACATGCATTACCTGTAGAAATAAATACAATATAAGAGGGAGTTTACCTCAAGTAGAGTCCCCAAGTATAAAACAGAATCTGAACCGAAGATAACCAACAAGAAATCAGCCAGCAACCGAAGCAGTAACAAACAGGACCTAAGCAGCTTCCAACAGACCCCCTAGCACTCCAATTGAACCTTAAGACTTCAATATTTATGCTCCAAAGGGCCTATGAAGTAAGGCTTTTGGTTTCTAAATCCCACTCTCAAAGTGAACTTCTTCTTTTCAAAGTGTTATTAGCTCTCATTCATGGTATTTTCAGATCTGGTTCTGTGTGTTTTTACCTAGTAGTTGTTGATGAAAGAGGGTAATAAATGACCCTCTTTATAGCTGAAAATTGAGGCCTAAATGTGGGGTATGGACTTGTACAAAAGTGCAAGCCCACACCCCTATACTTGAGTGTACTTAGTTCTATTTTTCAGCAAAAGTACAGCAGCTGCTATGACTGCTTTTCAACACTGCCATACTGCCCAACACTGAAAAAAAATAGGTTGTGTCCTTTAAAAGGACAACCTCATGCTCATCGCTAACTAAAGGTTCTAGGACCAAACTAGAACAACTAAATCAGCCCCCAAACTAACTAAACTATACTAAACTAATAGCAACTAGATTTTGTGACTGAAACTCGAGGGATTGGACATCTTGAACAAACAATCCAATATACAGATCAAACACACAACCAAAAGTTGAGTTTCATACCAGTTTCACACTTCAGACATTAGTTTATATACTGGAACTATGGTTAAGCAAACAAATTGGACAGATTCTTTTCATCCAAAACATGAACAAAAACCAATTTACGACTTGATTATTCGACATCCAAACACCGACTTGCAGTTTTAACTTCAAATTCGATTCGAAACAAGACATAAGCGACTTCATTATCGATCACAAATCAATGTACCAAGTCAATTGACCAACAACACATACGTACTCACACTGAAATCATTTTACAAATCTAAAAATATAACTAATACTAAATTCAAATATGAACAGAATTAACACCTAATTAGCAGGTAAAGAAGAAAGGCAACAAAGCTTACTGCCCGTGCTACACCACGGTGCTGCGCGTTTGTCATCGCTGCCTCGTAACAAGCCAATACACATCACCAATGTTCGCCTCACAGCTGCCTCGATGACGTCACTGCGAAAGAAGAACCTCACTGTTCAGCCCCTACGTCACCAGTGCCTCGCAGCATCGCTTAGCTTGCTTCTTCGACACCTCTTGTTGCCTCGCATCGTCACTGCCTCACCCTGAACCAAAAACGCTACTACAACAACCCCTTAATCGCATCACCATAGCAAAACAAAAGTCGGGGCGGCCCTCAAGACATCAACAATGTCTCATCAAACACACAACAACACTAGCGCATTTATCGTCATGAAGCCAATGTCTCGTCCAGCTATGAACTCGCTATCACAATTTTGTTTCCACCTTCACAAAACCAATTTCCAATCATGACCCCCAACTCCCCCATGAAACTGCCTCGACCAAGATCAACATCACCACCATTACAATCTAAATAGCCCTCTCACAGCCACATAAAACTATCACTGTAACACAAACAATAACTCTAAAACTGCTTCCAAAACTACCTATTACGAACCTCCCTCCAAAACAGCCTCCAAAATATCATAGTATTGCAACCTCTAATCCCCAATCATCACCATACATACTAGTTCAACCAAAAATCCTAACCATCCGAGTCTCCAACTCTTCTTGTTCTAATCGAATCGACCTCACTCGAGGTCGAGTGAGGTCGACTTGACTAGAAAGAGAAGAGAACAGAGAGAAAGGGCGAGAAATCAACCAAAGAAAAATCCTAAACAAGTCTGCTAATAGGAAAAATGAAGCGTGAAAATGAACTATTTTGAGAAAATGGAGCAGCAGGTGTGAAAGAGGAGGAAAGAACGATGCTCTAGATGTAAAACTCACCAGAAAACTTGAAAGAATCATCGAAAAAAGTGTTGACAGATTTTTTAAAAGCTCGATCTACACCAAACCGCTTGGAATTTGGCGAAAATAGCTATGGAAACGGAAAGAGGAGGTGAAATCGAGTCCAGGAGTGTATTTTTGTATTTTTTTCGGCCACCGAAGATGGTGGCTGGCGGCGGCTCCGTGGTGGGAGGCGATTTTCGGCGGCCAAGAATAAATTGGCATGGTTTAACATGTTTTCTGACTTTTTGTGTGTAATGACCAAAAATAAGGAATTTTTAGCTTATATATTGGGAAGGTGGGCAGGGTAAAGAAATTGGGCTGGACTGATCTTTTGGGCTGTGTATTTTGCATGTACGGCCATTAAAAGAGTCTACATTTATTAAAAATCCACACAATTAAACTAAATGAAAACCCCACAATTAAAAATACAGAATCACAATTAACACATAACAAGTACTTAATTAATTTTCAAATTTCACATCCTAATTAAAGACAAAAATTTTAGTTAGAACAAACACTAGAAGTCCAGAAAAATTTGACGAAACGTCCTAAGAATCTAATACGACTATTTTGAGCAATTTTATGAATTTTGGTGCCAAAATTAGGTGATTATAGTGGCTGCGATGAGGTGAAGGGTTTTTGTTGGGGGGGGGGGGGAATTGTACGTAACTGATGTTTAGGGGAAAGGGGGATTAGGTAAGGGGTTGACGATGTTGTTTTATTTTAAAATCTGGAGCAGGTCGGGTTAATTATGGAGTGGGGCATGTTAAAAATTTTAATTACTTACATTATCCGCGTGGTGGGCTCGTCTTTGAGCCTCCATGTGCTGTAAATTATTGTATTCTCCCATGAAAGCTGTGCGTGCTAGTCTCGTGGCACGATACTAAAACGATCCTCATGCCAATAATCTGGTGTGGTACTAGTGTTCCACGAGCTCCAGTTTGGTCCTTATTATATTTGTTTTTTTCACAGTAACTCACCTCGTTTCATGCCATTTTCAGGTTGCTCATCTTGATTCACTTCGCATGTTCCAAGAACTTTGCAACTGTCAATTAATCCTACAAAACTCAATCAAACATTAATTCCTTGCAATTAAAATAAAAATTAGAAAATGATAAATACAAACTAAAATCGTTGGTTGCCTCCCACGCATCACCTTATTTAATATCGTGGCATGGCACTTTTTGTATTTATTTATTTTTATTTTTTTTACAATTATAAAACATGGGTTGCCTCCCAAGAAGCGCCTTATTTATAGTCGTGGCACGACATATGCAAGCTTCAATCACTCGTAAAAGTACAAGACAGAGATCACCTTGACCTCTTTTTCCATTCTATAGGAACTTTTCAACCTTTGCCCATTTACCTTAAATCATCTTGAACCATCCTCAGTCTCCACTTCCATAGCTCCATGAGGTACCAGTTGCACAACTTTAAACAATTCAGACCACCTCGACTTAAGCTTACCAGGAAACAAATGAAGTCTAGAATTATAAATCAATACATGTTCACCCGGCTCAAAACTCCTATCTATTATCCTCTTGTCATGCAAATTTTTTATCCTCTCTTTGTATAATCTCGCACTCTCATAAGCGTTAAAGCGTCGCTCCTCAAGTTCATGCAACTCATTGATTCTGCAAAAGGCTGCAGAGTCATAATTCAAATTGACTCTCCTATGAACCCACAAAGCTTTATGCTCTAACTCCACGGGCAAGTGACATGCCTTTCCAAACACCATCTTGTAAGGCGTCATGCCTACAGGTGTCTTGTAAGCAGCCCTATAAGCCCATAAAGCATCATCCAACTTCCTCGCCCAATCAGTCCTGGTAGCATTTACAGTCTTTTGAAACACACTTTTAATCTCTTTATTAGAGACATCAACTTGCCCACTGGTCTACGGGTGGTAAGGTATGACAACTTTATGATGAACTCCATACTTGTCCAGTAACCTCTTGAATAATTGCTTGTAAAAATGACTTCCCCCACCATTAATGATAGTCCGAGGAGTACTAAATCTAGAAAAAATGTTCCTTTCAAGGAATTGAGTAACTTCCTTGGCATCATTAGTGGGGGAGAGCAACAACTTCGACCCACTTGAAGACGTAATCTACTACTACAAGTATGTACTTGTTCCCATAGGAGCTAACAAATGGACCTATAAAATCTATACCCCACACGTCAAATGCCTCAACCTCCACGATTGGTTTCATAGGCATCTCATGACGACAGGAGATGCTACCGGTCCTCTGGCACTCATTACAAGCCCGAACCCAAATTTTAGCGTCCTTGAACAAGGTAGGCCAAAAGAAGCCCACTTCCAACACCTTAGAAGCTGTCTAGGTCCCTCCAAAATGTCCTTCATAGGGTGAAGAGTGACATGCCTGCAAAATGGAAGAATGCTTTATTTCAGGGACACATCTCTGAATCATGTTATCAACACATATCTTAAACAAATAAGGTTCATCCTAAAAATAAGATCTATATTCATACAAGAACCTTTTCTTTTTGTTTTGCAGAATCAAAATCATGAGGAATTATTTCACTTACCAGATAATTTGCAATATCAACATACCATGGAATTTCTTCTAGTGTAACAGCTAATAATTGCTCATCCAGAAAACTCTCCTAAAATCTCGCCTTCCTCAACTCGCTTCTCAGCTCCTTCAAGTCTAGACAAATGGTCTACAACCTGGTTCTCAGTACCTTTACGATCACGGATCTCCAAATCAAACACTTGTAACAGCAATACCCAGCATATCAAATGGGGCTTAGAGTCCTTTTTCTCAACTAAATACCTGATTGCACCATGGTCTGTATACACCATCACCTTTGAACCAAGTAGGTAGGAACGGAACTTATCAAAGGCGAACACAACAACTAGCACCCCCTTCTATGTAGTGGTGTAATTCAATTGTACTCCATTGTGCGACTGGCATAGTAGATTGGGTGAATTATTTTGTCCTTCCTTTGCCGAAGCACTGCACCCACAGCATAGTCATTTGCGTCACACATCAACTCAAAGGGTTTCAACCAATTAGGTGCTACAATGATTGGTGCTGACACCAACTTCTCCTTTAGCTCCTTGAAAGCTAACCTGCACTCATCAGAAGAAATAAAGGGGTGATTCTTTTCAAGCAATTTACATAAGGTATGAGAGATCTTAGAGAAGTCCTTAATAAACCTCTTATAGAAACCACCATGGTCTAAAAAGCTACGAATTGCCCTCATTGAAGTGGGCTCAGGCAACTCCTTAATTACCTCTACTTTGGCTTTGTCAAGCTCAATCCTCCTACTTCACACTTGGTGTCCTAAAACTATCTCCTCTTGCACCATAAAATGGCACTTCTCCTAGTTAAGCACGAGATTAGTTTTAATATATCTTTTCAACACTCTCTCTAAATTAATCAGACATTCATCAAAAGAGTTACTTACCATAGAGTCATCCATAAATACTTCCATAATATCCTCCACCATGTCTGTAAAGATAGTCATCATGCACATTTAAAAGGTGGCTAGCGCATTACACAAAACAAAGGCATCCTTCGAAAAGAAGAGGTGCCATAGGGGCATGTGAAGGTGGTTTTCTCTTGGTCCTCAGGGGCAATGTGAATCTGGTTATACCTCGAATAACCATCTAAGAAGCAAAAATGGGACCTCCCTGCCAATCTGTCAAGCATCTAATCAATAAAGGGAATGGAGAAGTGATCTTTCCTAGTGGCTTTATTTAACTTTCTATAGTCCATACAAATTCGCCATCCAGTTACAGTTCTAGTAGGGATTAGATAATTATTCTCATTTATAACCATAGTCATCCCACTTTTCTTTGGCACACACTGGACTGGACTTACTCATTGACTATCAGAAATTGCAAAAATAATACCTGCATCCAGTCACTTTATTATTTCTTTCTTGACTAGTTCTTTCATGTTCGGGACTAGCCTCCTTTGATGCTCTATTGAAGGTTTGGCACCGTCCTCCAATAGAATCCTGTGCATGCAAAAAAGTTGGGCTGATTCCCTTGATGTCAGCAATAGTCCATCCAATCGCTTGCTTGCACTCCTTCAAAACCTGCATTAACCTTTCTACCTGCACAACTGACAAACTAGATGAAATAATAACAGGCAAGGTAGAGTTAAGTCCCAAGAAAATATATTTCAAGTGCTCAGGCAATGGTTTGAGCTCCAACTGAGGGGGCTCATCTATAGATAATTTTGCGGGTGGCACTAACCTATTAGCCAAATCAAGTGGCTCGAATCGGGGTTCTCTATTGCAAGACCCGCACCCTTCTAGGGCCAATATAATCTCCTCCCATTTCTCACCCTCAAGTATGTCCATATTCATAAGACAAGCCTCTAGTGGGTCATTAGGATAGTAAGACTCATCCTCCTCAAAGTCATCCACCTCTAAGACATTAGCCATGGAACAATTAGAAAACTCACTAGGTCTCTTCATGGATTTTTGGACATTAAAGGTCACCTCCTCATCATTCAACCTCATCTTCATCTCACCAGCCTCACAGTCTATAATAGCATTTCCCATAGCAAGGAATGGCCTCTCTAAAATAATAGGGGCCTCTTCATCAACTGCACAATCAAGAATTACAAAGTGTGCAGGGAATACAAATTTATCTACTTGCACAAGTACATCATCTAAAATTCTTGCAGGTCTCTTGACACTCCTATCAGTTAGTTGAAGACTCATATAGGTGGGTCTAGCTCTACCAATACCAAGCTTTTTATAGATAGACAAAGGCATCAAATTTATACTAGCTCATAAATCAAGTAAGGCTCTAGCAAAAGTGTGCTTACCAATCGTGCAAGATATAGTAAAACTATATGGGTCTGCCAGCTTTGAGCCACAGGTTGAGTCACCACAGCACTGCAACTGTGAGTCAGAGTGACTGTAGCCAAATTCTGAAAATCAAACTTTCTAGACAACAGATCTTTCATCATTTTAGCATAACCAGGCACATCTCCAATTGCTTCAAGTAAAGGAATATTAACGTGTAATGCTTAAGCATATCAATGAATTTCTTGTACTGGGTTTCTTTTTGTTGTTTTACGAGCCTTTGGGGATAAGGGGTGGTGGTGTCTTACGCTTTACACTTACCTCACTTACCTTTTCAGTCAGCTTAGTCACAGGGTCAGTTGTAGTCTCTTTTTTGGCTTCCGCTTTGTCGGCAACTTTAGCTGGAACATCTATAGGGTCAGCTATTGGCACACTAGGCATCGTTCCCTTAGCCAATTTTTTCTCTTTATGTAAATCTCTACCATTCCTCAAGCTAACTGCCATCAATTGATTATAATTTGCATCCTTTTGATTCACCATTGTATCTCCTGGCAAGGCACCCTGAGGTCTATTGTTTAAAGCAATGGCTAGTTTTCCCAACTTCGTCTTTATTCCCTTAACGGCAGTCTCATGGGCTATTACCTGATCTTGAAATTTTTTATTTGTTGCTTTCTGTTTTGTTATCATATTTATAATAGTGTTGTTGAATATGCATATTTTATCTTTTGTTCCTATAGGAATGAGATCAAAATTTTAAGTTTGAGCACTGGTTTGATGCCAAAGGTTCTTGGGGTGGTGATGTGAAGTATAGTAGTTTGGTTAGTAAATTTTTGACGGAGCGGCAATTGACGTTGTTGAAAGGTGGAGTTTTCGCCAAATTTATGGAGTGTTTTTGTATATGGTCTTTTCATTTTTGTTTCATTATTTTGTTATTATGTGTTGTCATTGTTATTTTTTTAAATTTTACAGGTAATGGATATTGAATCTTTTGATCATGATCATGTACATTTAGATGTGGTGGATATTTTATAACTCAACCAATATTTTCTAATGAAGGTGCCAGGAAGAGGCAAAAATGTGATGTGGGCGATGAATTTTCAAATTTTCGTTTGTTACCTCCGTCGCAAGATGATCCGTGTAGTAGTCCAAATAAGACTTTTAGTACTGCAAAAGAGTTAGAGAAAGCTGATGAGTAGTTTTAATTACGTGTGTTTCATATTTACTCTGTTTTTTATGTTTATGTAAACAAGTACAATTGGATGTTTGATATTTTTGTTATTTTTAAAGACTGGAGTTGTTTGAATTGGATGAGATGGAAGTGTTAGCAATTGCAAGATTTCAAGGCTTTTTAGTTGTTGTGGGGGTGAAGGGATTAGATGGAAAGTCTTGCCAATAGGCAAGACTTAAATCCCAGTTAATTAATTCCAAGTCTGATATTATATAATTAATTTAAAGTTGATAAATAATTCGTGGAGGGTTGTGCTGGTAATGTTTTTGCCAAGACTTGGTGGAAATTTAGTTGTCAATACTATTGTCTATGGCAAGACTTCAAGGCAACTTAATTATTTCTAATATTAAAGTCGATAAATAAGTTTCAGTAGGAAGTCTTACCCTTTGCTAAGACTTTGCGTCAAGTTAAATTGAATTGGTTATCCGTATGAGTGTAAAGTCTTGGCTATAGCCAAAAGTTCAGTTTATTGATAATATTAACTTTCCAATCACGTTTGATTTTTAAAAATATTTATAATCAACAACTGCCCTTTCTTTTGATGCAACACCATGCTATAGTCAGCTTCATTCACAAAGAATTCGCATGTACTTATGGTGGTGGTGGTGGTGTTGTTGTTACTTGACATGTCATTCATTTTAATAACTTCTACTATGAAGCGGGATTTTCTGAAATTGTTACTATTCTTCAACAGATACATGCAAGTCATAAGTTCTTGATCATTTGTTACCATCATGCCTCTGCACGTTTCAAGATTCGTGTCAAACCTCATCTTTGCTTCACTTTCATCAGTGTTGATGCTTAGAGCATTACAAATTTCTTTTTCAAATGCCTGGTAGGTTATACAGGCTTCGACAAGTATCAACTTTATGTCATGATTTATGTATCAGCTGTTTGCATCTAATTCCCCATTATAAGCTATGCAAATGCAATGCGTTGCCATAGTACTAATCCTGCACATAATCAATACAAATAATATGCTTTAATAGAAGCAGGATCATCGGTAAAAGTGTTGCCCTTTTCTGGGTTTAAGGTCTTGCAAAGAAGTCTCTCTGAGGTGCCTATTGCGTCAGAGCTGCAACTCTTGACAATAGCCAAGACTTGGAGAGACTTTGTCTGCAAGCCCCCCATAGTAACAGTCTTTAAGTGTTGGCAATACGCAATAAGTCTCTCCTAGGTGCCTATTGCACCAGAGCTGCAACTCTTGGCAATAGCCAAGACTTGCAGAGATTTTGTGTGCATGCCCCTCATTGCAACAGTCTGAAAGTCTTGGCAATAGCCAAGAAGTTTCTCCTAGGTGCTTATTCCACCAGAGTTGCAACTCCTGGCAATAGCCAAGACTTGCAGAGACTTTGTCTGCAAGTCCCCCATAGCAACAGGTCTGAAAGTCTTGGCAATAGCCAAGAAGTCTCTGCTTTGTGCTTATTGCACCAGAGCTACAAGTCTTGACTATAACCAAGACTTGCAGAGAATTTGTCTGCAAGTACCCTATTGAAACAGGTTTGTACGTCTTGGCAATAGGGAAGAAGTGTCTACAAGGACCCCATTGCATCAGAGCTGCAAGTCTTGACTATAGCCCCTCATTGCAATAGGGTTGAAAGTGTTGGTAGTAGGCAATAACTTTGTACAGGCCTCCCAATTGCACTAGAGCTTAAACTATTGTCAATAAGCCAAGACTTTTCCAGAATTGATAGATTTTTTTTTATGAAAATGCATATTACAATTACTGTAATCAATCTAATGTCATGTATTTTTTGATTATTATGAATAAAAACCATATCTCGTTTGGTTTATATAGAATTTTAACTAAAGTTAAACATAATATAAATAAAATTATAAAGAAATTAATCAAAATGATAGTAAAATTCAATAGCAATTTGAAGAAATCTTACAGTGAACCTTTGCTTGAACGGAGCAATCTCTTAAAGGAATGGGTCTTTAGGGTTGCTATGATCGCGTGAGTACTGAAAAGGAAGGGGATGGACTGTGCGTGTCTTTTTATTGGCTTGTAAGGGTATTTTGGTCCGAAAAAAGTTTCATTAAACTAATGAGGACATTTTTGTTAAACATCTATTAGTGAGGGTAATTTGGCAAACCATGGCTTCTGGTAGCATATTTTTGCAATTCAGCCATGCATATCTCAATCGAATGAGCTGCATAAGTAGGTCCTTGTTAGGGTGTTGTTTAATGTATGTTCGCATCTTAAGAATTCTCTACACATGGATAAAATGTGTATAAACATCCAATTCAGTCAATTAAGGAAGGCGCACACTTTCTAGGAATGAACGTTTCAGGCAATTCGTAGTCTTAGCTTGATTTCTATGGTTCAATTCAATTGAACTTAGTACTTTCGACACAAAAGTATAACTATGTTAAAAATTACTAAATTCAAATAATTAAATTTTAAAAAAATAATGTGCATGTTAACTTGTAATAATTCAAATATTAAATCCATCAACTTCAAATCCAAACTCATTTATATATTTGGAAATGCTTTTTGGAAATTGTTGTTGCAGTAAGACCGCAAGTGTCAAATATTCCAACAAAATTTACACCTTGTGGACATGTTTTAAATAAAAGCGGGTACACGTGTTATTTGTACACTTGATCAGCCCCCCTTATTGCATAATAGTGGTTGTTGAAAAAAATAAAAAACGAGGACAAATACAAGAAACCAAGTGTGTGCGCGCTGAGATAGAGAAAAAAAAGAGGAGTGAAATGGAGCTGTTAGGATGGTGGTTAATGATAGTGGGTACACTTCGACTAGCATCAGTATGGTTCGGTTTCTTCGACATTTGGGCACTTCGCCTTGCTGTTTTCTCCCAAACTACCAGTAAGTTTTACATTACATTCGCAAATTTTGGCTTTTTCATCCTCCCCATCTATTTTTGAATCTGTCTTGGTTAACAACATAAACTAGAACAAATGGAGTTTTAAAAGGATCAGGCAGATGGATCAGATAGACAGATCATGACTTTTAAGTTAGTGTCTAGTAGATGCGAATTTAGTATAAATATTATTTGAATTCCAGCTTCAATATTCAATATGACCTCATCTACGTCGCTCTTGGGGGGATTTACTTGACTATGAAGTCTGTTCGGACACATGAACTGATGAATCTATGGATCTGCCCCTAGACTAGATGCTTTTCATTTTGATTGGGAAGTGGATAAGGGACAAGACACTGTTGGATTGTTTTGCTATTCCATAGGGTTAAAATGGCGATAATAATGATTAAACGGATCAACAGGTTATGTCCTTTGGCTTAAGACTTGCCTTTTGACTTAATGTCTTTGGCATGATTTTACAGGCAATAGATTTGATTGGATTTATGGGTTTGAAATCTATGGGTGCAATGCACATTCGTTGCTTACAAAATACTACTCTAGTATTGAACTAGCCGAAATTTTCAATTTTCATTGTTACATCCTAGGATTACTAAATCCACATTTCATGTTCTCTTGTTTTAAGGCTATAAAGTGTTTTTCATTCAAATTTTTTATACAAGTCTAACCAGATTTTCGCTTTAGTTGTTATTGGTTTAGAAATTATTATCTCAAATCGACACACAGACTGATTAACAACAGAATGTGAATGCTATTGAAGTGAACAATTTCAAGAATTTCCGATACTTGATACTTGGTGTCACTGGAATTTCTAGTTCCTTTCTTTGTTGATAACCCTTGCTTTACATCGTTTATCACACTGGATTTGTCAATATTCATGCAAACTTGTTTACACCTTACTGTCACTCGTGCATGCACGCACACACTTCATTCAGATAGTATATAAAATTCGAAGCGAAGGCAGTAGATTTGGAAACATGAGCTGATGAAACTTTGAATCTCCCCTACACCAGATGCTTTTCAATTTAATTGGGAAGTGAATAAGGGACAATGTATTGTTGGCTTATTGGCTACTCGATAGGGATGATAAGGTGATTAGAATGAGTAAACGGATCGATTCATTCTGTCATTCAGGTTTAAGACTTGGCTTTTGATTTAATTTCTTTGGCATATTTTACAGGCCATAGAATTGATTGGGTTAACAGGTTTAATTTGTGGATCCAAAGCACATTTGTTGCTTACCAAGTATTAAGCTGGCTGATAGTTTCACTTGTCATTCTGAACATTGAAGGATTACTAAATGTACATTCCACATTGTCTTGATTTAAGACTCTATATAATTCTTCTATTTGAATATTTTTACCTGTACTTCTAATTTCCTTATCAAAATAAAAAGAAAGAATTTAAAAGTGTAACCAGATTTTCACTTTGGTATTACTGCTGTAGTAAGTTTTACCTAAAATTCACACGATGTTGAGTTTCCACATCGGTGTAGGGATGGGAATTAGTCCCTTTATATGGTCTTGGGTTGTTATCACCTCATGAAATAGCTTTTGGGTTGAGTTAGGCTCAAGGTTCATTTTCTTATAATGGTAACAGAGCCAAGCCTTTTGGTCGAGCATAGACATTATATTTAATTAGGCAGCCTTAAAACAAGACAAACTCCTGCACATCAACGAAGTTCAGTTGAAACAGGAAGAACAATCATATCTAGAAATCAACACTCAGTAACTCTTGATGTGAGAATGTGACAAATCACCGGGTGTTCAAATTTTTCGATCCACCCTTTGAATGAAGTATGGCAATGATAAGATTTTCCCAAAAGAGGAGCACAAACATTACATTTATCTGGAAAAGAATCATTTTGAAACCTTATTTAATGGTAAGGATAACTGTAAGCAGAATTTCTTAAGAGAAGTTGATCAGAAGCTTCTGATGCTTGGTCGCAGCTCTTAAAATTTGAAAACTATCAAAATATAAATATAGTCTTGCAGTATATGTAGCCCTTCTTTCATGCTCTCTTAATTCTTAACTTCTAATTCTGTGTCTTTTAAAAAGGTAAAAGCGATTGCGTTTATCCGAGTTTTGTACTTCTAAACAAACTGGTAAAATCTGTACCTCCAAGCTCTACTCATAGTTCTATTCTTTCATTAGAAAAGTCCTTATTCAACAATTCTGTATATATGTGCAAGTTACATATATCTTCACGTCATCCCAATTGTGTTATTATGCATGCCTAGCTGGAGTTGGTTAAATCCAGGAATTTGCCCGTCTTGATACATTTCAATATTATTGTTGATACACTTGCTTGGCCCTGATGCAACTAGAATTCTATATTTTATTGCCCAGCAAGTGCGACATTATGTTTTGTTCTTGTCTGGCTTAAATTGTTTGATTGTGCAAGATGTTGGGTAACAATGTGGGAATTTGGTGTTAAAACTGGTCAAGGTATAGCTTTTGTCATGAAAAAGAACATTTTATTACTGGTAGTGCAGTCAGTGACACACTTGATTATTACATTTGGCGCTCAACTTCATGAATAACTTTTTAGAACAGTGGCTTTGTAAGCACACAGTTGTGCATGTATCTTAAGTTTTTTAAGCAAGAATACTTTGTATTGCTCAGGATCGGTAGGTTTTCCTTGCGATTGCATTTGAAATGACCATGCATTACATGGCTCTTCCTTTTTCCTGTATTCTGAAATTCCAGTTAACTTTTCAGTGTCAACTCACTTCTTTTCAAGATCTTGTTCAAAATTTCATATGTTACTAAAGAAATTTCCGTTTTAATGTATTGTGTTGTAGTGACAGAAGTTCATGGGAGGACATTTGGAGTGTGGACTCTTCTAACCTGCACTCTTTGCTATCTTTGTGCATTTAACCTTCATGACAGGCCTTTGTATTTGGCAACCTTGTTATCATTCTTCTATGCCTTGGGTCATTTCTTGACAGAGTTCTTGATCTATCAGACGATGGAAATTAAGAATCTAGTAACTGTTGGTATATTTGCAGGTATTGTTCCTCTGAGAAATTTTTCATGAGTGCTACACTGCTACTAGATCTAATAATGTTTTTCCATGTTTCCCCTCCATCCTTGGATTTAATCTGCTTTAAAACAGCGGATTTCCACAAGTAGTGGTTTCAAAAAGCAAGAACTGCTTTCAAATGATATAACCTGTGATTCTTCCTTTAATTCACCTCATGCCATGTGATTTAGAGTTCTGTTTAGCCATTATTTATATGGATCAGTATTCAATTTGTTGTGCCATGTCACTGCTTCTGCAATATCATTTGAAGACCTGCTTGTGCTCTTAGCTTTCCGAAAGAATATTTGTCAAACTTCCTGCGTTTCTTGTGAACTTTTTAGTCGGTCCCTAATTGAACTCCTGCCACATGCTCTTATGATTTAAAGCTCATATTTTTTGTGGTAATGCTGGTTTGTTAAGCCAAACTACTATCTCAAGTTGTTTGTAACTTTCAAAAAACAGATTGTCGAGAATAAAATATTAAGATGGTTCTAATGAAGTATTGAATTAGTTATCAACTTCTGAACTTCTTTACCAAGGTTTGTGGTTTTACTGTAAAAGGAAGTTCTAATTTTCTGGAGGTAACTCAAAAATACAGCACAGTGGCATTATCGTTCTGCATTCAGGGCATACTTTTCTTTCTTTGCAGTTAATTAAGTCCACTACAGATCACATATTGTCTAAAGACTTCCATTTTCTTTCAGGCACATCTATAGTGTGGATGTTATTGCAGTGGAATACTCACCAACAGGTCAAAACTAAGAGACCATAGAAGTGAAGTAACAGCAGTGGCTTCAAGCAGATTTCGGATGTTACTCCTTTCTTAAGGCTCAAACTTTCAGGTGGATGAGCTTGATTTCCTGGTTGGTTGAGCTATGGAAGAATATCTCATGGAACTTCTTGGCCGCAATTTTCTCGTTGTAATGTCTCAATGCCAGCATTTCTTCTGACTGGTTTTTGAAATAATTTGAAGGATTCCCTGTGTTGACTTTCTAAAAACATGGAATGCTACAAAATTCTTGTTTTCTACTAGTAGATCCTCATTTCTGTACAGCTTTTTTATTTTCATGGTTGATTTCAACATTATTTTGTTGTTATGTATTCTGGTAAGCAGTAACATCTGTGCAACTCTGGCCATTTTGTTATCACCAAATCATCATAGAATAGTTGGAGCAACCAAATGTTTAATTTGTAGTAGCTGATGCCTTTTGGCTATGAAATCTTTTATCGAATGAGGTCTATGTGGAGTGAAGAAAAAGTTGATTATAGTCGAAATATGCAGAACTTATAAGCAGTCGTCTTCTGTTCTTATAATATACTGTTTGAATGATTTATTGAATCGGAAAACAATGTTACTTTCACAAGTTACTCAAGACTTTTGAGCCATGAAAGCTAAAACGAAAGGCGAACAGTTCTAGAAAATCATTGACAAATACAGCTCTCCTACTGATCATCACAACACAAGCAAAATACTACAAGTAGCAACGACTTCCAAAGTTTAACTCATTCACCTAAACACAATTATAATTACATAAGCAGTCCTGCATCTCTATGTTTCAACAGTTGACAGTTCACTTCCAGTCACCTTTTGAAATCCTATAATGCTCTAGCAAAATATACTACTAGGTTGTGGAAAAACAACTTATATATCTCATATTCTAGTTAACGCTGATATCAGTAGATCAGTCTTGGCTTGCTAATGCCTATTCTTGCTGTTCTCCATTTCCAGCTCTTGTAATTCCTCTTAACACTTTATTGTCAGAGTACTCTGTTACATCTTCAGAAGTTGGAATTTGGCCCTTTTGAAATCATAATACTAACATGCTAATGGGAGATAGTAGATAACCAATAGAATCGCAAACTGACTAGCATCACAATTATACAGGGGTGATTCCCCTTTAGAGCTGAAACAACCTATTCATATTATTTATCTACTTAATAAGTAAAAAGGACTAGGAACTTTTTAGACTGCATCTCTCCTTCTTGTTGCATCTTTGTTATCATCTTCATCTATTAAATCTTCCAACTGTTCATGCTCTCTTTCTTGTTCAACGCCATCTGTCTCATCATCTCCATCATTTGTAGCTAATTCTACTTCATTCTCTTGGTTTTTACCCTCCTCTTCTTCCTGTTCAAGATCTTCATCTGGTCTTTTTTGGAACTCAGCAGCTAACTCATCTAGCAGCAGGGGATTCAGATCCTTTCTCCCTAACTTCATTACTTGTTGCCCATCTAGTTCTTCTACTGATTTTTCTCCCAAATGCTCCACCAAAGCCACCTTGCTCTTGATGTAAGTATTCTTGACTTGGTAAATCAACCATAAGCATATTACAAGTAGTGCAAATGCTTGAAAAGCATGCTTTAGTTTAAACCCTTTTGTCCTCAAATTCCTACTTGATGATTGTTTCAACATGTTCAGTATTCACAAGTCTCAACACTGCTATCCCTTCATGTTTACCTACTAGGAGTTAAAATACAATCTGTGTGACTTTCAACACAAATAAATGTGAAACAGTAAAGGGTGCCTTTTGATGACTCAAAAGAAAGTTTTCATAAGTGGACGAAGTTATCCGGTATTTGTATTAGTAGAATTTAAGGTATAATCAAGTTACATACAAATTTGTGTAAAAAAGAGGGGGTTTATTTTTGTATGGAACTTACTGGTAAACTGGTTTAGTTGGCTAATTTTGCAAGTTATAGAGATGAGGTGTGAGATGAAAAGTGAGTGAGGCTCCCACTATATTTGGGAACTAAGGGACATGGAGCAATCACAAGTAGGTACATGTGGTGCATTGGGGTTCGTCTTTTTTTGAGTTGTATGGATGTGTCGGTGGGAGGGAATTTAATGAGACCACTGCTACTTGTGCCAAAGGTTCAATTGATTGTTGAGCCAATGCATTTTAAACCATTCATTTTCAGAATCATTTTTAACTATGATTCTCCTTTCTCAAGAGAACTTTCATTATCATACAGAAGAGTGATTGGTAAGTAGTACGCGTGTTAAAGCATCATATTGTGAAATAAGCTTTGAAAAACTATATAGAGCCCGTATGGGTGAGTTTAATTGACCGTAGCTTATAAGTCATAAATTACTTAAAATTTACTTTTGAAAAGTTATAATTTTTTAATTTTTTATTTTGACTTATTTTAAATATAAATATACTTATAATTACATAATTTTTTGAGTTACCAAACACCCATTAATAAATTCATAAGCACATATATACTTTAAAATCACTTTTAAATTTACTCAAACGGGCTCATAGAAAGAGCTCAAATTTTACATCTAAAATAATTTAAGAAATACTATTAAAATATCATAGTCAAATAAATCATTTAACTATCTAAATAGCAATAGAGTGATATGAAGGACCCGTTTGTCCATCAAAATTTTTTTGCTTTTTTTCAAAAAGTTTTTGAAAAACATGTTTCTCCATGAAATCTTGTGATTTTTTCAACTTTTTTTGAAAAACAGTTTTTGAAAAATCAAAAAGTGGTTTAGAGCACTTTTTCAAGTTTTTTCAAAAAAAAAGATTTCTCCTCTCACAAAACTCTACCTTTTTTTTTTTTCAAATAAATGTATGTCCAAACACAACTTGAACTTCCAAATACCATTTTTCAACCCAACTTCAAAAGCTCTTTTTTCAAATATTTTTTCAAATCTATGGCCAAACGGCCACGAAATGTGACGGTCAAAGTATCATTATACTTAGGAAAGTGAGTTTGTTGTTAGAACATACAACTCTTGACTTCTATACAACTCTTGAGTTCTATACGCACACTTTGTTAATGGAAACTCACCGGTGAAACTATTTACGATTTGAGGAATGAGAGAATGTTGTAAGAACTGCGAGAATCAGTTCTAACAAATACTTTATAATTAATTTAGCAAATGTTGAGCTCTAATAACACGTAAACTAACTAGGCACATATAGTAACGAAAGTGCTTCTAGCAATGAGTGGAGTGACCGGAGATCATTCTTTATGACCTCTTTCCGTAGCTCTTACACAATTGATATAAGACAATGATGTAAATGAACAGTAAATTTAATTCTTGATACTCCTACATAAGAAGAGGGGCAAAGGTGGGCTCTGGGCTTGGCAGAAAGATAAGTGCTTTTTCATAAAGAATTATTGGTGTGAGAGCCTTAACTCCATGTGAAAGATGGTTGGTGTTTACTGGATCAACATTCAACTGGCACACTGCCAATGACCCCAAATATGCTACTACTATCATCTTTTCTCTTTCTTTAATTTTGTAAGCTTCAAAATTTCTCAAATTTGAACTTTTAGCCTTTGTACAAAAGAGACAAAGACCTATAAGCCTTGACTAATACTGAAGAATGAAGGAGAAATGCATTGGAAAAATAACCGTCTATACACATTCATAGTGCTTATTTACTATTTTTAACCTCATTTTTCCCTCCCTTCATTTTTCTAGTCATTCAGCTTCGTTTCCAATAAAATTATATAATTTTAAATGCAATTAGATATTAACTATTTATCCCTTCTATTGAGGGATTAATCACAAATCAAAATAAAATAAAAAATATTTTAAATTCCTAAATGTCAGGTAATTAAGTGTGCGTTATTTGAGACATTACAATCAATACACATCTATTCCTCTTCCACTTTCACACATGAGTCAATATCCTATATTTTTTCCCTTTCGCCTCTTTATTTAAAATTGAATAAATATTAATATATAAAATTACTACAGGATAGGTTAGAAATACTCCATCCTTTTCAGTTTATATGAACCTTTTCGCTTTTCGAGAATGTCCATCTTTTTTAACCGAAAGGAGTATTAATATCATACATATCGTGTATCTAATAAATAAAAATTAAAATATTAACATATTGTGTATGTAATATTTTTTAAATTAATATTTTCAATATATTATGTATTGAATATTTATTTACTATTTTAACACAATATATCACTCTTTGTATTTATTGTGTATTCAATAATTATTTATTTAAATATTTATTATTTGTTATTTTTAGGTGATATATATTTCATTTGTGCAAATATTAAATATGGCAACTAAAATAAAAAAAAAAGAAGAAAAAAACCACCTAAAAATCATCCCTAAAACATGGGTGTCTGTTGCTATATACCAAATTTATCTAGCATTTAATATTTAGGAAGATAAATTTAGGAAGAAAATAAATACTAAATATCAATATTGGTATTTAATATTTCTTTATTTTTCTAGCATTGATATATATCTTTTACTTAAAGGAAAGTAGTATTAAATAATAATTATTATTATTAGGATTTTTTTAATTATTATAGTTCAATGTTGTGGTTAAAAAAGACGGTTAAAGGATAACAAAAAATTTCACGCAGTGCCCTCCATAAGCACTGGTCTTACCAATTTGCTCCCACTTTCAAATGTTTCAAGTAAATGCCCTCCACATCAGCCCTCACTATGCGAAAAGACTATTTTGCCCCTGCCTAAACCCAATTCACATGGAACAGTCTCCTTCTCTCCATCCTCCTTCCTTTCCTTCTTTCTTCTTTGTGTCCTAAAGAGATTTAGGAAATTAGTAAAATTTTTATTTATTTTATTATTTTTCTTTAATTTGTGTTATAATGTAATTTTTATTTTTTCTAATCCTTTATATGCATTTATTTTTTTCTGTATTTCTTTTTGGTAAGTTTTTTCTATTTTGATTGATGATCGTTGAACTTTTGGCAATAGCCAAGACTTTTGGCAATAGCCAAGACTTGAAGAGACGTTCTCTGTAAATTACCGTTTGCAACAGGGCTTGAAGTCTTGGCAATTGCCAAGAAGTCTGTGCAAGGTGCCCATTGCACCAGAGCTTGATCTCTTGGCAATAGCCAAGACTTGCAGAGACTTTCTCTGCGAATTGGCCACTACAACAGGGCTTGAAGTCTTGGCAATTGTCAGGAAGTCTTTGTAAGGTGTCCATTGCACCAGAGCTTAAACTCTTGGCAATAGCCAAGATTTGCAGAGACTTTCTTTTTTCAAGTTGGCCACTACGATAAAGCTTGAAGTTTTGGCAATTGCTAGGGAAGTCTGTGTAAGGTGCCATTGCACCAGAGCTTAAACACTTTGCATAGTCAAGACTTGCAGAGACAAGTTGCCCATTGCAACAGGGCTTAAAGTTTTGGCAATTTTCAAGAAGTCTGTGCAAGGTACCTATTGCCAAGAAGTCTGTGTAAGATACCCATTTTCATAGATTTTATCCAAATGAATGTAAGAGAATAGGAATTTGAAGGAATCTAACCTTGAATCTTTGTTTCAATAGAGGAATCTGTAAAAGTTGTAGGTTTTTTAGGGTTTAGAGATTGTTTGAATGGAGAAAAGGAATGGGAGGATAGTGTGGGTCTTTTTATTAGTTGTGAGGGGTATTTTCGTCCGGAATAAGTTAATTCAAACTAATAGAGGACAGTTTTGCTAAACCACTGTTATTGAGGGCATTTTGGCAAAGCATTGCTTCCCGTGTCATATTTGTGCAATTCAGACAAAGGATAATAAATATCTTTATATGGGCTGCTATTTGGGTAAAGAACCCAAAAGCATTTCTTTCCTTGGCCTAAGCCCTTTTCATTTTTGGGCTTCAAGTCAATGAGCTGATGGGCTCATTTGCAAAAATATGACACTGGAAGCAATGGTTTGCCTTTTTACCCGCGCTAAGAGATGGTTTGTAAAAATGCCCCCATTAAGATTTAATGAAAAAAATCCGGAGCCAAGACTTCCCGTTAAATTTTTCCGCTTTTCAATACTTATTCTTTCAAGTATTGGAAATAGGCAATACTTTCCATTAACCCCTGCTCGATTTTCCAACACTTGCACGACAAGTATTGGCAATAGGCAACACTTGCTGCACTGCATCGTAAGTCTTGGCAATTGTCAAGACTTGCCCCTTTCAGTTTTCCCTGCATTCTCGCCATATAACTTGAAGTATTGGAAAAACAGCACTTGCCCTTGAAGTATAGCCAATTGCCAAGACTTACAAATTTTTTGCCTTGAAGTCTTGGCTTGCGGACTAAATAAGGGCATTTTGCTAAAACATTCCTTAGCGCGGGTAATTTTGTAAAACCACTCCTTATAGAGGGAATACGGTGAAATTTTTTGGAGCTGATGAGCCTAAAAATTTAGCCACGTAGCATGTTTGCATCACGCTAAAGAATACTAGCCAGCAGTGTAAAACTGTTTGAAGACTAGCCACCTTCGGACAAATTCCAATATTTTATACTGGGACTTTGAACATGTTAGTTCAAAGTCCCAGTATAAAATGCTGGGATCACTTAAACACTAATCCAGTATAAAATATTGGGACTTTATATATAAAGCTTCAAGGTACTACAAATATGAATCCCATTATAAAATAATGAGATTTTGAACATGTTAGTTCAAAGTTCCAATATACACTACTAGAAAAATAGGAAAAAGCTACAAAAGAGTTGGCGAGTGAGTTCCCTCTCCAATCTTTGTTTTACCATAGCAAATTATTAAAGAAAAATAAAATTGAATTGGAGATGGAATTCCGTCTCTAATAAAAAAGTTAAAAAGATGTCAGTGCTGGAGAGGGTATCCCGTCGCCAAGCACTTGACTTTTTTTTTTTTTACTTTTTGATTGGAGATGGAATTCCATCGCCTATTTGTTCAGCTTTTTTGAATTTTGAATTTCAAAACTTAAAAGTCCTAGCGCCAATTTGACTATAAACCTCTTTAGAAATGGGTCAATCAAAATTGACATTTTCTTGATTTCTTCTACATTTTTAGCTAATGGGTTATCAAAACTAATATTTTTTTGAATTTTTTTGAAGATTTAGTCAAAATACCAGAAGGAAGAGATCGATTAATTAGGACCCAAGAGGATTTAATGGCCTTATACAATCGCAGACGGAGGGCAGTTACAACTAGCCAAGGTGGAGCCTTTGTGATTTATCAAGATGAACCTGAAGTTGTTAGGGGTACTACTGAAATGGCTAATTTTGGTTTTGGCTGTTTTGTATCCAGTTTCAAACATTAATTAATTTAAGCATTTTAGCTAGGGAATACCCTCGCCTATGGAAATATTATTTTGGAAATTATTTTGCTGGAGCGAATATTCCGTCTCAAAACACTAAATATAATTTTGAAAATTATTTTGCTGGAGAGGGTATTCCGTCTCAAAACACAATCTAACACACCAGTTACTTTTTGATTTGGCGAAAGCATACGCTCGCTGACTTGCTCAACGATGCGCCAAATAGCGATGACAGCGCAGCAACAACTTTCTCTCTCTATACCCCATTTAGAGAGGGAATTCCCCCTCCAAATCAAATCACAAAACTGTCATTTTTTAGTAGAGATAAAATACTGAGACTAGACTTTATATATAAAGCTCTAGGGTACTATAAACATGAATTCCATTATAAAATAATGGGACTTTGAACATGTTAGTTCAAAGTCCCATTATAAAATACTGAGACCAGTCTGGGGTGTTTGACAACGCTAATGGAGTGTAAGTGTGCGCGCAGATCTTTGGCTATTCCTCAAATAATTTATTGACGAGTCCAATGTGTATAGGCTGCTCGTTCTTGTCAAATTTTAGTATAGTTTATGATATCGTCCACAGAGATTGGAGAATCTACCCTACAAATTTATATTATCAATCCTACTATTTTAGAGAGTCGATTTTTGGGTGAAAAGAGTTGAATTTATAATCTACTTGAAAGCAAGAAAACTTGTTTTTGATTTTTCTTTTAAAATAAAAGAGTTGGGATTTCATGAATTCACTCGGTATAAAATTATAATAGAAGTTAGATATTTCATTTTCTATTCGACATATTAATTGCTTAAAAGAAAGGCAATTAATACTACAACGAGTTTCTCAACTAACTATGCCTCTTTCGATTAGCAGAATAAAATGATTAACTTGCAGTATTGGAGTAAAAAAAATACTTATCTTGAATGAGTACATCGTATGAACAAAAACCTCTTTTGATTAGCTTTTGTTAAATTCCAAAACTTGGCTAAATGATTTTCTTCTCTCAAATTAAAAACTCAAATATCAAGATAAAGAATTTTGAGCGATTAAATATAACTATTTCAAATTATCACGAGAATATATTTAGTTATCAATATTCCTATTTAATCTTTGTTTCTTTTGATAACAAAAATTAGCAAGAAATATTATAGCATAAATATATAGGTCTGATAAAGTTGAACAGCATAGTATTTAATACTCTGATATAAGATTTTGACAAAGTAGAATTCTCACTCAAGAATAATAAATACCGAAATTTCCATTATAATAACATACCAAGCTTCAACACTGATCCCAACTTAAAGAAAATTACTCCATGGAGAAAATACTAAATACTACAAAAGTGGAAGAACTTAGTATGTTTAAAGTAAGGAAAAAAATATAATTTTAACACTTAAAAAGCTTAACCAATATTATAGATAGTATTTGGTGTTGCTTTACACAGAGAAAGGATGATTCTTCTCAACAAAATGCCGGACTATTTATAGAGGAATTGTCAGCCAAAAACTCCACTAATGCGAAACCATCGATGCCATGTATGGCATTTCTTTGTTATTTTCCCACTAATGCGAGCCATTGATGGCATTAGTGCACTTCTTTCCTTGTTGCGACTAATGTGAAGTCATGACTAATGCCATTGGTGGCATTTCTTCACTTTTGTCCCACGGATGCGAGCCACCGATGCCATCTGTGGCTTCTTTTGCATCTTCCTTGCTTTTGCGTTCTTTCCTTTCCTGAAAGGTTGTTTTGTGTATTTGCACATATTTGAATATAATATCATATATTTTATATAAAAATATAAATATATATAATAATTTATATATTTAAAATTGTATAATATATATAACTATCAAACACCCCCATACTGAAAGTTTTGCTCGTCCTCGAGAAAAACAGAATAATATTTACTTCACCACTTTCATTGCTTCTCTGTAAAATAAGAATCTAAACAAATACAATTTTCCATTAATACAAACTATTTACCTTTCTATATTTATCAAATCTTTACATCACCTTTGAATTCATCTTTGGTGGACAAAAACAAATATTTGTCACTTCATGTCCTTATCAAAATTGATGATTTTATGATACTGCAAACTAGGCAAAACCAATTCTTTTTCGTCAATGTGCCCCAAATGTCTATCTCATTAAGAACATGGACTCTCAGTATTTTTTGTTTGGTTAGTAGAGTGGCTTGGATTTACATGGTATGAAAGAAATATTGTATAGTGATAATTCAACTTAATTGTCTTTGAGAAGTTTATTCACCATATATTTTTTCTCACTTCTCTACTTTGACAATTTTTTTTCTTTTCTCTGTGTGCTTGTCACCTATATTACAATATTTTCATGATTGTAGGCTATATCTAGACTCCTTTTACTTTACTTCTCTTTTCTCTCTCTTTTTTTTTTTTTTTTTTTTTTTTTTTTTTTTTTTTTGTGGGAAGAGAGAGATATTTACTATAGAAGTAAAAAGGAAGCCTATCTTTCTTGAAGTGGTATTTACTAGATAGGTAAAAGAAGCCTATCTTTCAAGAGTGGTTATCTATACTTTAGCTTAGAGAGACATATGGAGCAAGTTTCAGTAAAATATTGAGTTCACCTATTTTAGATCATAAAACTTCTCAACTTCAATGATTCTTTGAGCTTTGAAATATCCATTTTTGCCTTCACAAAGATAAAATCATTAGCTTAGAAGTTAGATGATAAAAATCGAAGAAATAAATATTTGCAAGAAATGAGAAAACTCTATATTGTAGATTTTTGTATTTACAAAAGTGCAATAACTAAGGTTAAAGTGTATATATAAGCACAAAAATAGTAGTAATTAATCAAGTATGTAAATAAGATGTATAATATGTGTGTGTGTGTGTATATATGTATATATATATATATATATAATTTGTAATGAGCAATCCAAACAACATCAAAGACAAAAAATGATTAGTGAGCCAAGCGTTAGTAGAGAAATAAAAGTACTAAAACACAAAAAAAATATCTACAAGATAATATTAATAATGCATCTAGTAATTTACAACAGGGGTGATTCCATATTAATACTAATACTGCATCTAGAAGTATGGGTGTTTCATCTACTGCTATAACTAACAATAGTTATCTAAATACCAATAGAGACTTTGTTCTACTCCTCCTAACCTTACTAATTATCCTCCTGGATAATCAATACAAAAACAAACATATAGCAGCAGGTTTTTTTTTTTTTTTTTTCATTCAACCATCCATAATTTCAAGAAGCACATCAACTTTATATCATCAGAGAGCTAAAATAGATCCATGTCCTATTCAAGATATCCACGTTCAGTGGAGTTTGACCAATTTTGTCTCCTTTCTTTGTGAAAGTGTATTGCTATATATAGATATATACTAATATATTTTTCATACTAAAAGAAATTATAAATTTATTTAATATATATATGTGTAAATTTATTAATAAATTTACTATTTCTGCCTTTCAAATATACAATCACAGAAGAAAGCTTGAAAGAAACTGTGATTGCACATATTCTATGTGCAATAGACTGGAAAATTTTCGACCTTACCAGTCTTGGGTCCTAGTTTAAATATAAACTAGAAAATTATCTGTGCCGATATTAGATTAATATGATTTAATAGTTAACCAACCAGTTACTCAGGCATACCGATCACTATGGAGTTACTCCTGTATAGGTGACACTGTTTTTGTAGAGGCCGTCATTTGCAGTTCCAGTTGTACAATAACCTGGATATTAACCAGATCAATTGGTTAAATATTTGATCAAATAAATCTATACTGGACTTATAAGGCTCCAATGCTTCACCCTCAATGGCTACGGGTTTGAAAAGTAGTTCTGAGTTTAACGTCGTCAGCTCGACTTATTGCGGTTCAAGGATCATCACTGAATCTCAATTGCAAGAGCTTGCTTTTCATATTGTCCTCCATAATATAACTTCAACCTGTGCCCATTAACTTTGAATTTTCCCCTCCACTGGATTTTTGAATTTCAATTGCTCCATATGGGGTAACATCTGTTACTACAAATGGACCAGTCCAACGAGATTTAAACTTTTCAGAAAATAGTTTTAATCGACTATTATACAAAAGAACTTGATCACCAGTCTGAAACTCTTTGTGGCGAATCAACTTGTCATGCCACATTTTCACCTTTTCTTTATACAACAAAGCATTTTCATAATAGTTCAACCTAAATTCATCTAACTCATCAATTTGGAACAATCTATTTTTACCAGCACCGGCTATGTCCATGTTCAATGTTTTCACTGCCCAGAAGGCTTTGTGCTCAATTTCAACAGGTAAATGACAAGCTTTTCCAAAAACAAGCCTATACGGTGAAGTCCCGATTGATGTTTTGAATGCAATTCTATAGGCCCATAATGCATCATCTAATTTCAAGGCCCAATCCTTACGTGAAGTACTAACAGTTTTTTCCAAAATTCTTTTTAGCTCTCTGTTAGAAACCTCAACTTGACCACTCGTTTGTGCATGATAAGGTGTGCCTGTTTTGTGAGTGACCCCATACTTAGACAATAAAGTGGAAAACTGTCTATTCATAAAATGTGTTCCTTGGTCACTGATTATCACCCTAGGAGTCCCAAACCTGGTAAAAATATTCTTCTTAAGGAATTTGCATACAACCTTAGCATCATTTGTTGTTGTTGCAATTGCCTCTACCCATTTTGAAACATAATCTACTGCTACCAAAATGTATTGATAGGATTGTGAGGAAGGAAATGGAACCATAAAATCTATACCCCAAACATCAAATATTTCAAATATGAGTATAGAATATAAAGGCATTTCATCCCTTTTTGAAATGTTACCTGCCCTCTGACATTTGTCACATATCAAAACATATGATCTTGCATCTTTGAACAAGGTAGGCCAGTAAAATCCTGCTTCCAAAATCTTTGAGGCTGTTCTGTTAGAATTGTGGTGTCCTCCAACTGCTCCGTCATGACAATGACTCAGAATATCATTCATCTCTATTTCTGGAACACATCTTCGCACTACGTTATCTGCACAAAACTTAAACAGTTAAGGATTTTCCCAAAAATAATATCTAGCCTCAGTTCTGAGCTTCATTCTTTGTTGTGGAGAAAATTCCTTTGGAATCCAATGTCCTACCAAATAATTGGCAATGTCAGCAAACCAGGGTGCCTGTTTTGTGATCACAAAGATAGAGAAAATATGCTCATCTGGAAATTCTTCCATGATTTCTACTGCCTCAACAGGTCGTATTTCCAATCTAGACAAATGATCTGCTACTTGATTTTTCGTTCCCTTCTTATCTTTTATTTCAAGGTCAAATTCTTGCAACAAGAGTATCCATCTTAACAATCTAGGCCTAGCATCCTGTTTTGTTAAAAGATATTTTAATGTTGCATGATCTGTGAAAACAATTGGTTCCAACTAGATAGGAACGAAATTTATCAAAAGCAAATACTACTGCCAGTAGCTCTTTTTCAGTGGTCGCATAATTTAATTGAGCTTCATTCAAAGTTCTACTGGCATAGTAAATTGGACGAAAAATTCTGTCCATTCGCTATCCTAATACAGCTCTAACAGCAATGTCACTTGCATCACACATGATTTCAAATGGTTTACTCCAAACTGGAGAAACAACAACAGGTGCTTTTGTCAGTTTTTATTTTAACAATTCAAAAGATTTCTTGCAATTTTCAGAGAATTCAAATGGCACGCCCTTCATTAAAAGATTTGTGAGGGGTTTAGAAATTTTTGAAAAATCTTTTATGAATCTTCTATAAAAACCAGCATGTCCCGAAAAACTTCTAATGCCTTTCACAGTTGTTGGAGGGGGCAACCCTGCAATTAAATCAATTTTTGATCTATCTACTTCAATTCCTTTAGAAGTAATTTTATGCCCCAAAACAATTCCTTCAGTAACCATGAAATGAAAATTTTCCCAGTTCAAAATCAAATTTGTCTCTTCGCACCTTTTGAGTACAAGAGTCAAATTTTAAAAACAGTTTTCAAAAGTTTTTCCGAACAATGTAAAATCATCCATAAAAATTTCCAAAAACTTTTCTGTCATATCTGAAAAAATGGCAGACATGCACCGTTGAAAAGTGGCTGGTGCATTGCATAGTCCCAAAGGAATTCTTCTGTAAGCATATGTACCATGAGGACAAGTAAATGTTGTTTTGTCCTGATCCTCGGGGGCTATCGAGATTTGGTTATACCCAGAGTAACCATCAAGAAAACAGTAAAAAGCATGACCTGCTACTCTTTCCAACATTTGATCAATAAAGGGTAAAAGAAAATAGTTTTTTCTGGTAGCATCATTTAATCATCTGTAATCAATACAGACTCTCCATCCTGTGACAGTTCGGGTAGGTATGAGCTCATTATTTTTATTTTTTACAACAGTCATACCTCCTTTTTGTGGTACTACCTGTACTGGACTTACCCAAGGACTGTCAGAGATTGGGTAAATGATATCGGCTGCCAATAATTTTATCACTTCCTTTTTCAGAACTTCCTGCATTGCCGGATTTAGCCTTCTCTGTGGCTGGATAATCGGCTTGTAGTTTTCCTCCATCAATATCCTGTGTGTGCATATAGCTGGGCTAATTCCCTTGATATCTTCGATTGTCCATCCCAAGGCTTTCTTATGCTCCCTCAGCACTTTGATCAATTGCAATTTCCTGTTCATTGGTCAGCAAAGATGAGATAATTACTGAAAAAGATTCTTTCTCAAGATAAACATACTTTAAATTTGAGGAAAGAGTTTTAAGTTCAAGTTTTGATTGAACTGTTTCTTTTGGCTCATCATCTCCCTCATTTTCTAAAGTTTCAGCTTCTTCTTTAATTTTTGGATCCTCATCATTAGTTGTGCCTGATTTTAACCAACATCGTTCCAATGAGTCTGAAAATAACTTGCCATACTTGTACTCATCTGTAATATCATTAAGGAGGTCAATAGTAAAACAATGAGATGATGAGTCATCATCAGGATATCTCATTATCTTCTGCATATCAAAAATAACTTTCTCCTCATCTACTCTCAAAATCAATTGTCCTTGATGTACATCTATTATTGCCCTACCTGTAGCTAGAAAAGGTCTTCCCAAAATGAGAGGTACATCAGTATTTTCTTCCATTTCAAGGACAATAAAGTCTACTGGAAACACAAACTTATCAACTCTCACAAGAACATTTTCAATTATTCCTTTTGCCTTTTTTTGTACTCTGATCAGCTAGTTGTAATGAAACAATTGTATTTTTTATATCCCCAAGTTCATATTTTTGAAAAATTGAAAATGGCATCAAATTGATGGATGCTCCAGAATCACATAAAGCTTTTTCAAAATGAGTTCCTCCCACGCTACATGGAATGGTAAACTGCCAGGATCTCCAAGTTTTTGTGGAAGCTTATTTTGTAAAATAGCACTGTATTTTTCTGTAAGATTAACCACTGAAATTCCTTCAAGTTTTCTTTTGCTTGACAAAAATTTTTTAAAAAACTTCGCATAAGATGGCATTTGAGTCAAAGCATCTGTGAAAGGAATATTTATATACAATTATTTCAAAATTTCCAAAAATTTTGAAAACTGCTGATCAAGTTTTTCTCTTTGTTTCAAAATTTTTTTTCTTACCATTATCAATAATTTGACCCTCTGTTTGATCACCCTGTAACTTACCCTCTCTGTTAGGGTATGGTTCATCAAGATTCTTACCTGATCGCAAAGCAATGATTTTAACATGTTCTTTTGGATTTTTTTCAGTATTGCTTGGCAATGGTCCTTGGATCTTTTCTGAAACAAGAGTAGCTAATTGACTTACTTGAGTTTCCAGGTTCTTGAGGGAAGCATTTTGACTTTCCATTTTTTCATCAGTAGTTTTGATGTACTTGTACATCAAATCTTCCAAAGTTGGTGCCTGCTGTTGTGGTCTAGGTTGGTATGGCCTAAAATTTAGTTGCATCCTGTTTTATCCTTGGAATCCAGGTGGTCATTGTGTTGGCTGTTTCTGAAAATGTTGAGTATTTTCTGCTCCATTGGGATTACTCCACTGGAAGCCAGGATGCTTTTGGGCCAAAGAATTATCGAATGGATACGTTCTGTATCCAATTTGGTTCACCTGTTCATCAACTTGATTTCTAGCTTGGCATTCATGGTTCTGATGATTTCCCGCACGGAAATCACAATTGTCAGTTGAAGCGGGCTGCTGAGATCCTACCTGAAAAGTATCAAACTTTTGAGTTAGAGAAGCAATTTGTTTTGACAAGTTAGCCAGAACATCAGATTGGTTTATGGCTGCAGCTTTCTTAAGGATTACTCTTTCAGATGGCCATTGTACCGCATTCTCAGAAATTTCATTTAACAACTGTAAAGCTTCTCCAGTGGTTTTTCCCATTATGGCACCTCCAGCTGCAGCATCTATAACATTTCTCGCCAATGGTTTTAGGCCATGGTAAAAAATATATAGTTGCATGTGCTCAGGGATGCCATGATGTGGAAATTTTCTTAACATAGCTTTCAGTCTTTCCCAGGCTTGATATACTGACTCTGAGTCAGTTTGCACAAAGTTGGTTATATCTTGCCTCATTTTAGTGGCTTTGGCTGGGGAAAAATATTTACTGAGAAATTTTTGGGTCATCTGATCCCAAGTGGTAATGGATCCTCTAGGTAAACTACGTAACCATAATTTTGCTTCTCCCTTTAAAGAAAACGGAAACAGGCGTAACTTAATTGCATCTGGTGAGACACCATTATATTTTTCCGTTTCCACCAATTCTAGAAAATCAATCAAATAACTGTGAGGATCCTCACTGGCTTCTCCATTAAATATATAATTTTGTTGTATGGCTTGAATTAAGCCAGTTCGGATTTCAAAGTTATTAGCGGCCACCGATGGCCTTCTAACACTTGACTTACAGTCAAAGGGATCTGGTCTAAAATAATCCTTTAGGATCATGTTAGCTGGCCTGGGGACCACTTCATCAAATTGTTCCTCAGGAATAGGTGGGATAATTGGTGGGTCTGGTGGTGGTGGTGGATCATGTTCATGTTCTATGTTTGTATATGATGAAGAGAGAGAGATTGAGTTTTGCTCCTGTCTGCTTTTTCGAAATGATCTTTCAATTTCAGGATCGTATTCAACAAGTTCCTTTGAAGAGGAACATGTCATATACCAACTGAAATTCCTGCAAAAGGTAACAAAAAAAAAGGTTCTCAAATTAGTAAGAAGATAATTAATCTGAAGTAGACAACTGCCAATCCCCGGCAACGGCGTCAAAAATTTGACGAGTCCAATGTGTATAGGCTGCTCGTTCTTGTCAAATTTTAGTATAGTTTATGATATCGTCCACGGAGATTGGAGAATCTACCCTACAAATTTATATTATCAATCCTACTATTTTAGAGAGTCGATTTTTGGGTGAAAAGAGTTGAATTTATAATCTACTTGAAAGCAAGAAAACTTGTTTTTGATTTTTCTTTTAAAATAAAAGAGTTGGGATTTCATGAATTCACTCGGTATAAAATTATAATAGAAGTTAGATATTTCATTTTCTATTCGACATATTAATTGCTTAAAAGAAAGGCAATTAATACTACAACGAGTTTCTCAACTAACTATGCCTCTTTCGATTAGCATAATAAAATGATTAACTTGCAGTATTGGAGTAAAAAAATACTTATCTTGAATGAGTACATCGTATGAACAAAAACCTCTTTCGATTAGCTTTTGTTAAATTCCAAAACTTGGCTAAATGATTTTCTTCTCTCAAATGAAAAACTCAAATATCAAGATAAAGAATTTTGAGCGATTAAATATAACTATTTCAAATTATCACGAGAATATATTTAGTTATCAATATTCCCATTTAATCTTTGTTTCTTTCGATAACAAAAATTAGCAAGAAATATTATAGCATAAATATATAGGCCCGATAAAGTTGAACAGCATAGTATTTAATACTCTGATGTAAGATTTTGACAAAGTAGAATTCTCACTCAAGAATAATAAAATACCGAAATTTCTATTATAATAATATACCAAGCTTCAACACTGATCCCAACTTAAAGAAAATTACTCCATGGAGAAAATACTAAATACTACAAAAGTGGAAGAACTTAGTATTTTTAAAGTAAGGAAAAATAATATAACTTTAACACTTAAAAAGCTTAACCAATATTATAGATAGTATTTGGTGTTGCTTTACACAGAGAAAGGATGATTCTTCTCAGTAAAATATCAGAATATTTATAGAGGAATTGTCAACAAAAAATTCCACTAATGCGAAACCATCGATGCCATGTAAGGCATTTCTTTGTTATTTTCCCATTAGTGCGAGCCATTGATGGCATTAGTGCACTTCTTTCCTTTTTGCCAGTAATGTGAAGTCATGACTAATGCCATTGGTGGCATTTCTTCACTTTTGTCCCACGGATGCGAGCCACTGATGCCATCTGTGGCTTCTTTTGCATCTTCCTTGCTTTTGCGTTCTTTCCTTTCCTGAAAGGTTGTTTTGTGTATTTGCACGTATTTGAATATAATATCATATATTTTATATAAAAACATAAAAATATATAATAATTTATATATCTAAAATTGTATAATATATATAACTATCATTTATAAACGGTGAAAATTTTACTTAGCGCGTCCAAAGATAGCTACACATCAAAATCACACTTAATGAGCTACAATTTGTTTCACATAAGGCATGCTTCCTATGTTCAGATCCAACCTTTGACCAAAAGCCTATCGATGTGTTTGTGTTAAGAAATTAGTCACTCCTACATATATTTTGTTTGTCATGTTACCTTATAAAAGATCAATTTGATTAACCTTCAAAATAAAATCGAAATGAATTAATTCATTTTAGAGTTGATTGCCTCTATGGTCATTCAACTTTGGGTAATTGGCCATCATGATCACTTATCTTTGATTTATCTTTCTATGGTCACTCAACTTTGGGTAATTGGCCACCATGGTCACTTATCTTTGGTTTGTCTTTCTATGGTCACTCAACTTTGCCCAAGTAGCTCTTATGGTCATCCAACAAAGAAAATCCTAACGTCCGTTAAAATTTTTCTGACGTGGCAACTACAAAAATATTTTGGCAAGTTACATAAGTAGAAAAAAATTAAATTATTTTAGACCAACCTAATTAAAATTAAACCCATCCAAGAGTTCTTGCTTGAGGTGCCCATTTTTCCAAAAACTGACTCCTTTTTATTTAAATATTCTATCAAGAAAGCCTTCTGGTAACATATTTTCAACATTAATTATTTCACCTAATGAAAATATGAGCACCCAAATGAAGTTCGCATCACTTAGCTTATTCAGTTACAAATGATACATAAACATACGAAGACTCATTCTTCTTAACTAGCCATCGAATAATCCTGGAGCTTTCCTCATTCTCTATTGTTGTTTTCATTTCATGAATAAGTGGACCTACAGGTGTGGTATTTTTCTTGCTTAGAGTTGAGAGATAATCCACATACTTCCCTTCAATTTCATTACAAATATTGATCAAAATAATATCATGGGATATTGCAAACCCATTAAAAGTAAAATTTGGTCCCAAGAAGTTGTTCATCTTGACAGCGAGTTGGAGTTGCTTTGTCGTATAGTCCTTAAGAAAAATATCTGAGAATGCAAAATCTCTTGAACCAGTTTTGCTAAACAAAAACAATATTACTTAAACAAACTGTGAAATACTATATAATATATCAAAAATTTATGCCACTTCAATAAAAATTTCAGCTTATAGAAAGTATCAAAAGCCGCTAATTCATTAAGGCCAGACACTAATTCATTTGGGTGCTCAGATTTTCATTAGGTGAAGAAATTAACGTTGAAAATGTGTTACCAGAAGGCTTTCTTGATAGATTTAAAGAAAAATAAGTCATTTTTTAGAAAATGGGCACCTCAAGCAATAACTCTTGGGTGGGGTTTAATTTTAATTGGGTTGGTCTTAAATAATTTAATTTTTTTCTATTTATGTAACTTGCCAAAATATTTTTGTAGTTGTCACGTCAGCAAAATTTTAACGGACGTTAGGATTTCTGTGTTGGATGACCATATGAGCTACTTGGGCAAAGTTGAATGACCATAGAAAGACAAAGCAAAGATAAGTGACCATGGTGGCCAATTACCCAAAGTTGAGTGACCATAGAAAGACAAAGCAAAGATAAGTAACCATGGTGGCCAATTACCCAAAGTTGAGTAACCATAGAAAGATAAAGCAAAGATAAGTGACCATGGTGGCCAATTACCCAAAGTTGAGTGACCATAGAAAGACAAAACAAAGATAAGTGACCATGGTGGCCGCAAAGATAAGTGACCATGGTGGTCAATTACCCAAAGTTGAGTGACCATAAAAAGACAAAGCAAAGATAAGTGACCGTAGTGGCCAATTACCCAAAGTTGAGTGAGCATAGAGGCAATCTAACTCTTCATTTTAAGATTATAATTAAAATATTCAGAACTTCTATTGACACAATGTTAGAGATTGCAATTTTTTTTCACGTCAACTTAGTAAAGAATGTACGTGATAGTCTAAGATCAGTTAATTCAAGTCTTTTTTTTTTTTTTGGTAACACATGTAGTTAATTCAAGTCTGATGAAGTGAAAATGGCAACATTCTGGGAAAGAAGGGACAAATTTCACTGTTTAAGCATCTAAGGTTTTCGTTTCCAAGTTCAGAATCTTTTAAGCAGGACTTTGGCTACAAGATGAATAGATGATGTTCATTGTACATTTGCTCGACCCAACAAGCTGCCAGATTTGAGGCTTCTTCACACACATCACAAAGGAGGTTAGCAGATCCTTTGTTGATGGTATGATTCATAGGAGAAACAGAAAATTAACAAGTTAAAGAACAAGTATTAGTAGAATTTAAAGAAATAATTAATGATAGTGATAAAGAGTTCAAGTTATATGTCTGAGGGTGTACAAATAGTAGATCACAATCACCTATAAGACAATTGAAAATAAGTCTATATTAGGAAATGGTTCAAGATGTTCTTATACTATTCATAATTACTCATTTTTTCCTTCATTCCACGTTTTGGTTCATTCATATTCATATTCTTATCATTAGCAATTCTTTTTGTTGTTGTCATTATCTAAGACCTTCAGTGCGAAATGAATGGATTTTCATGTAGCAATTTTATTTGTTTAAATGGTCTAAGTGTATATTTCAACTTTTAAAAACAATGTCTTAAAATTACATTCGAATTGAAACTCTATCAAGGGGCAAAACGAGATCATATTCAGATAGTGCATGACTAATCTGACAATTTTTACTTGATACTATGAAATTTTTGTTAGCTACCAATAAATACAAATTTAATTTTATAAATATAAGTACTACATACTACACACACGAGGGTGGGCAGAGACACATGCATACAACTCAAGAAACGAGACTATGTCATACGTAGTACTGTGGCCTTTTATACATTCGAGGTGGAACGGGCCATTGTGAACCAACTCTTTCTTTAGTGGTACACAAAAAATCTTGCAAGATACGAAACATAGGTCCCCTCTCTCTACTGCAAACTGCCCACCCTGACATGGCTGGATCAGCCGCCCCACTCTTCTTTGCTTCTCTTCTCCTTTTGAAAAATTAACCCTTTCACTCTCGTCATATTCACATCATACAAATACACCCTTTCACAGAATGCGATGAACAATAATCCAAACTTCACTACCTACTCTATGCTACTAACCATATCCATTTGGCATACCTAGAAGAGTGTAATGGGCCTTTTTTTTATGGTTATGGAGTAACTAAATTCAACTTAAATTCCGCATAATTAAGATAATAGTACAATGTTTAGTTGAGTTCATGGGAAAAAATAATCACTGCATGCCTAATGCATTATTTGGATGACCGTACTAAACCGTAAAGAACAGCTTGGTGCATAAAATATTCTTCTAGTATACAAGATTCGCAAACAAACCACTCCAAAACCTGATGCAATACTGATATTAATATACCAAATATCGTACTATGGAAAAATAATGTGTCTGTTAAACAATGCGGAAATTAAACCACTTAAATACAAAACGCGCTTTTAAGATTAGTAAGTCGTGTATAATAACTGCATATAATCATCCTAATACAAGATTAGCTCCTTATCACAAGAGTTACAATACACCAATACCGCAAATTTTTTTAAAAATTATCAGTTTTTACAAACTGTTTAATCTCTCTCTTATAATTAGTCGCTCGCTTCCTAAACTAACAGTTCTCTATAATAGAACAAAAGAAAGGGGACAGGAAGATGGTGCTATGAATTATGATACTATTATACTTAGATATACAAAATATGCATTATCACCAATCTTGATTCTACAAAAATCTACATAAGCTAGCTTAGCTTGAAGAGATGTGTTCAAAATAGAACTACCTTGAAGTGTTCATGTATATAGACAGTTGAAGAAAACTTATTTCTTCTCCATACAAAAAACATCTTTACTTTAATTCCTTTTGCTAGCTATATCAAGGATTGAACATAAAATTCCCACATTTACATTTCCAACACATAGGCTTATAATTTGAGACATCATCACCTCTTGAATATGCTAAAAATTTGGGAGTTGAATTCAACTGATGACTTCTTGTTTGTTGGTGTTTCAAGTTTGGCACAATTGGTACTTGAACTGCTTCACATGGTCCACAATTTCTACATCTTCCTTCACATCTTGGTGGTCTTGAACCTATTAATGATCTCATCTTTAACATCTTCTCTTCATTTTTCCTCTGTTTTTTGACAAAACATGCACATCATTTCTCATTAAGTTTCCTTCTACAAATATAAAAAGTTAGCACGATGCACAAAGTATCCCGTGCATGCGGAGAAGGACCGCACCGAAAAGAAAAAGATTTGAACAAGACTTTACCTGAGACATTCCAGTTTGCAGTTTGAGAATTCTCCTACCTGCAAAATGGTTAAATTTATTCAGAAATTGTCATTCAAGAATGATCTGTTTCTCTTTGAGTTGGCAACCAATAGAAAGTAAAAGGTAATATTTGTAATTTTGAACAAAATTTGAGAAGGACCATATTACCTTCAGCCATGAATTTAACATGTGTCAAGCTTGAAATAAATAGAAGTAGCAAAAAGATGATAGTTTGTAGATTCTTATGGCAAAAGATACAAAGCTGAGTGCATGCCATTGCATGTAAGTGATTTTCTTGTTTAAAGAGTGGATAAAAGCAGAAGAAATTTTGGTATGTTAAGACAAGCAAGTGAGAATAATTGAGAAAAGTTGATCAAAAGTTGAATGAAAACTCAACTTCATAATGCTTAAGAGAAACACACATTCTTTTCTCACTAGTCTATTCTATAGTAGTAGTACTACACTGATAGAACAAGTGTGGAACATGGTAATAAAAAAAGTGGAATACTGCAAAAGATGTTTAAAGAAAATAACTTGAGGAAAATCCCTGAAAAGGGAATGGACCTATACAACACAAAACCTCGTATTATGAGCCTTACATAAATTCCAAGAATATTGACAGGAAAATATAGAGGTAAAAGAATGAAGAGGTTGTACAAAATATTGGAGGAGAAAAGGTAGTAATAATAATACAGTTAATAGAACAAAAATGGATTTGAAATGAAGTGAAGAGTCATAAAAAAGAGGGGCAGATGATAAGAAGTGCTTTTTTCACAAGGGGACAAGTGAATTCACTGGTATAGCATATGGTCTTTCATTTTCTTTCATTTCATTCTCACTCACTTTGTCCCCCCCTCATTTGTAAATATCAACCCTCCCTACCCTCCTTTGTTACTGTTGTTGGTTGGTTTTGGTTTTTGAGCAATTCAACTTTAACACGCTATGTCAATTTATTTTACTTTTTTTTTTTCAATACAAACTGCGCATTTTATTCATCTTTAATCAAAAGGATACATGAGAGTTGAGGGAGTTGACATAGCAAAACAATCTCCCTACTAATTTGAAGGATAATGCAAGGTATCCTTGGTACATTTAAGATGAAGAAAATGCACTTAGTAAGATGAAGTATCCATCCTATACAATATCAAGACCCTCCAAAACTTGATCTATCTCTATACAATTATCTAAGGCTTGAAGGGGGATTGAAGATGATAGTTGAGTTCTTCACATCTGACACTCTAAATGTACAGACACCCCATCTATCCATGTTCATGAGTCCTCTGATTTGAAATGGTAATTCAGCATAAGTTTGGAAGAACTGAGAGCGGGAAGTTATATGGCATAGAGAGGCCAACTTGTTTGCAACTTGATTCGGGTACCTACATAAATCAAAGACAAGAAAGAGGTTAAAGTAAAAACCTCACCCGCTCGCTCACTTTTGAATGTCACTCGGGTACACTCGTTTAGTGGTGGGGGATTTTTCATTCAAGCTTGATTTCAAAGGTTTCCTCGTAGTTGAACAACCTCCTCAATAACCATTCAAGTTCATAAGATCCAAATACTCTCCGGGAAGAATGAAATTGATGGGACTCGATGAACACTAGGCTATTTAGGTAAGCACTTAAAGCAAACAATATACTACGAGTCTTCTTTGATTTCTACTCTCATCTAAGCACGAAGGTCCCAATCGCTCAATGAACTAGTACTAGTAAAATATGAGTGCTACTTGAAAAGTACTAGCCGGAAGTGATACAAGCCAACAAAAAGCGAAAATCTACGAAAAACAACTATTCGGCTGCGCTCCAGAAAGAGGCGCTCTGCCTCACCAGGTGGGCGGTCCGCCCATGGAGATCCAGAGAGCTGCACAGAGGGAGGCGGTCCGCCTCAAAATGTAGGCGGTCCGCCTGGTGGGTTTTCCTGCAGCGTTTTACTCCGCGATTTTGATCTTTAGCACCCAAATTTCCATAAAAACACATTGTTTTTCCAATCTAATGGTACCCAAAGGTGTATAGGATGAATACAAACAAACCCCAATAGTTTTTATCCCCAATCAAACAACAATAGATCGATTTCGATTCTTGAAGCAAAGTTTCTAGGATTTTGAAAATTTTGAGATTTGATTCTTCAAATTTCGAATCCCAATACCAAATCAAGATATTTTGGTACCAAAAGAACGGGAATCAAACATATATCAAACCCCAATGATTTTCAATGTTTGCGTGTTCGAATCCAATAAGTTTCACCAATTTTTTTTTAGTTTTAAAATTTTAATTTTTTTTTGTTTTTCTTCCAAATAAGAACAACAACATAAACACATCAACAACTAGAACAAGACCGAGGATTCGTAAGAACGAAGCCTAGCCGTGCTCTGATACCAAATAATGCAGCGGAAAATATGGAAGCGATGAAGTAAAGATAAAAGCGAGACATGGCTCGAACGAATTACCTAAGTAGCACCGAAGAACTTGTTTCGATACACCTCGGGTGACTGTCAAGGAACACCTACACTAAGCAACTATCCTTGAGAGACACTCGGCTCTCGCAAACAGAATGATCGTAAAGGATTGGAGTTCAACTTGGAATCCACTAACTGAAATCAAGCCCGCACAAGGGGTTTTTTATTGAAATGCTCTCAAGCTTTCAAGTTTCATGTTCATCATTCAAATGAGTCTAAATGAAATGAAGCCTTAAGGAAGGCTTTCATAGTCTTCTTCTATGACTAATATAATATCTAAAATACCCCCAAAGTGGGTTAAAACAAATAAGGCCACGCAGGGCTTTAGTTGGAATTTCATGTAAAAAGGAGCAAAATCCCGCATTGCAGTCACAGGGGGTAGGCGGTCCGCCTTCCCCCACTAGGCGGCCGCCCCTTGGAAATCATCAATGAGTGGGCGGTATGCCCCAATGCTGAGGCGCTCCGCCTGTCCAAGATCTAGAGAGCTGAGTTTATGTAGGCGCTCCGTCTCATCCTGGGACTTGTGAAAGAGGCTCAAAATGAGCTTGGGGTGGCTCCCCTAGGAGCCCAAGCGGTCCTCCATCCATGGTGCTCCAATGTATGATCTTCAAGACGTTTTCGGAGCCTTTGATTTATAATCTTTGTGCTCTCGAGCTTGGCTCTTGATGGTTGGGAACTAAGCCAATTTAGATTGCATCATCTATGCTCCATCTCAGTGATCCTCATAATTCTTGCAATATAATCCTATTGTGCATTAGGTTCTAGAATTATGCAGGATTTTTGCTTGTTCACCAGCTGACCAGACATATTTTCATAAATTTTGAGAGCCTCCGTAAGCATCCCCAGAGATTTCCTGCTCCCACTTAAAAAAAGAATAATATCATCGGCAAATGCAAGATGATTAATAATAGGGCCATTTTTATTCATGTAAAAACCAATAAAGTCATCTTGTGAAGCAATAAAATTTAACTTTTTAGAGAGAAATTCAGCACATGTGACAAAGGGTCTCCCTGTCTTAAGCCTCTTTCAGACGTGAAGAAAGCTTGTCTATTGCCATTGATCAGGAGGGATACCAATTACTTGACACATGTCTATAGATAATATCAATCCAAATCTCACTGAATCCTATTTTCCTCATAAGAACACATAAGAAGGGCCAAGATACTCTATCATATGCCTTGGACATGTTTAATTTCAAGGCCACATTTCCTTTGTGATTTGGTTTGCCTATGTCTTGAATTATTTCCTGCGCAAGAAGAACACTCTCATTAATAGATCTCCCTTTTACAAAACCACTTTGGTTCCAACTAATTAGATCAGGAAGAAACTTGCTTAGCCTAGAATTAAGTAATTTAGCAAAAATTTTGCTAATCACATTACATAAACTTATAGGTGTAATATCATTAAAATGTTGAGGAGAAGAAACTTTTGGAAGCATAACAATGCAAGTATGAGTAAACCACTTGGGCAAACTAGCACCACAAAATATAGATTTTATAGCTTTAACAATAGTAGGAGCTATCAAAGACCAAGATGTTTGAAAAAACTTGGCAGTAAAGCCATCCGAGCCAGAGGCACTTTCAGAATCTATCGAAAAAACACAAGTCTTTAGCTCATTTTCAGATGGCATGGCAGTCAAAGCATTGTTCATGTCTTCATTAATAATTTTATCCATGATATCCAACTCCAAAAGTCATTGCAATTGTGTTTCTGACAAAAAATTCCTTGAAAGTATCTGACAACAGCTTCAGAAATATCCTTGGTCCCTTCTACCCATTGATAGTGTTCATTGTGAATCTTGTTAATACAAAGTCTCCTTCTCTTGTCTTTGATGACTTTATGAAAATATGCAGAGTTAGAGTCTCCCTCATTGAGCCACTTCACTCTAGCTTTTTGTTTTAAAATTGCCTCTTGCATCTTGAGGTATCTTACATACTCAGCTTTGGCTTTATTGAGATTAATCATATGATTGTCATTGTTGTCTTCTAACATTAGCTTGTCTAGGTTGCTAATTTCTAATTCAAGTCTTTTGGACACCTCATAAATGTCTCCAAATGTTTCTCTTGACTAAGTGCTAAGTTTTGAAGCAGTTCTTTTAAGTTTCTGGTGAAGATCCCACATACGATTGCCTCGACTATCTTCTTCCTAAATGTCTTTAATGACATTAAGGAAATCATCGTGATCAGCCCAGAAATTAAGAAATCTAAAATATTTAATAGCCTCATCTTCCACTTCACAGAACTGAATTAATAAAGAGGCATGATCAGAACATGCATTAGCCAGGTGAGAGATTGTTGTCTTTGTGTAGAGATCAAACCAATCAACATTATAGCCATCCTATCAAGCCTATCAACATTTTCCTCTGTTATTACACCACGTTACAATATTGCCAAGAAATCCAGCATCTTGTAACCCACAATCCCTCAAGCACTCCAGGAAATCAAAAATTTTGTCAATTTTAAAAAGTGTGGCTCCCACTTTTTCTTCAGGATCTGCGATGACATTAAAATCACCAACAATAGCCCAAGGTCCAGTAAGGTTATTGGAAAGGTTGGTCAATTCGCTCCATAGTTCTCTTCTCAAAGACGACCTGCATTTAGCATAGACAATAGAGAAATGAAAACTAGTAGAAGAACTTATGTGGGTCATTTTGCAAGTTACCCGTTGTTCAGTATCATTCACAACGTTAACATCAAAATCTGTGCCCCAAAAAAGCCAAATTTTGTTATTAATGTTGGAGTAGCATCCTGCCATACCAACTTGTCTCATATACTGACTTATTTGTTCTACCTTCACCTTAGGTTCTTGAAGACAGATAAAAGCTAAATTATGTTGGTTTCTGAGAGTCTTAAGCCTCTCAAATTCACTTTGAGTTTTAATACTCCTTTTGTTTCATGACAGACTATTAATCATTGGAAACAAGCGGTTTAAGATCTATGTTTTCCTTCTTGTTAGCTTTAGACTTCCTCTTGGAAGGCCATCTAGAATTGTCCAGCCCCCTACGAGATAAGTTGAGCTCATTTGCAGAATTTTGCTTGTCCTTTGATAGAACAACATTCACTCCTGGCACAAGCTCATTTTGTTTCAATGTCAAAATTGGGATTTCACTATCAGACAAAGAGATATAATCATTTTCCAGTTGTGTTTCCTCAGCTTCTTCATCAGATTCAGTTTTGAAGTGTGAGTATTCATCTGTATCTCCCTCGTGACCCTCTGACCGGATGTCTTCAGCTTTAATTTCGATTGTTTCATTGATGATCACCTCATTAAGTGCTCCATTTACTTGGTTAAATTCAACCTTTTCAGATAAATTTGCCATTGGAGGAATTAAATGGATAGGATCAGACTCATTAATTCCAGAAACAATTTGTCCCAAAGAAACAAGAGGTAAATCAGAGGGCCTTCCAAGTTTTGAAGAAACTTCCATAGGGACACTACTGTTAGCTTCTTCACGTTGAAGTTGAGTCGAAGTTGACCCTAGCCTTCTAGACAGTTCTTCAATGATAGGCGAATCAATGTTCAGATCTTTTTCTCTTTCTTTTGATTTTACCTTCTCATAGGGAGGTTTTGCCTTTACAAATAATGCTCTTTGTTTAGGCTGCTTTATCTTTCTAGATGGAGGAAGCCTAGAAGGGTCATTTGCTTCGTCCATTAGAGATGAAACTTTTTCAATCAACAAAGCGGATTTTGTAGTAGACTGATTTGGATTCAATTGATTTTTTTCGTTGGCAAGGCTCGGGCTAGTTTCCATAGCTTCTTGTAATTATGTTTTTTTGAGCTTTCTTTTGGTTTTTCTTTTGAGGGATGGTTTGGGAAAATGTTAGATTATCCTTGGTAATATTCTTTACCTTGTTTCTCCTTTTGCCTCTCACCACAATAGTCCAGCCTTCTTCATCTGCTTTCTTTTCAATTTCCATGGCTGTCGAAGCTTGCTCTTTGCTACTATTGTCACCAACACCACAATCTTCTACTTGCATTAATGCATTAGCGATGATCATTGTTTCATTCTCTTGATTTCCGCTGTTCTTTTGCAGAATTGGAACATGTTCATCCGGTTTATCCAAATCTTTCCTTAATTCTAGATGGAAGATCCTACATTTTGAATCACTATGATCCTGGATTTTGCAATGGTAACAAAATTCGGGAATAGACTCATATTCAACTTTTTGCATAAGTTTCTCCTTATGACCAGTTGCACTAAGGATTTCAATTGAACTTCTCTCACAAGTGGCTTAGTAATATCTATTTCCAATTTAATTTTAGCCGTGGTGGGTCTGGATTTTGATTGAGTAGCTTTATCAGTTATAATAGGTGTGCCAATTGAAGCAACAATACGACGAAGGGCATCCCATTCCAAATAATTCCATGGAAGATCAGGGAGATTAATCCATACCGGAGCAAGAGTTGAATCTTCATCAGGTTTGAAATTAGGAGACCACTTTCCTAGCTTCATTTGCATGTTACAAATTGGGAGGTAGCTCCTGCCATAAACACTTCGATGGTCTTCGTCGAGGTCAAAATCAATGAAGACGTTATGCTTATTATATGCCCCAATTCTAACCGCCCTTTTTAGTTGAACAGACTTAAATATGCACGGATTTGCTCAATTGAGGGTCTGATTCTGGAGAATTTGCCCACAATAGTAAGCCGCCAAGTTTCTCCTATATTTTTACACTATCAAATCATTTATTACTAAAAAAACTTGAAATTTTGATGATCTTTACACTAGAGATTAGTCTGATTGTTTTTTTTTCTTGGCGTTTTGCGCAGGTGTTCATTACTAACCTCAATGCGCATGTGGACCACGACGCTGGGAAGGAGGGAGTTGCCCGAAGGAATTCGAAGCACCCTGGCCGAGCCGCTCCCGAGTGGTTGAACAACTTCAGAGATCATTTTGCTTTACAGATTTCGACAATGATCCTTGCGCAGGTTCATCACGAAAACCTTATTACAACCTCTCCTTTCTCTAAATGATAAGGTTCGGTGGACTTCTCGGCTTTTCCATTAGATTTCTTACAGCATTTCGATGGCTTTATGGGTCGAAAATTCATATTTTTCCCATTGATAGTTGTTGCTCCCAAACGCACACGCAAGTATACGTGGTCGACAAGTAATAAAGTGATAAGTTGAGTATCGTTCCTACGAGGATTATTATTCAGACTGAATCCTAGCAAACAATTCCCTAAAAACTATTTAGGGATCTTTTTCAATGATGAGTTGTAATTACTAACTAAGCAAACAATAATTAAAAGCAAGCAATTGAAGTCAAATAATCAAAAACAAATTATGGGTTGTTATCAATAAAAGAGAAACGGTCCAGAGTCAGAGCTGCAAACAATCCAGTTGAGTTTTCCAATTGATTCTACTTCGTAATTTCCTAGATTACTAACTAACAGGTTAATTATATTCGTGAAAACCTGTCGATTCTTCACGAGTCTATGCAAGCTACTCTAATGCCTATATTTCTGTGGAATTAAATCACATGCATGCATTAAAGAACTCTGTATTTAGCTAAGCAAGGCGAATAGGTATATGTCTATCCTACCCGCAAATCGATTCCTTGATGACAGGTTCACAATCAAGCCATATTCTTTCTTATGTGCGTTCACAAGTTTCCTCTGTTGAGTTCAACTTGTAAACGGGAGATAGTGTTCAATTATCAGGCCTCAATAACCAAACAATTAGGCTCAAGAAAGAATAAACAATCCGTAGTGGTAAATCAATAGGGAGAAATCAACTTTCAAACATCAACCTTCATGTATTTGCTCTAACCCCAGAACGATATATTTAGCTACGCATATTCATAATAACAACACAATAATTCATGGAAGAAATATTGAATATTGTAATAGATTGTGTAAAGGAATTAAACCCTTGGTTCAATGTGTTAGGAACTCAAAACTTGCTCCAAAATCTGACCTCCTCCTCTAAAAACGAGAATATAAAGTATTTATGGTGTTTACAAAATACTGGGATAAGTTAAACCAAAGCCTAAACTAAGCTGGAAAAGTTGGGTTCACCGGACTTCAAGCTATACCCTAAGCGTCACATGCTAAACAACATCTGGATGTCGTAAGCTGTACTGGAAGCGCCGCTTGGAAGACAGCATTCCATAATCAGAAGCTGTGATAGGCCTACAGCTTGCACCATAGCCTTGCCTTCTAATACCATGTCCCATATTTTGTTAAGTCCATCCAACTCTTTGCTCATTTGTATCTATTTTCATTGTTCTTGCCTCGAATTCATCCAAACCATTCCTAAAATTACAAACACAATAAGTGAGCGTAAGAATAACAATTATTCCGTGTAATGGGCGAATAATGTATCAAAATGCAAGGAAATATTAAGATAAAATAGGCAAATATTGCCAAACATCAATAGCTCTAATAATCTCTATAATAAACAATACCAATTGATAACCAGATAAAAATGATAATCAATTTACTATCCTAGGACAAAATATACTGATAATGTAAAAATTCTTTACACTATTTTTGTATATAAATTTTTTTTTTTTTTTAGTGTTACTTGAAACAGTGTGCTGGTGAAGTATTTAATTTCCAAGAAAGAGTTAGGATTTTTGGAAAGTGGGTGTATAGGGGTTATTAGGTGATGGAGGAATCTGCACGAGCCCTGAATATGATGAGAAGGGTTACCTCCAAATCCACGCAAAAACTGTTGTATGATGCTATACTCTCAACTTTATTTCGTACCATACTTGGTCATATCACAAGCTCTCAATCACTATTTGCCAAGTCAAATTCTTCTAAGTGAAAATAATAAAATATAAATTGGAATTAACTGCTTCGCTCATTAATTTCATGGATTGCCATTGATATAATGACATCGATAAATTTGCTACTACCATATCCTTATGTAGCCAACTTAATTTTTCCCATCGGTAGATGACGAACCATTTGCTAATTAATGAACTTGTAAGTAACTTATACTCCATCCAACTAATTAGTCTCCTAACTAAGCTTACAATTCGTAAAATCGTATTTTGACTCCATTATATCCTACTAAAGAGTTTGAGAATAAACTAATGTTTTGTTTAGGTATTTTAACTGAAATTCCATCAACACTATCGTGGAAAAAGTATTCTTGGTTATTCGGATAATCATGAATAGATGAAATTGCACCACATTACGGACAATAACCACTAACAATAAGAATAACAAACTGGAAATCATGAAAACCTACTCTTTTTATCAAAAGATTATGTAAGGTTAGCTGGATATGGCCAAGTGAACAAGCAATTCAGTTTTGAAAGCCATAATAAATGTAAGTGGTAGGTACGAGCAATCATCGTTTTACATACAAAATAACACAATATTGTATGTCACACAATACAGTGAACAGTTTGCTTTGGTTTGAGCACGCAAAGTTTTGTTTATGTAGGCTAAAATAGCTGTAAAGTTAAATATGACTAGTGCTAGATTTGTTTTTCTGATTTCTATTACCCAATTAGGAACTTCGTATATTTCAGAACACTTTCACGAAATTAAACATGCGTTTCACCCATATTTGCAAGTGAATATATAACTGATTTGCTAACAAAAAGTCTCAGTTACGATAGCAGTAAATCTTGAAAAGCAGGTAAATTACAGAGGTGCTTAATGTGTATAGTACATGATTCATTAAGGGAGGAGTCAGCAAGTAGGGACCAAATCCTACCTGAACCTGATTTTGAGCTTACCTGCTTTATTACCAGCTTTTTGTGCTACTGGCCAAACTGGACTTGCATTAACGTACAACTTAATTGAAGGACCTTTCTTTTCCCTATATAATTTTTTATTTTTTGTTCAAATTTGGGAAGGGGGTGAACCGGTGAAGGTATGGTAAGGGCAAGTGGTAGCTCACTATCCTAAGAAGACAACGCTAAGGGGTCGTTTGGTTTGAGGACTAGTAATACATGGATTAATAATGTAGGGATTAACAATACAGGGATTAGTAATACGGAGATTATAATACGGAGATTATTTTTGTTGGGTGTTTGGTTCATTATACCAAAAGTTGGATATAAGTATTTATTTTGAAACTAAAAAGTAATGAATTTACCATTATGCCCATGATGATTTGACTTTCATAGGCTTCTAAGGAAAAAGGAAGGTTACTTTTGTCTTTTTGTTGTTTAATCCATGTATAAGCAATACATGTATTATTATTCCATGTTGGTGGTGGTATAAGATAATACCACAATTGGTGTATAACTTTATACAAGGATTAACTATGCATGGGTTGAAAATATAAACCAAACATGGATAACTAATACCACTTCCTTATACCATGATTATTTCTTGTTATACATCAAACCAAACATGCTCTAATTGTACAATCAAACTTCTTGGTGTCATTTGTCAATTATATTTGGCTGCTTAGGGAGGTGTTATTATACTACTACTACTAATACAACAACATATCCAGTATATTTCACAAGTGGGTCTGGAGAAAGTGATATGTACGCAGACCTTACCCATCGAAGTGCAGAGGTTGTTCCCGTAGACCCTCGGCTAGGAAAAGAAACATATTAGAAAACACCTTAGAAAATCAAGCCAGTAATATCATGCTAAAGACAATATTAAAACTAAAGCATATCCAAAACAAACAGATAATAACAATAGATATAAATGATAAGATAAAAATGGAAATCATCTATATAAGCATAGTACTACATCTAATAAGGGAAAAGAAACTCGACTATGTCTAATAAGGGAGGTGTTATTATATTAATTAAAAAGAATCACGAACTTCATCCATGCCTATATTGCTATGAGTGTGGTGTCATACTGAAATGCTATTATAGAGACTTGACTATATCCTAAGCTTACATTGAGAATCAAAAGTTCACATCATATTTTAGGAACAAATTAAGGATCACATCCACCCCAATAAATAGGGCAGAACGAAGAGAGGGCTCAACAATGGTACCACAGATGTACGTGAAATTGTCGGCCATCCTCGACCTTCTTTCGAGGACATTCGTTTTGATTATATTAATCTTGTAGAACATTTCGCTATACTTATTTGCTTTATTTATTGTGAGAATCAATTCTACTACTTCCAGTTGTGAGTTTCCAAAGAACATAAGATATGTCGTTTGGTATTAGGTGCAGCCTTTACTCGAGCTAAATGTCGAATATTCATGATATTCTAGTGGTTCAAGGTCGAGATATTGTTAATCAATTGATGTTGAAATAGGGCAACCGCAAAATCAGATTCAAGAGCACTGTAGAGTGCAGAATGTATACAATGTAGACAGCTTTGTTGATTTCCTCAAATATCTCTCATATTAGATTAGATAGGAACTGAGTTTTTGTAAGGTTCAATGGATACTCAATGGTAAGACCAGGATGTAACCCATTGCACCATCTTTATGCTCCTTTTGTAAGTATTATATAACAAGTTTATAAATCAAAAGACTTACATTGGAAGAATGGTTTAAACAAAAAGACACACATTTGAAGAGAGGCCAACTGCATGAACTACATATCCAAATAGGAACTAAAAAACTATACAATATGCTCTAATAACTCTAATACACCTAGCTATAACTTTGACGTGTCGTTTCTATCTCGAAATCATATGCATATACCTTCTGCAACTTATGTGGCAGGTTGTGTATACTAAATAGGCATAAGTTCCTCTGATCAATTTGGTAGTGTAAATACAGACAATTTCCTACTTCTATACAGCAAAATTGTCAATCATGTGTTGTATAACATCTGCCCCATCAGAATTCATGCAATAGGACTTCACCTGAAATTGCAGAACAAAGGAAATTCAAAGATTTGCTATTGCAGACAACCTTCGTCCAAAACAAAGCATAAAAAGCAGAACCATATGGCAAATAATGGGCCTAAATTGCAGTACTTGCTTCAGGTGAAAGACTTTAAGACAAAAGGCAGAGCCGTGTAAGTTTAAAGATAAACGCAAAAGAGGATCTATTCTCAAGTCACTCCTAATGCTCGGGATATACTCTAAACGCCGGACCTTTGACATCCTATACATCCATAAGGACTGGCATTTTCTTGTTTAACACCTTCCTCTCTTTCTCTGTTTCCCTCATATTAGATAGTCTGGAGTTCTGGTTTAAAAATCTCAAAAATAATAACAAATAACAATCACACAGTTCAAGATCACCATGACTTCGTACATTTCTATTGGAATAGGTTGAGACCTTTAGTTCAAATGAAGCGAAGTGGATAGTGCAGATCCATATGCCACAACTAGCTTGTGATAAGAGGCATAGCTTTTGTTGTTTGAGACCTCTTTAAGCCTACATTGACAGATTACAACCTCAGTTACCTGTTTGAGCCTAATTTTCGGTTCTTTGTTATCCAATTATTTTCTAACCATAGGATATTATGTTTAAAAAGTCCATCTATCACCCGAGGGTGCAAGTTCATGACCATATCTTGAAGTGAACGCACACATATACACATGAAATGAAATTCCCTGAGCACGTATGTAGATACAAATTTGTCTAGGTTGTAAGAGAATGGTATGTGGTGAAATTTATGATGATTCAGAGTGAAGAAGCATTATATGTAGATAATCAATATTGCATGCTCAAGACAAGAAATACATGCCTGAATTGTTGTGTGCGCTAAGTATCTTTGTTTGCTTCCTTTGAAGCTAACATCAATCCGTTCCCAGCTCAACTTTGTTAAACCTCTGAGCATGGCCTCTGCAGCAGTTAACCATGACGAAAGGGTAAACAACTAAAAAAAGATGATGAAACTGATCCAAAAATGCTAAAAAGAAGAGAAACCATGTGATGAGCATTGAAATTCCCTTAGTTAGAGAGTATCTGTCCCTTGAGCCAATAAAATGAAATAGTAGAATAAGGGTGGTAAACCACTATAAGAAAAAAGTTTGCAGATAGAAGCAATGAGCAATCAACCGTCTAGTTCTCTAAGTATATGATACTTACTCAAAGGAAGTGGTAAACTCTACAATTTATACGGTTGAGACAAGTAGCTTAAGACCAAATGTGGGATTGTACATAAAATACTAGAATTAGAGTGTCAAGTGGTCTGATGTTCTCTTTTCATAGACAGCATCCCGTATTCGACCCATTTGAAGCTTAGTTTTTTGAAGGAAACAAAAAAAGAACTAGAAGACTACCATGCTCAATGCACCTTATATGCAGAATCAATGGCTCGACACCAAACGTTTGGGGATAACGAAAGCATGAGTTTCTGATAGTTCTATATTTATTTTTATAAGGAGGTATGAGTTTCTGAACGTCAAGGTTAAAATACTTAAATTTGCTCCGAGAAATGACACTAACCTTCCATTTCTTTAGACTTGCGTCCTTTTATTTTGGCCTCAGTTGGGATTTTTTCTTGAGCACCAACACTTGTTGCGTCATCTGCACTTACGATATGTGGGTATTTATCCACTCTTTTCAAGTTTCGACGCTGAAAAAAAATTATTAGTGGTATGATGCAACATTTTGCTGAAACTCAAGTGTCAAATAACTTTTACCTTTGGGAGCTCATTTCTGTGCCGCAAAGATGATGTACTCCACCCAACAAGATCTATACAAGTGTCAAGGTTTGGCAGTGCAACAAATAATTAACAGATGGAATTAGGGTCTCACTGATCAACATAAGCACTTATATATCCACTGATGAATAGTGGATTTAAGTTCTGAGCACCTAATTATGGCTATGTAATATACTGAAGATTGAAGAGATAAGAAAGAGAAGAAGAAAAGGACGTGAGAATGTGAGTACAAATGACGCTATGACAAGGTTCAAGAGGATACGGTCAAAACGTGTATTTGCATAGGCCACACGACGCTTGAATGATTGCAAAGCAGATCTGTAAGGTGAAGTTAGGATATAATGCATTTGCTTAAAAAATAAAATTCATAAGTGAGTTAGTTAATGGTCACTCACATAAATGGCAGATCTTCAGAATCATTGGCCATTCGAAGAAAAAGAGGAGGTTTCCCTTCATCACAGTCTTTCAAAAAGAGATGCCTTCCTGTTTTTCCAAGTAACCATGAGGAACTTGATGCAAAATTTTCAAGTGAGTATAGCCCACAGAATGCTGGAACCTACAATATTTAAAAAGAGGTTAAAAGTTGGTATTCCTACCCTCCCCCAACCCTGCTTTGGGACTAAGTAACATTGGCATGAAGGAAGCAGGATGAAACTAAAGCAACATAGTAAGTTGGGATGCTTGAATGACTGATGTTGCTAACTTGCCATGCACTTACATGATAAGCAAAGTTCAGAATGAATCTAGACCAAATATATACAAAGCCATGCAAGATGCTGAAGTTGTTCACTAGAACTTCAAGAAGTGCAAGTGTTGACACAAATAAAATACAATCATGTTAGATGAGTTTGCATAACATTCTCTCAGATTTACCAGACGAGTGACTTCTGAATCTCTTTAGTACATCTGAGGAGTGCCAATGCAATCGATACTTCAAGTCACAGACATTTGTCAGTTAGTTTAATCTCAGTAGAATGTCTTAAATAGCAGTATAAAATGATAGCGGAAGTCTTTTTTTGAAGTTTACCATGGGAGAACCTAGAATCTAGTTTAGGTGGCAAATTTCCTAATGAGTGCTCCGCTCATTTGGAAGATTAGCTTTCTTTGTCCCTACTTAAAAATTCCTCTTCCTTTCTTCCTTTTCTTTCAATCCTTTCGGGGCTGGTTTGGGGTTAGTTCTTAAAGACCTGATATCTAACAGTGGTATTTTACTTAAGATTGTAAAACTCTCCATAATATCAGAATTTTAACAGAGAATCATAAAGTAGTGGGGATTGAGTAAAAAGCCTCTAATCACCTGTTTGTGCCCCCTACAACCAAGATGTGGTGTTGCACAGGTTATAAAGTTCACGGGTTCCAGCCCTGCAATTTTTCTTTTTGATACCTCTTCCACGATTTGTGGTTGAGGCGTAGTTGTTGTTGTCGTTGATACCTCGTCCACACACGTATGAGTGGACCCATTAAGACTACATGCCATATCTTCTCCACAAACTCTTCTTGGGAGTCCTTGTTTATATAGCAATGCAATTGCATATCTGCATACCAGGCCACCAAGGGAGTGACCAACAAAAGAAATCTTTCGTAGATGTGGATGCTGCTTTATAACAGATAATACCTGACAATAAACATGAGAAGCAACACTCACTAAAATTTAGAGTTCAAAAAGGTATCGTTTAAGCAAATAACTAATCTTACATGTTCGGCTTGAACAATAAGACTCACAATATCATTCTAATTCCTAATACAATACCAAAGCCCATATTATACAACAATACGAAAAAAATCCTCAGTAACCAGCAAACAAGGGTAGGTAGGGTATGTTAGCTACAGCACTAAGATTTGGAAGATAACAGAATAGGTTAATCGCTTTAAGCGTACAAACAGGCAAGATAGACTATATAGGTGCAGAAGTCAATCTACTTGAAACGAGGATCAGAGAGAAGGGTAAAGATAATAACTAGATTGAAACAATGACTAAGATAAAGTAAAACTCAGGTAAGAACATTTTCAATCAAAATATAACAACTTTCTTTTCTAACTGTATGACTTATTTTGGTTTACAAGATCATGGTCTAAAAAGATGCTGCTGACTCTCACAATGTAAGTAGGTCAGATAAAATGAGATCGACGGAGCGGTTTGTGTTGAGGAACAGGATTTTATTTAAATTAATTCAATGTGGCAAAGAAATAAATGATACACATACCTCTTCAGCTAGTCTTGTCCCCATGATATCAACACCATCGAATGTCAACATTGAACAATTAGATTCACTGCCTAGAAATAGGATATTAATCAGGAAAAGTTGAAACTATTACAGGAAAACATGGCTCTTAACTGACAGATGCATAAAGATTGTGGAAACATGAAATCAATACAAATTTGGAACTCATACTAGTTTTCAGAAACAAATGTACCAATAAAATTTTGATTGCGGAAAGGTGAGTATGAATATCTACTGCAGGCAGGCAAGTGCTAATGCGAGTCAAAATTATCCCAATTTTCTCCAAATGGAAAGACCTCTATGTTTACTTCCCTTTTGAGAAACAAAAGGACTCAAGCTTGACTAATAGAATAGGGGTCCCCAAAAAAGGAGAATGCTTGTCCTGTTCCACCTAGGTAGCACAAACAAAGGTCCTGTGTGAGTGTGTTCACATCCAACAAACATTTTAAAATTGTGGATCTTGTCATGAGTGTCGGATTACTAGCTAATGTGGTCCGTGGACTTTTTCCCTGTTGTTAGTTAGAGAAATAGTAATCTGTTCTATAGTAGAGTGGAAACAAAAGAAGAAGAAAAAGAGGCAGTTTTCTTATTTGCCTTAACATTCCATCTTCTTACTTACTAAAATGAAGTATGCCTGCTTTCCTTTTTTGGTTAATCATACATATAACTATGACATTTCGAAATGGATAGTTGCTATCCCAAGTAATGAGATTTAACACCACAATATAAGTTCAGTCAACTAGAACAACAAAGAGAAGTACATAAAAGGAAGGATTGGAGTTGTGATTAGGAGCTTACAATGAACTATCACATCTCGTGGATAGGCCTTGACAAATTGCTTGGCAGCATATCTCCAATCATCCGCACTGCAGAAGCAGACATGTCAAGCCACCAAAACTAAACACACCGATATCTCAATTCTCATCATATAACAATCATCTCTCGACGACTAAAATTACCGACGAAAATTAGCACATACAAGTCAGTGTTTACAAGTGACTACCCTACAACTACTATAAAAAGAAGAGAAAGAACAACTACTACTATGTTTCAATCCAAAACTAGGTGAAGTCGGTCATATGAATCCTCAATATACATTTCATTCCATTTGGACCCTTTCATCCCAGTACCAAATACAACAGCAACTATGCCTTAGTCCCAAACAAATCGGCCTCAGTCTATATGAATCCTCACTGACCATGTTACTCTATTTAAACTAATTATAGACAAATACTGCAGAAAAGACAGCCCGATGCACAAAGCATCCCGTGATCACGCAAGGTCGGGGTAAGGACTGCACGCCAGATGGGTGTAATGTAGGCAGTCTACATTGGCTGATTCCACGACTTGAACCCGCGATCTATAAGTCACTAGACAAATATTATACAAAATATAAAAGCGTTAAACGTTCTCTATATTTTCTAAACGTATAAATCTATGAAAAGGCTAAACGAGCTAAACTAACATGAATAATCAATACTCCAATACTCAAAGGAGTACTAATTTTAAACAAAAATCAAAATTTGAAAATGAGTTCAAGATTTTAAGTTACCTGCCAATAATGCCATTAACCATGACAACTAAATGAGCAGGAGCATGCTGACCCTTTTGGCTAGCTTCCACATCAAAACTACATTCACGAGCAGCAGGTGTTTCAACAACTGAAACTTCATCATCATCATCATTTAATCTCATACATCCAAACTTAGGAAAAACAAAAAACCTTTTCCTCCTTGTCTTCTTATTACTATTCTCATTCTTCTCAATACTCATTTCAGATTTTCTCTCTTTCTCACTAAAGTTTGAATCTTTTTCCATTTCCAAAGAATCCATTTTCACATAACAACTTAAATCTCAACAATATGATAAAAAGAAATACTCCGCAATTAAAGTTGGTCAACAGAGGGTGTCTGTGTGTGTGTAAAGTTCATTGGATTTGGAATTTTGGTTCAGCATTTATGGATTAATATATAACATGAGACCTTCTATTTCTAGTCTAACATCTAAGGCTGCTGATTGTAAAATGGAACCTTCTTCTAAATCTTGCTGACACACTTGAAATAACATATCAGTTCGGTGTACAAACCATCTTGTGTTCACACAGATTCGGAGGAGAATCGCAAATTAAGAGATATGATGTATGCAGAGGATTATAACTAATTGTTTGCATGGCTTGAACTCATTATTGTCGATGTAGATTAGAGGGACATCATTTTTTAATAGAAGGCTCTCCTTTTGAAATAATAAAAAATAATAGTAGCATGTAGATAATAAAATAATTATGTTGACTGATAATATTTAATTTTATAAGAATGGTTCAATAAAAAGAAGGAAATTTAGAATTGAAATTTGGTTTCAAGTTTGACCAAATTCAAAGTTTAGAATTTAGAAATCGTTGTCTGCTTGTTTTCTTACATGTGCTTGAACTTTTTGGAAAGGAAAAGAAGACTTTTTATGTTGGTGTAGTTCTAGAATGAGATGAAAACAGATTGTTACTAATATGAGAATGAGAGTGGTCCAATTTCTTCTATTTGAATAGTGATGTTGTGCATTTTTCGTGCACAAATTTTACTCTAATATTAGGTTTTCAATTTTATCAAAGATGTAATCTACATATATGAAAAACTGTTAGTTCATGCTATAATTTAAATATAGTCAAATTCTAGTAAATCCTCCATACAAATATCTCTAAATTGGTATAGAAGATGCATACAAACGTTCTGTTTGATATTAAAGTCGAAGGTGATGGAACAATTTATGTTCCAAACTTATGTTGAGTTTATTTTATATACGTCTCAGGAGTAGAATTATTAAGGTAATTTTGTACTATCTTATATCAAAATATTACTCCTTCCGTTCCAAAAATGGTTGTCATAGTTCGGATTTCGAGAGTCAAACAAGTTTAACTTTGACCGTAATATTTTTATATGTCTTTTAAATATTTCGAATTATTAATTATTGTGACTTATAGTACTTTTTATGTAGTTTCTAAATATATAAACATGTTACAAAAAACTTAAAGATTATATGTTTAAATTCAATCAAAATGAATTCGTTTGACTCCTGAAATCCGAACTATGACAACCATTTTGAAACAGAGGGAGTAATAATTATGTATATATTACGGATGAGTGTGAGCTATATTAAAAATAAGCTCAATGTAAGGCTAATCCGTTAGCACATACTTAAATCATATGGGACAAAGAAAAGTTAAATTATCATGTTTAACACTAATTTGAAAGAGGGTCTTCAGTCCTTCACTTTAATAAACATGCATTGTGATATGCAATTAAATATTCTCTTACTTTTATCTCCTTTTAGCTTTGATGCATAGATTCTAATTATATCCCACCAGGCTGAGATTCCTAATAATCCCACAAGGCAAAGATTCTTAGTTATGTTCTTGTCTTGTGGGGATATGCATGCATTCTCCAACGAAGCATGTATAATCAAGTCACTTATACAACAAAAGTGTAGGTAATTAATCCGTTATCATGCTAAACTACAGAAATAGTATAAAAACCCTTAATTTTTAATTTATGTTCACTGCTGCATTGGGAAAGCCTTCTAGATAAGGGATGCTAGTAAAATTTCAAGATTATGGTCGTGAGAAGTCATTCTACAATGCTTTTTTGTCTTCACACCTTTTAATCTAATTTGGGCTGTTCTAGTTTGACGTTATGATGAATCTACGCATAATATAATTGATAAAATGTCCAAAAAGTGGACCCAAAAAGTTGAGAAAGAAAATTACATTCTGGAAAACAATGACATTTCATGAGAATTGAGAACTTGGGATTATCATGATTCATATGACCCTATAAAACCTCACAGTTATGTCAAGTTATATCCTATATTAGTTTTGTAGATGAATGAAAAGCTTTAGGGGTAAATCTGCTGGAGTTTTGAAATGTCAAAGAAGTCTCACTTGTAAATATGTTGGGCATCCAGCCGAGCCCAAGTTGAGTCCAACCGAGTTTTTTGTGTCACTCATTCCGAGTTAAGATCGAATTGAGCCGAATCAAGCTAATACTTCACCGACTCGAGCCAAATCAAATAGAGTACTCTTTTATTGTGTCTGCATGCTACGCAATATTTATAATCTACATTGGTTGTTTCCATTTATCGATACACTAAATAAATAATATGGTTTAAAAGATAGATTGAATTTGAATTTGCTCTATGATATTTCTTTTTTGAATTGAACTATTTTAGAGAAGAAGTTTTAGAGACAAAATCAAGAATTGATATTAACCCAAGAGTCATGTGATAAAAGTAATGTTCATATTAATTTGATTGATTAAGAATGATATAAAGCAACAGTGTGAATTAATAATTTAAATGAATTGAACATTATTAACTCAAATTTGAACTATAAAATGAGGAATTTGTATAGTTAAACAATATAAAAAAAAAATTGCACAACATAATAATATTAAAGTTGCATTTTTCGATTATACTACAAATTTTACTTAATATTAATTTAAATAAATAAATTTAAACTTTCAATTGCATATGTCGATCAATCATATAGTTAGCTTTAAGTTACACTTTGCTAAATGTTTCACTTACATCAAATAAATAAGTACATAAATACAAATTTATCATATGTTAAGTATTGTATTAATATATTAAATAATAACTTTATTTCTCATTTATTTTGTAGTTGCACCTAATATAAATATTATATATAAAGAAAAATTTACATCATCACTTGAGCTACCCGAGCGGAGCGGAGCTAGCTCCATCGAGCTTGAGCTTGACCAAGCCGAGCAGGACTTTGTATGTAATTGAGTCGAGCCAAGCGAATCGAATCAAGCTAATTAAAATGTAATCGAATCGAGCCAATGCCGAGCTCTATGGACTGACATGGGCATACTTATAAAATGAATTACGTATAAGATACACACCGACATTTTATACTATCAAATCTTACTTCCTTTTTTATGTTATCAGCTCACATACATCTGATCTAGGTCATTAAAACAAACAATTTTTACTGCATATACTACAATTAAAAGAAAAAAGAAAAAAATAAGAAGGCCAGCGCTTCGCAGGTCAAGTTTGGACGTCTGAGTGGGAGGTTAAGTTGATTGTGAAGAAAGAGACTTAGGGTCCTCTTAAGTTTCAAAATAAGAAAAGGGGATAAATAATTAATTAACTTAAGTGAGGGTCAAATTGTAATATTTAAAACTTGTGGCCAGAAAAAATACTTCCGAAAATTACAAAAACACCCAAAATTAAAAAAAAAATCAAAATTTTTATTTTCCCTCCTTCCCACCTACTTCTACTTTCTCATCTATTCGCATCATTTCACTTTTATTTCTCTCTCTTTCTTCTTTCTCTCTCTTTTTCTTCTTCCTTCTCCTTATTTCTTCTAGATTTCCTTTCAAATTTTATTTCATCACCATCCTTATTATTTTTCTTTCTTCTTCTTCTTCTTCTTCTTCTTCTTCTTCTTCTTCTTCTTCTTCGTCTCCATTTTCTTTTTTCCTCTTCGTATTCATTTTATTTTTTCTTCGTTCTTCTTCATCCCCGTTTCATAAATTTTCATATTTTTTAGTTATAATAATTTTACACATTTTTTCAGATCTGTAAAAATATTTTCTATATGTTTAAACAATTTTGAAGATGTTTTCACGTTTAGAAAAAATGTGTACGCATCTCGTCAGACGTGTACACATATTCCCCATATGTGTACACATATTATTATATGTGTACACATATTACGATAGATGTGTACACATATAATATATGTGTACACATATAATTATATGTGTACACATCTCGACTGATGTGTACATATCCTTTAATTAAAGTGGTGGGGGGTGGGTGGTAGAAGGTGGTTGTAGGTGGTGGAGGGTGGTAGGAGGTGGCGGTAGATTGTGGAGGGTGGTTGGAAGTGGCGGTAGATTGTGGAGGGTGGTTGGAGGTAGCGGTGAGTGGTGGAAGATGATAGAAGGTGGTGGTAGGTGGTGGAAGGTGGTAGTGGAGAGTGGTGGAGGGTGGTGATGGATGGGCAGAGGGGGGTGGGGGCGATGGGGGTGGGGGGTCGAATGGGGGGTGGGGGCTGGAGAAGAGAGATGAGAAGGTGGGGGCTTTGTGTAAATAAAAAAACTTGGGAGCTTTTAAAATATTAGTCATTAGTACTAATCTTAAAAATGTTCCCCTCACCCAATTCTTAAAGACTTTGTCCCATTTTCTTATTTAAGAAACTAGAAAGTTCCCCACACCCACAAAACCCAAGTTGCATCATAAGAAAATTCTTAGGACCCAGTTGAAACTAGGCCCCATTCACATATTTGGGCAGGGGACACCAATTAAAGAACTTCAATAGCATTTACTCCTATGTTTATATATGGAAAATTTTCAGTACATTGTTAAACATCTAGTCATTTCGGGTATAAACTTTACACATTTGTAGCCATACGAAGTTTCCAACTGCTTTCATCAGCCAAATGAACTTCAACGGAACAAACTCAACCTTCAAACGTACGTTTGTTATCTACTAAAGTTCGTTAAATAACTGTTAAAACCATCGGTTACACTTAATGCACCTCCTTAAGACACTAGAAGGGGGGTTGAATAGTGTCCTCCGATTTTCGTTTTAGGAACCTTGTTCTCCTGGCGAAGAACCTAGTTCTCAGATTTTCTCTTCTACTGCCTGGAACACTAAACCACACAAAACATACACACAAGTACACAAGGATTTTTACGTGGAAAAACTCCTTGCTCAAGGGAGAAAAAACCACGACCCACACTCTGGGATTTTAGCACTGAATCCACTAACACAAGAGCAATGTTTCTGATTACAAACTCTGTAACCAAGGGGCTACACTCTAGACCCTACTTACTACTCAAAGCTAAACTCTAGCTTCTCAGTAATTACACAAAAGTTCACCTAATACATGCGCTTCTGAATAAGCCAATAGGTAAAACTATGAAAGCTCTAATTAAAGCCAACTTGCAACTTGACGAACCTAGACAAAAAATCTAGACTCGATACACTGCTTGCACACAAGTTGTCTTCTTCAGTTTACTCACGTAGAAAGATGCTAGATCGCCTTTGTATGCTCTCAACTCTCCGTTTGTGAATAACTGGTTTCGGCTGTCTCTACTACTTGCATATATATAGGTCTTGAAACCCTAGTAGAGTTCTACAAGGAATCCTTTTAACTAAGGCAAGTCAGAATTCCCAATAACTCCTTTCCTTATTGAAGTCCAACTCCTTTTCACACTTCACAGACACAGCCTGGACACAGCTTCTTTTATTCTGACTAGGATATATGTTCAATCACGCGCCACTACTCCTAGTTCCGCAGGGATTTGCAACCCATAATCTTTTCGATCACCTGTCAAAAGATAACAAGTAAAAAAAAGAAACAGATGATGAATTAGGTCACAAACACTTCAACATTTCCTTCTTCCCCCTTTTGGCATCATCGAAAAGATTCGAATCCCTGCACGAACTTGTCAGTGAAACTCAGTCTAAAGCACAAGGCAACAAGTCAGTAATAATAGCACACATAAGCAAGAATAAGGGCCCAATCAAAACCAATGACTGAAGCATGAAACATTGTCATAAGCATAAGAAAATTTAAAATCATCATCCAGGTTGTGTTAACAGAACAACCCCAGTCTTAAGTACACAACAGAATAAATTGTCTTAAACATCCAACCACATGTGATCAGGAGAGCATAAGAGGGGGTAGACAACAGGTAGAGAGAAGAGACTAGAACAGAATAGGGTAGGATAGGAGGATTCAAAGCTGAACGTTGAAGTGTTTGACAAGTGCCTCAAGTTGCTTCGTATTTTTGGCCCTTTCCATCAACAACTCGGCCTCATACTTGTGGCAATCTATTTTCAAACGATCAATTTCTTGATCCTTCAACTTCAGCTATCTGTGGAGCTCTGTGTTTTCTTCATTTACCTCAAGGACATGCGTCTCCAGCTCCTTCACAGCATCAATGACCTCTTCAGGTCCATAATCCTCACTCTCCTCCTCCTGCTCTTGCTTGGCCTGCATTGGTCTCTTTGAAGCTCTGCTTTCTCTGAAGAAGTCGCAATTTTTCAGCACATTAATCCCAAACATTTGGTGAATGGTTGGCTTTTTCCCAGCTTCTAAAGGGACCCCAAAGTGCTCTAGTACCTGCTGAATGATGTAGGAATGTACAAGGGAGTGTGGCTTCTGCTCTGTGTCAGCAATTCTTTTGATGTGTCTAATTATCAGCCCAGGCAAATTAATCTTCACCCCCCTGTCCAGCAGATCCATGTATGTCAGGTCCAAAGCACTGGCCTCGCAGTTCCTCTCTCCTCTTGGTAGAAGAAACCTGTGCACAAACTCAAACAACAGTTGATGTGCAGGTTCCATTTCCTTCTTGTCTACCTTCCTCTCCTTTCTCAACTTGGGTTTCCCTGAGAACTTCTTGACAACATCTAGAGGAGTGACTCTATCAATCCTCTTTGGCCATTTGAGCTTAATGTACCTGCAATAACCTTCAGCAGGTATGTCAAGAATTACCCCAAGCTCAGGTCTCCCAAATTCTATCTCCACACCTCTCACAGTTGTGAACACCCTCCTAGCATTGACTCTGCAATTTGTATAGAATTCTCTGATCTCATCAGCATACAACTTTCTATCCTTGTTGCCAAACAATCCCAACCAGCCCTGGTAACCAATCATTCTGAGCAATGGCTTCATATGAAACATATTTCTCATTATGCAGGATGCTGCCAGGCAACACCTGATGTTTAGAGAAGAAAGCCACCCTGTCTGTTTCATCCTCACTACCTCTTCTTCTTCTTCTTCTTCTTGTCTCAGCTTCACTGTCTGTATCAGAGTCACTTGGCTCAGCATAACTACCTGCATCATCATCACTTTCCTCCTGGGTTTTCTCAACTCTTCTTTCTTCCTCCTTCTTCCTTGCTTCTCTATCTCTTACATTAGTCACTGTTTTCTCCAGCCTTCCAACTTTTTCCAATTGTTGTTTTAAGACAGACCTGGTGCCAACCCTTTTGGCCACATGTTCATAGACAGCCTTGTCAACACTCTCATCACAATCTTCATCAACCAACCTTGTCTTCAGCACTGGTTTTCCCCCTTTCACTAACCTTCTTCTTTTCTCAGGCTCCACTATGTTTTCTTTCAGAAATACAACTTCCTCTTCCTCTTCCTCCCCTACTAATTTTTCATCTTCTTCTCCAAACTTCCTTTTTCTTTTTGATTCTTCAGCCACCTTGGGAGTTTCTTTTGATTCAGTATTTTCCAACACTGCCTCCTTCTTTCCTTCTTCCTCAGAATCTGTCCAATCTATATCTGCATCATCAGCCTTAGTGAAATTTGGGCAAGCAACAGGCTCTTGCACCAAATTCTCTGGGGCTTCAGCAGATTCAAGTCCACTAACAACTGGACTTTCTGGCACATATTTTTCCCTAACTTTCTCAACCCTATCATCTTCCTTGAATTTTCCTATTACTTTTTCTGCAACATTCAAACTTCCACCAGACTCAACTACCACAGGCACCTGCAACCCTTTCCTAAGTTCATCTCCTACATGGTCACGTTCTGCCTCACATGAGTTCCCCCTATCTATTTGTTCAACATGCTCAACGCCTATTATTTTGTCTAACCCTGTCACTAGGGTTTCAGTTTCTGCCATTCCAGGGCTGTTCATATCTACTGAAACAACAGGTGTAGATAAGATAGGAGCAAAGATTACCTCATGTAGTGGTTGTGATGAACTTTTTTCAATGGGTGTAGTGGAAGTCGTCCTTAATCTCAACTTCTTTACCAGCTTCTTGTCCCCTTTTTGAAGAAATTTTGCACGAGCCCTTGCAATCCTTTGGGCAAGCGTAGATGGTGGTGGTTTTTCAGACATTTTGACACGGTTTTTATGTGTTGCCACTGAGATAGAATTTTTTTTTTGGTTTTAGGGTTTTGAGAGAGAATTTTGATTTTGAGAGGAAGAAGTGAGTGGATGGTAAAGGGTTGGGAAGTAAGGTTAAGAGGGAAGGGGGTTTCGGTGATTTGACAATGTCTAGAGAAGGCAAGGTAGTAATGATAAAAAGGAGAAAAAACAGCTTTTTGAAATTTTTGAAAATCGGGAAGAGTTAAGAGTTTTGACGGTTATGGACTTAATTGAGTAGTGGGGTCCAAAACATCAATTAAAATTCTACCCAGAAAAGGAATGTGTTCCTATAATTTTGGACAGTTATAAGAATATGGAGGATCTCCCTTGACACACGTGTGATTGAAAATTTAATTCAGCTATGACTTTTATCATGTAGGGTAGTGTGAGTGTACCTGGACATGATTCCTCATGCTTTGACTGATTCCTTCTTAGTACATAGTAGGTTCTTCATGGGATCACATTATTCTTACCTGGTGCTAAAAACTGAACAAGTGTACTAATAAAAGTACCATGTTAGACTGAATATTAATGACAACATTCAAATATAGACAATCGAATACTTTACTAACCAATCACGAGGATTTTCCTGCTGGATCATCCGTGTATTTTGGTCATCCCTAATTCCAACCTGTTCCTCTCAAACTGTACCTTGTTCAAAGCTTTAGTAAATATGTCAGCAATTTGATCCTCAGTCCTGCAAGAATTCATAGTGATTAGACCTTTTTCCACATTATCTCTCAAGAAGTGGTGTCTAATATCAATGTGCTTGGTTCTTTTATGTTGGACTGGGTTCTTGGCAATGTTCACTGCACTAGTATTGTCACAGAAAATTGGCACAGCACCACACTTGATGCCGAAGTCCTCCAGTTGTTGTTTGATCCACAGCAACTGTGAACAGCATAATGCAGCTGCCACATACTCGGCTTCAGCAGTTGATAAGTCAACTGAGTTTTGCTTCTTTGTGGCCTAAGAGATCAAACAAGGACCCAGAAAGTGTGACATTCCTGAAGTGCTTTTCCTGTCCACCAGGTGACCTGCATAGTCTGCATCAGCAAAACCATTTAGTTCAAAAGTACCTCATCTTGGGTACCAGAGACAAAGGTCCTGAGTTCCTTTCAAGTATCTCAGGATCCTCTTCACAGCTGTCAAATGTGACTCCTTGGGTTTGGACTGAAATCTAGCACACAGTCCTACACTATATACAATGTCAGGTCGACTGGCTGTGAGATAAAGAAGTGATCCTATGATTCCTCTATATTTTGTCTCGTCTGTTGAAGGACCGAGTTCATCCATATCCAGCTTTGTCCCAGGTGCAATGGGAGTAGTCATTTCTTTTGCTCCTTCCATGTCAAACTTCTGCAGTAGTTCCTTGACATACTGCTGCTGGTGAATCATAGTTCCTTCAGGAATTTGCTTTATTTGCAATCCAAGGAAGAAATTTAGTTCTCCCATCATGCTCATTTCAAATTCACTTCCCATCAGATCAGCAAAGCCTTTACATAGCCCCTCATCAGTGGCTCCAAAAATAATATCATCAACATACACTTGAACCACTAATAGGTCCTTTCGTTTCTTTTTGAGGAACAGTGTGTTGTCAATCTTTCCTCTTGAGAACCCATTCTTCAATAGAAATCCTGAGAGTCTTTCATACCAAGCTCTAGGGGCTTGCTTCAGTCCATAAAGAGCCTTGTCCAGTTTGTAAACATGATCAGGGAATTCATTATTCACAAAGCCTGGTGGCTGTATAACATAGACTTCTTCATTCACGTATCCGTTTAAAAAGGCACTCTTCACATCCATCTGATATAGTGTGAACTCCATGTATGTAGCAAAAGCAATTAGCATTATGATAGCCTCCATCCTTGCCACAGGTGCAAAGGTATCATCGTAGTCAATTCCTTCTTCTTGACTATAGCCTTGCACTACTAATCTTGCTTTGTTTCTCGTCACTAAACCATGCTCATCTAGTTTGTTCCTGAATACCCATTTGGTTCCAATTATTGATCTGTCCTTTGGCTTAGGAACTAGATGCCACACTTTGCTTCTTTCAAATTGATGCAATTCCTCCTGCATAGCTAGAATCCAATCTGGATCTTCTAGAGCCTCTTTTACGTTCTTTGGTTCCAGAGATGAAAGGAACAAAAAGAAAGCATAGAAATTCTTCAAGGCTGACCTGGTCATGATTCCTGTATCCAGTTCTGATAGGACATTCTCCAAAGGATGAGATCTTTGGTGTTTCCATGGCTTTAGTTTGACATGACTGGAAGAACTCGCGTTATCATCCTGGTGAGTTTCTTCTTGACTTGCTGGATCATCAACTTCATCAGCAGTTCCCCCTGTCAGATTTACCCCTTGTTCCAATGCACTTGGATCTTCTCCTGATGTCTCCTTGTCTTCAGAGTCTTCCAGTTCATTCACACCTTCTTCCCTGCTAAGCCCAATTTCTTGATCATCTGTCTCACGTTCCTCCAGTGCCTTGTCTGATTCATCAAAGACCACATGCATACTTTCTTCCACTGTCTGTGTCCTTTTATTAAACACTTTGTATGCGTTGCTTTGGGTCGAATAGCCAAGAAATATTGCCTCGTCACTCCTAGCATCGAACTTTCCCAGGGGTTCTTTTCCATTGTTGTGAACAAAGTATCTGCACCCAAAAGGTCTTAGATGAGCAATGTTTGGCTTTCTACCCCTGAGTAACTCATATGGGGTCTTGTCAAGAATTGCTCTGATTGAACATCTGTTCAGCAAGTAACATGCAGTATTTATAGCCTCAGCCCAAAAATTTCTTACAAGACCACTTGACAACAGCATAGTCCTGGCCATATCTTCTAGAAGATCTGTTCTTCCTCTCTACCACTCCATTTTATTGGGGAGTTCTTGGAGCGGAGAAGTTATGATCTATGCTGTTCCTTGCACAATATTCAGAGAATTTTGAGTTTTCAAACTCAGTTCCATGATCAGATCTGATGCTAATGAGTTCAAGATTTAGCCTCTTCTGAACTACACCATCCCAGTCTTTAAAGCTGTCAAAAGCTTCATCTTTAGTTGCCAAGAACAGAGTCCATGTGTATCGAGAGTAGTCATCAAAAATCACAAACACGAATCTCTTTCCTCCTCTACTTCTGACTCTCATAGGTCCACACAGATCCATATGCAACAGTTCCAGTGGTTTTGATGTGCTTACCACCTTCTTGGACCTAAAGGATGATCTCACATACTTTCCCTTCACACACGCATCACACATCTTAATGTTTTCAAATCTCTTACTCGGCAATCCACGAACCAGCTCCTTTGATACAAGCTTGTTCAGTTGTGAGAGACTTGCATGTCCCATTCTTTTGTGCCACAGCTAAGAGTCACTCTCTTGTACATTTAGACATGTAAGGTTGTTTTCAGGTAATGACTTCAACGATGCTTTGTAAACATTGTTCACCCTTTTTCCTTCCATTACAATTTCTCCACTCTGTAGATTCTTCAGAATGCATCCTACAGATGTGAACTTCACTTCATTTCCTCTGTCACATAGTTGGGAGATACTCAACAGATTGTGTCTAAGACCATCAACACAATAAACATTCTCAATGGCATGATCTAGAGTTCTCCCAATCTTTCCAATTCCAACTATTTGACCACTTTTTCCTCATCCGAAGGCCACACTGCCTCCTTGAAATGCTGCGAGTGAGAGAAAGTTTCTCCTATCTCCTGTCATGTGCCTCGAACAACCACTATCAAGAATCCAGCTTGGGTTGCTCTCCCTCACTCCAGCCTGCAAAACAAATTATGGGTTAGCCTTAGGAACCCAGACAAGCTTGGGTCACTTCTTACTAGAAAATGGATAAATCAGGTCCTGTCTAGCCCATTTAGGTAAAACGCTTCTTTTGTTTTTAGCCTTTGCCTTGCTTACATGTATGCATTTTTGTTTGATATGACCTGTTTCACCACAAAAAGTACATAGCATGTTGCAGGGTAACCCTACGTACTTGCTTTTAGGGTTATATAGAGGCAGTGGTTTCTTGAATCCTAATCCTTGTTTTCCTCTGTTTTGATTCTCAAGAACCCAGTTCATTGCCTCTGATGATTTGTTCCACTTAGTTAACTTGATAAGCTCAAATTTTGCTTTTTCAACTTTTTGACTTAGGACCTTGTTCTTCTCAGTTTCCTGATATAGAATTTCATTTGCTCTTTTTAATTCATTTTCCAAAAAGGTTTGAACTTCACTTATTATTTGCTTACCATTTGCACTTTCTTTTAACTGATTGCATTCCAGTTCAAGATCAGTGATTTTAGAGTTTGACACCAGAGTCTGTCCTTTCAAAACGGCATTGACTTCTTCTAGTTCAATATTCTGTTCTAGGAGACTCTTGTGCTTAGTTCTAAGAACTTAATTCTTCAGCTAGTTTGTCCTTTTCAAGCTTCTCCTTTTCATAACCCTCAATCAAGGTAGCAGTGATTAAGATCAGATTCTCAGAAGAGTATGTATGCAAGGTTTCTTTTAGTTCAGATAGACATACCTCTGCAGAGTGAGCATCTTCAGTTCCATCTGTTGCCATGAGAGCTGAGTCCTTCTTTTGAACATCATCTGAGTACACCTCTTTCAGCCTTTCCCAGACTTCCTTGGCCGACTTACACTCAAAAACTTTAGCCAGCACATCATAGGTAAGTCCTCTTTTCAGGCACCATTCAGCTTTGGCGTTTGCCTGAAGCCAGTCAAGGTCTTGGGGATCCAGTTCTTCCACCTTCTTTGGCACTAGGACACCATTTGCAGCCCTCTTCACCGGGACATGAGGTCCTCTTTTCACAATTAGCCAAAGAATATAGTCTGCGGCTTGCAAGAAGGTCTTCATTTGTTTCTTCCAGTTCCTATAGTAAGTTCCGTTAAACACAGGGGGTTTAGACGGATCTCTTCCTCCTCTCAATTCTCGAAGATCTTCTTCATCGAAACTATTTTCTGACATACCAATTAGTGCCAGTAGCGAGTCATCTCCAGAATCCTTTTCATGGTCGGATTCACTGTCAGTAGGTCCCCATGTAGCATAGAATGCCTCCTTCTTCTTTCTTCTTTCTGCTCTGAAGTTTGGAGGTTGTCTCGACTTCCTTTTATCTTTATCAGCTTCCTTTGGTGTCTCCTTCTCCTTTTCCTTGGATGCTCTATTTTTCATCCATTCTATTTGCCACATAGGACAATTTACTACAGCATGATCCTTTTTGAAACATTTGAAGCACCCTGAGTAGTCAGGACTGTCAACTATGTTCTTCCTGCTAGAACCCTCTTTTCCACCTCTCTTGAATCCCTTGAACCTTCCCAGATTCAGCTTCTGTCTTAAGGCACTCACCATTGCCGCTTCAACTGATTGTAGATCAATATACTCATCAGTTTCTTCAGTTGCTTCAAGAGCAAGGGTCTTGTCCTTCTTTACAGATGGCTTAGCCTTTGAGTCTTTCATCATCTCATGAGTCTTCAAGCTTCCATCTAGTTCTTCAAGTTTAATTAATTTCAATGATAGCAGTCATTTTGGGTTCCCATGCTTCAGGCAGCACATTTAGAACTTTATCGACCATCTCTATTTCAGGCAATTCCATGTCCAGGGATCTCATTTCATTAGTGATGATAGTCAACCTTGTCATCATGTCCTGAATTGACTCTTTCTCACCCATGGTGAAAAGTGCAAATTGCCTTTTCAGCATTCTTCACTTGGAATCCTTCACTTCTGTGGTTCCTTCATGCGCAACCTGCAACGCATCCCATATTTCCTTAGCAGTCTTATAAGATGATACATGATTGAACTCTTCAGGACCAAGACCACAAATGACCATTCTTTTGGCTTTGTGATTTTTTTCAATCATCTTATAATCCGTTTCATTGAACTCTTCTTTTGGTTTAGGTTCTTGCTTAGCAGCATCTCCTTCACCTACTACTTTGGTGGGAATCAGATTTCCTTCAGAGACTATCAGCCAGAGTTGATAATCTTCAGCACATATGTAGTTCTCCATCCTGCTTTTCCACCAAGCATAGTATTGCCCGTTGAACTGTGGAGGCATCTGAACTGACTGACCTTCAGTGATGTAGGTGGTGCACTCATTTTGATCCTTCTTAAGGTGTTAACCTCTTACAAGAAGACCCGCTCTGATACCACTTGTTACACTTAATGCACCTCCTTAAGATACTAGAAGGGGGGGGGGTTGAATAGTGTCCTCCGATTTTCGTTTCAGGAACCTTGTTCTCCTGGCGAAGAACCTAGTTCTCAGATTTTCTCTTCTACTGCCTGGAACACTAAACCACACAAAACATACACACAAGAACACAAGGATTTTTACGTGGAAAAACTCCTTGCTCAAGGGAGAAAAAACCACGACCCACACTCTGGGATTTTAGCACTGAATCCACTAACACAAGAGCAATGTTTCTGATTACAAACTCTGTAACCAAGGAGCTACACTCTAGACCCTACTTACTACTCAAAGCTAAACTCTAGCTTCTCAGTAATTACACAAAAGTTCACCTAATACATGCGCTTCTGAATAAGCCAATAGGTAAAACTATGAAAGCTCTAATTAAAGTCAACTTGCAACTTGACGAACCTAGACAAAAAATCTAGACTCGATACACTGCTTGCACACAAGTTGTCTTCTTCAGTTTACTCACGTAGAAAGATGCTAGATCGCCTTTGTATGCTCTCAACTCTCCGTTTGTGAATAACTGGTTTCGGCTGTCTCTACTACTTGCATATATATGGGTCTTGAAACTCTAGTAGAGTTCTACAAGGAATCCTTTTAATTAAGGCAAGTCAGGATTCCCAGTAACTCCTTTCCTTGTTGAAGTCCAACTCCTTTTCACACTTCACAGACACAGCCTGGACACAGCTTCTTTTAGTCTGACTAGGATGTATATTCAATCACGCGCCACTACTCCTAGTTCCGTAGCAATTTGAAACCCGTAATCTTTTCGATCACCTGTGCCCTTCATTCTAAGGACTAGGTCCTTAGTGAGAACCTCAGAGTCCTTCTCGTTTGTCATGCTTCAAAACCAGCTCTCAACACCATCATTGCTACATCGTTATGTAAATCTTTTTTTTTTCTTTTCAATCTAACTTAAATTCATTCCAAATACTATAGGTTCTAATCTTTTCAATTCTAAAACCCACTTGGAAAATTGCTCTGAGTTCCAATATTGACTTTGACATGATGCATGGTCAAAGATCAAACAGCAAACGTTTATATCAAACATATGAAAAACGTGAACGTCTTGTCTTGCTAGTACTATTTAACATTCGGAAGGACCTTTTCAATGAAGAATTCCATATTGCATAGTTATATTTGTATATATTGTATTTCCTAAAAATGTAATTCAGGTTTTACAATTAAATTTATATTTAGTTGAGATTAAGGCGACCGTTTTATATCTCAATCCGATCGAATAATAGGCAATTTACGTTGACAAGTAGCCGTTTTTTAGAATCTTAATTCGAAGACAATGCAAATATCAATTTCGAAGATATGAGTGTATAGATCCGATGTTGGATTAGAATGAACAATTCGGAGGCAGATGTAAATGGACAAATTAAAGCAAGTAACAGATTAACAATTTACGATGACGTGATTTCGGGCGAGTTTTTATCGAAGCCAATTTATGTGTTAATTTCGTTCAATGCCGAATACTTGATTTTAACCAGATTCGATGACAAAACTAGATATAATGATAACTAAATGTGATCGATAAAAATGTGCTCGGTCAGATAACAATACGATCGAAAAACAATAGTAATTCACTTGATGCGTTCGATATCAATAAGCGAAATAAATAATGATCCAATTTTATGACCAGGATAACGATAGCAGATTAATAAGATCGAATGCGATGAATTAAATTGTCAAGTAATGGAAATAACATGCAATCAGCAGAACAAGCAATAATAATAAATAAATATATGAATAAGGCGATGAAAGCTTATAGTATTGAAAAGTCTGAGGATGGTGCTTCAATGAAAGAGATGAATCTGCTTCCACACTTGAACCAAGCCACGATTGGTGTTCAATACAATGATTGCTTTAATGATGACCATAGATTAACTATGGTATGATCAGATAATAACAATAATGTAATAAGCAAATGTATATCTGAAGAATGAGAGTAGTTCTCAATTGAACGTGTCCTCAAATATGGAGAATGTGGCCTTTTTATAGCTTGAAGTGGAGATGACCAACCCTAGAAGAACTCTTGACTTCTCACGTTTCTTCAACAGTTTCCCACATCCCATGGAATGCGCTGATTGTGTTCCGATAGAAGTGGGATAAGGTCAGTTATCATTATCTATTAAAACAGCTGTCTTTGAACTTTTCGAACACGCCACGTGGTAAACGATCAAATCATTTCATCGAAGTCGTTCCATATCGATCTTCTCAAAATATGTCTTCGGAATCAGCCATGGCCTTATGGAACACATTTATCGTGATCGAACAGAAATCGACCAATACAGATAGTCCCCCCACTTGTCAAGTCGTGTGTCCGTAAAACTTGGCAAGTGGCTTGACATTTTGAGCGGGAAAACACGTGGAGCGTTGGTGTCCCTCCATTTTGAAACGTCAAGCTGTCGCTTCAACTTTCCATCGCCGCACGTGTCAGAGATCGTGTGGGTGGCAGTTTTCATCGGTTTTCGAGGCAATGATGGCTCTTGCCTTATAAATGCCAACTTCAAAACTCGTTTTACAAACTTTACCACTTCCAAATCTCTCAAAATTCTCCAACTTTGCTAAGCAAATCTCAGAAATTTCTCGCTAATTCTTGTCACTTCTGCTCCAGGTTTTTTAAAAAGTTTGTTTAAGTCATCAACTTTTTGCCTTGATAATGTCTACTTCTTCTCAAAACGTAGCTAACGTAGAACTTGCCTCTGCCGCGGCAGCTACCGCCGCAGCCCCGGCGCAGCCCGACTTTGTGTTGGAGCAGACTTCCACCGCTACTGGCACTTCAGTGGATAAAAAGACAAGAAACGAAAGGAAAGAAAAGTGAAAGACTTTGGTCCCAAGAAGTCGTATTCGGAGATTCTTCCGAAGAAGTTTACTTATGAGAACAATTGCAAGGTCAGTGTTCAGAGCGAGGCGGAGCAAAAGACTAAAAAGAATATTCCAATCGACTTGGTATGCTGCACAATCACGCCGGAATCGATACCACGTGTTCGAGAAGAATGTGGTTGGAAAGTCGGCGACATCGATGTGATGTGTCCTCTAAGGAAGTCGACTTTGGCCACTCACGTTGAAGTTCATTCAGTAGTGTTGACCTATCTTTTGACCATCGGTTTTTTCTCTCCCGATCGACAACGTGATCAAAGAGTTTTGTAGGATGTACAACGTTTGCCTTGGGCAACTTTCTCCGGCGATATGGAGAACGGTGGTGATTATGAGATGGATTGCGGAGAAGGCGAAAGTGGAGTTGACACTTCGCCACATTCTTAACATCTATTCTCCTCGAGTTTACAAAGAAGGGGTGATAAACTTGGCTAAACGGGGTCAACGGGCCCTGATACTTGACAACGATGATGATCTTCGAGGATGGGATCAACGATTTGTCTTCATTCCTACGAAGCAACTAACCGACCCTGGAAAGGAGCTACTTCCGAGTATTTGGAACCGAACACGTAAGTGCTTTGTTCATTCCTCTCTTTTGAATGAATCCATAGTTTTAATCTTCCAAGTTCTTCTTACCAAATTTCCAGCCGATAAAGTTTTGTTCGATCAAGTTGCCGATATCATACCGTGGTTGATCAGGGTGCTTGATAAGATGACCAACGATCAAAGGGCTTGGAAACCGGTCGCAGCCCTCAAAACCCTTAAGGCCAAAAATCATGGTAAGTTCTCTTTCGAACTTGCGTTGAGTTTGTAACTTAACTCGTCCCTTTAGATAATTCTGGTAGCTTTCAAATTCCCACAGGTATCACAAGCGCTGGAGGTGAGACAAGTGACGAGGAGGTGGAAATCGAGGGCGGCGAGAAAGCCGATGACGCTCCTCCTCCGAAGAAGAAAAAGTAATATTTTCAGGAGTTGAAGAATAAGTATTTACCCAAGGTGGTGGAGAAAGGGCAGGGGGTAGCTCATCGGCTACGCCCCAAACCATTGAGGATGTGATTGCTGAAACGAGTTCAGCGATTGCAGCGGCGAAATCCGCCGAAGGAACGACCTCGGTTATTGACATCGAGGGGGAAGAGACTGGGGACGAATCGGGTTCTGACTGATTGATGAGGCATCCCAAGAAGCCTGTAAAGGAAAGACTCTAGGAAACATCCATTCAACTCAAGGTGGCTGAACAAGGAGATCTTTCGATTGATGATTATCACCTTTCCCCTGTAGCCGAAGTGGTCAATTCGGGCTCAGGAGGATTGCCCAGTAGAGAAGGTGCCATCGTCTCTTTGGACGTTACGCCTGAAACTCGGGGGGAAATGATCGAGGCCTTTGATCGTGAACTTGAGGAGATGGATCCAACGAAAGGGAAGATGCCAGCTTTGGATCGACCAATAGCGACGATGAAATCCAAGTACAATGAAGAAATGGGGTCGTCGTTCTTCGGTGCGGATCATACTGATCCGATAGTTCCTCTTCCTCGAGGCGAAGAAGCTGCTGCCTTTGCCGCTTTGGGCGAATCTGAGACAAGGGGTCGTAGATCACTAACGATAGAGGTGCCCCCCAATGTGGATTTACTTAGATGCCCAAAGCGGCTGGCGGATTATTTGTTCGATGTCATTGGCCCGATGGAGCAAGCTCGGCTGAATACACACGAAGACCTGAGTTTGCCTTCACAGATTTCTTTTGGTGCCTTCAGGGTAAAGTCCATAACCTCTTTACCTTTGCGCAAATTACTTGTTTTCATTTTTTCGTCTTTTGACTTTTCTATGTGACTTGTTTTTAGAACTGCATAATGGTGATTGAGACCGCCGATCGGATTCGCTAGCTTCAGGATGGGGCTAAAGTTTTAAACGAGCAAATCATCCATCTTACTTCGGCTGGGAAGGAACTACATCGGAAGCTGAAAGCTGCAGAGGCCAAGTATGCTGAACTTTTAGTCAACTTTGAAAGAATATGAATGAGCATGCTCTTCGTCAATCGGAGTTGGAATCCCAAATTCGAGCTTTGAACGCACAACTAAGCGAGCACGAATCCAATTCTGATCTAAAATTGGCCGAGCTCAACTCTGCTTTAGAGAGCAAAGATCGGGAACTAGCTGATAAGTTCGAAGAGTTGAACGTCCTCCGCAAAGGCAACGAGGATTTAAAGGTTCAAGCTGATAGCTTGTCGGAAAGGAACCTGTTGCTTCAAAAGGAGTCCAGCATCTTCAGGCGCGAACTCGAGGAAGAGTTTGAAAAGAAGAAGGACCTTATCCTCGCCGAATCAAGGCACGATGTCCTTAGAGAGATGTTGGATCGAGACATTGATGTTCCTGCCGAGCTAAGTGATGCCATTGCCATTGTGCGGTTGGCTTGTGAAGATCTTGGTCTTCCAGCAAGTTCCTCCGATGAAGGTTCTGATGGGGATGGTGATGAATGAATTAAAGCTGTTTTCAACTTGTTGTTTTAGTCGTTTTGAAACTTAGACTCATGTAAATATTTTCTCAATGAATGAATTGTTTTCGATTTTCCTTATCGCTGTACTGCTTTCCGAAGACGATTCGAGTTATTCGTTCGAAAGTTTTGATGTTTTAGCGACGGTTGTCGGAATAAGTATGATTGGGGCCCAATATTTTAGTGCGTAGTAAAGAATGACGTCTCATTTTTACGTAATGCACTCCTCGAACATTTTTAGGTTCGGAATGAAAAATTACTTAAAACACTTGACACTTGGTGAAAAATTTGGAATTGTAAAATTTGCTAATGTTTAAACCGATCACACAAGTCGACGAATGTGAAAAGTCGAAAATATGACCAAGTGTTGCATATTATTTGATGTAGGAAATCAAACGCGGAAAAGTAAAAGATAAGAACGAGACGTATCTCGATCACAAATCCCAAGTAGCAACGGAGAACTTGTTCCGTTACACCCCGAGAGAAGGTCAAGAACACCTACGCTAGGCAACTACCCTCGAGCCAACTAGGACCCGCAAGTAGAATGGTCGGGGCGGGGTCGTTGTCCAACTAGAATCCACTAGAAGCACACAAATCCCAAACAAAGGTTGGTTTTCCATAAACCCAAAGAGATCACTCTTTACAATATTAATTCATCATTCAAACTAGACTAAGGAATAAAATAAGCTATCTAGCTATTTATAGAGATATCTAGGCATTAAGTAAAAGATCTATAATGCCCACAAGCTAGGCTTTAAGCTAAAAGACCATGCAAGGTCAAAATAGTCACTTCACACTTAAAATCCCGTGCTTCAGCAAATCGGGCGGAGCGCCCACAAAGTTGGTCAGTGGAGGGGGCTGGGCGGACCGCCTGGAGCAAGTGTATCTCAGGCGGGGCGCCTGCTTTGCCTAGGCGGAGCGCCTGGCTGCCTGTGGGGTGGAGCACCGATGCTCCATCGCCTAAACATGCTTGACTCCTCTCCGAAGCTCTTGCCCTTGCATCCTTTGCATCCTCCAAGCTTGGTACATGTTGGAAAGCGTCAATTTGCCCAGCATCATCCCCCCCTTCTTTAAGAGATTTCGTCCTCGAAATCATTGCATTCACGTCCATGGAATCATCTCTTCGGGGTGCCCAATGCTCTCCTCCCTTGTAACCCTTGATCGTCACTTTGACATAGGTTTCTTCCAAGGACTCCTTTGCCTTAACATGGAGCTTAGAACCTACAAGCAACGATAAGCAAACACAAGATTTCCTACTTTGAAAGTAGGTTAGTGCAAGAAGTGTGGAAAACACACTCTTGTGATATAACCAAGCATCAACGTTAAGAACAAATACCAAATCTCCAATGAGATCATCAAGTGCTTGGTTCAATGAGAATATGCATGCAACACAATAAGGAGCAAATAGGTCATGGGGACATGGAAAATGCAAGATCAAGTTATCAAAATCCCCTTGAACCTTAAGCTCAAGATCAACAAACCAATCCCTCCTCAAAGTGTGATCAACATGTGGAGTGGAGTGAGTCAAATAACCCATCATGCAAGTAACATCAAGTACTCCACTCCCCTTCTTTAGAGCACACTTACTCACACCAAGGGGTTCCCTTTCACCCCCCATTTCATCACTTAAGCAACCCGTCTCAAAAGACAAACTATCAAGAAAGGTATTGATAATGGCCTCTTCTTCATCATAACCCAAACAAGCAATAGTAGGGTCACTCAAAGAGTCATTTACCTCATTCAAATCCTCACACAATGGGTTGCCTAAGGGGTCAAACCCTTCACACCATGGAGGTTCCATCTTACTATCAACCCTAGTCCCATACAATTCGCTACCACCAATGAGATTATCTTTAAACAATGGAAATGTAAAAACATGCATCTCAACATCATGATCAAGCATAGACAAGTTATCAAGACTAGGTTCACTTGAGGAGTCATCATAGACGACTTTGTCCAATTCATGCAATTTGGACTCCTCAATGCCACTAACATCCTCACCACAACACATAGGCCTGCCAAATAGAAGCACATCAACAAGGGTATGATCAACTATCCCATCTACCCCTTCATCAAAGATTGGCGGTGTGTCATAGCAAAGCTAACAATCTTTGTCAACTACCAAGTCTACACTAGTGAGAGATTCATTGAACAATGAGCTCACATCATGATGTGGCTTAGCAAGGCTCTCAAATAATATTATATAAGCACACACAAGTTGACTTTTAGACTCTCCACTAGTGGCATATTTACTAGATGCAACACAAACACCAACTAATGTTGAGTCATCACAAGACAAATAGCTAGTAGGCTCATGAAAAGGTGGAGCAACACTTACATTCGTAGTACGTCCTTGATCACTCACAAGGCTTGAAGTGTCATGTGTTACCCCTACATGAAGCTCACATTGGGAACTTTCCTCCTCTTGTCTTTCCATCCAAGCACATGGTTGAGGCTCCAATGGCTTGTCTTCATTTGTGCCTACACAAGAACTAACACAAGAAAGAGTAGAAGATGAAGAATTGTTAGAACAATGGGTGCTCTCACTCTCAATTTTTCTTTCCTCACCTCTCTTCTCTCTCAATTTTACCTTATGGTCAAGTGTAGTTGGAGGTGACAATCCACTCACATCACTCCTCAATTCCTCTCCTTTTTCCTCTCTTAGATTGTCACCAGTCACTCCCTCACTTCTCTCTATCTTTTCTCTCTCATTTGAAGTGGAGTGACTCTCATTTTTATCATGCTTTGGCAAGACAACAAGATTGTTTGCCTCGGGCTCAAGTATAATGGGTGACTTGGCTTTAGCCGCTTCCCTTTGATCATTCTCCACCTCTTCTTCCATGAGAACGGTATCCAAACTCCTCCTAACCATCAAGAACATTTGAGGGTCATCTCCTTCCTCTATACCCTCCTCACAAGCAATCTCAATCTCCTCATCCTCCTCATTTTCGTGATCACTCTCTTGCTCATACACCAAATTTCCTACCACAACCATGGTTCTCTTTATAGGACAATCTTTAGCAATATGGCCATACCCCTTACACTTATAGCATTGAGTAGAAGTGGAAGTAGAATTGATCAAGTGGGTTTTAGAATTACCTCCCAATGGTGGTGTAGACTTCTCATATGTTCTCTTCACTTCTTTGCTAGCACTTGCACCACTTGCACTTGAGAAGTTTGGATTTGGAGTCTTCCACTCCTTTGGTTGGCTCACCGGAGTAGGATTGCTACTCTTGTAATGGTTGGACTCTTCTCCATTAAGCCATTGCTCGGCTTCAATAGCGGCTTCCAATAGATCTTGGAGTGAAGGATACGAATGCAACCTCAATTGAGAAGCTGTACCATAGCTCAAGCCAATTTTAAAATGGATCATGGCTTGCTCTTCCTCCTCGGTTTCCATATCCAATGCCATCCGGGTCTTCTCAAACTCATCATAGTACTCATGAACCGTCTTGACACCTTGCTTTAGATCATAAAGCTTCTTGAGTTGCGCTTGACGATACCTAGGAGTCACATACTTGGTGTTCATGAGGTCCTTCAACTCATTCCAAGTCACATTCACATGCACACCCGCTCTCCTTCTTGTCCTCTTTGTGTACTCCCACCAAGTAGAAGCATAAGACTCAAAGGATGAAATAGCATCAGTACCTTTCTTCTCATCGGTCATCTCATTTGTGTCAAACACCCCCTCCATGAGTAGTACCCACTCCATGTATGCCTCTGGATCACAAGTTCCCTTAAAGATTGGAAGATTAAGCTTCACACTATTGAGATTGTTAAGATCACGACCACCATGGTAAGGCTCCAGTTGGCCTCCATAAGGGTCACCATACACACCATAATCTCTCCTAACATTCCCTCCAAAATATCCCATGGGTGGCCCTCGACCTCGGCCTCTACCCCTATCCATATTTCGACCCCAATTCATTTGCCTCCTAGGTTGATAAGGAGCATCATACCCATAGGCTTCATCAACATACTCGGCCTCCTCCTCTTCTTGAGCCTCAACAACTTGCTCAAGAGGTGGGACAAACCTAACGGGTCTTCGAAGTGGAGCATTCCCTTGGGGATTGCCCAAGTTGTGGGGATTGCCCACAGGTTGGGTATTGCCCAACATACACTCTTGAAGAGCTTCAACTTTATTTTTTTCATATCTTTTGGTTACCTCGGTAAAGTGTCCGGGAGTCATAGGAGTGCTATGACTTGTGCCTTCTCCGGATTCAATTTGGACACTCGGGGTCCTCCTCTCAATGGCTTCAATCCTCAAGCTCATACTATCCAATTTGGCAAGGATAGTAGCAAGGGCACTATTAGCAAATCCTTCTCCTTTGGTGGATATTGTACCTACAAGAAGAACAAACGTTAGTGAAATCACATCACACACACCCTCACGTGTATAGCACTCGGGTCACTCGTTTAGTGGTGGTGGATATTTCACTCGGACTTGAGTACTAAAGCTTCAAGTAGTTGGACAACAATCCTCAACTCAATCAATCAACTCACAAGTCAAGTGTACTCCGGGGTGAGTGGAGTTAACATGACTCGATGTACGATAAGCAATTTAGAGTAAGGACTTGAGTCAAAGGATTCTACGGATCTTCTTGGAGTTATACTCTCCAACTAAGGCACGAATAACCTAGAAGCAATGCAAGATTAGTGCTAATTAAGTAGAAAGATTACTTAGATAGGCACTAATTAGAGGTTAGGCAACAAAGGAACAAGCAAACCTAGAAGAAACTACCCAAATTCAACCCTTCAGGGGTCAGGCGGAGCGCCTGAAAAATGGGGCAGTGGGGTTGGGCAGGCGGAGCGCCCAGGGGTTGGGCGGAGCGCCCAGGGGTTGGGCGGAGCGCCTGGACGAAGAACAAGTCAGGCGGGGCGCCCAAAGTCTAGGCGGAGCGCCCGGACGAAGAACACCTGGGTTTTTCCACTCTGTGTTCTTCGTTTTCAATCCAATTTCTAGGCCGATTCCAATGTGTTTTGGCCAAATTCAAGGTACCAAAAGTTGTTCCTTGATACAACCTTCAAACCCCAATCAATTTCACACCCAAACAACCAACAAACAATGTTCAATCGAGATTCAAAGTTTTCAAGTTGGGGCTTTCAACATGGGTTTCAAGGTTCAAAGGTGGGTTTTGATTCTTGAAAAACTATATTACCGAACTCCGAATCACACGATTCTTGTTGCAATTTGTTCGGTTTTCAATAGAGATCAATCCCTAACAATCAATTCCAAAACCCCATAATCACACAACCCAAAATCAATCAAATTCATCAAGAACAAGGGTTTGGGAAGGTTTAACAATATTTGGGGTTTCAATTTTTCAATCCAATCCAATCCAAACAATTTTGGTACCCAAACATCGAGTTTTCAACAAGGATTAAGAATCTATAACACCCACTTCAAGAATCGAACACACAAAAAAGTTACACCAAATTTTTGAATTTTTGAGTTTTTAATTTTTTTGGGAATTTTCTTTTTGCAATAACTTCAACAACAAGAAATCTAAAGAAACTAACCTAAGCATGAAGAATCAAGGGTCGGGGGTTCGTAGAAACGATACCCGAACCTTGCTCTGATACCAAATGATGTAGAAAATCAAACGCGGAAAAGTAAAAGATAACAACGAGACGTATCTCGATCACAAATCCCAAGTAGCAACGGAGAACTTGTTCCATTACACCCCGAGAGAAGGTCAAGAACACCTACGCTAGGCAACTACCCTCGAGCCAACTAGGACCCGCAAGTAGAATGGTCGGGGCGGGGTCGTTGTCCAACTAGAATCTACTAGAAGCACACAAATCCCAAACAAAGGTTGGTTTTCCATAAACCCAAAGAGATCCCTCTTTACAATGTTAATTCATCATTCAAACTAGACTAAGGAATAAAATAAGCTATCTAGCTATTTATAGAGGTTTCTAGGCATTAAGTAAAAGATCTATAATTCCCACAAGCTAGGCTTTAAGCTAAAAGACCATGCAAGGTCAAAATAGTCACTTCACACTTAAAATCCCGTGCTTCAGCAAATCGGGCAGAGCGCCCATTTCTTGGGCAGAGCGCCCACAAAATTGGTCAGTGGAGGGGGCTGGGCGGACCGCCTGGGGGCTGGGCGGAGCGCCTGGAGCAAGTGTATCTCAGGCGGGGCGCCTGGCTGCCTGTGGGGTGGAGCACCGGTGCTCCATCGCCTAAACATGCTTGACTCCTCTCCGAAGCTCTTGCCCTTGCATCCTTTGCATCCTCCAAGCTTGGTACATGTTGGAAAGCGTCAATTTGCCCGGCATCATTATTGAAGTGAGCCGCTAATGGGCGTTTAATACATTTTCGGATCGTACGATTCGATCGATTACATGATGCGACCGTTTGAAGGCACAGATTTTTTATCACTAACGGATCGTTTACATGCCACATAACTCATCTAAATGAATAACCCTCGATTTTGGATAAAAGCGTCAGGGTTTGAAATCTTCGATGAAGTTGAATCTCTATTTCGATTTGAAGTACGAACGAGTCCCCAGTTCGAGTGAGCGTTGGGATCTTGAACTTTTGTCGAATTCTGAACGAGTCCCCAGTGTTGTCTTCAATCGATTTCGTTTCTCTTTTCGATGGGAAGTCCCCGATTCTTGGGCAGTCCCCAGTATCCGTCAGTGACCATCATGCTAACTCCACCCCCTAGTGTTTGGGTGTGAAGGATGAGCAGCCGAACACTGGTCCTCGATCTCGATACCTAAAATGGAGTCATTAAAAGACAAAATCGAGAAAGCCGTTATAGATAAAGACCACGTTAGAATGTTCGTCAGACTTATCGACCCCGATCGGAGCGTTTTGAGCTCAAGTGTTCGTGGGTGATGTTTGTCATCATTCGATTCCAACTATGCCTATCATCTAAAATGTTAGTATCAAATAATCGATTAAACAACTTCTTTCGATGGAGAAAGAATGAAAATTGTAAAGGAAAAGAAAAGATGAAGATTGATGATACCGTAGAATCTCAAAAGTAGTACTTCTTCAATTGTGTGATATTCCAATTGAAGTCGACTGGCTTGGAGTCCATTGTTTCGAGTTGGTATGAACCTTTTCCGATTACTGCCTTGACCCGATAGGGTCCTTCCCAATTTTCTCCTAATTTACCTTCGTTGGGCTCATCCTTCTTCGGTCTCTTGATCTTTAGCACGTAGTCACCTACATTAATAGATCGATACTTGATTTTTTTGTTGAGGTAATTTTCTGCCCTTTGTTTCTGTGCTTGTATTCGAACAAATGCCATGTCTCTTTTTGCTTCGATCAGGTTCAGATCTATCAGCATAGCCTCTTTATTTTCTTCTTCGGTGAAGTGGGCGAACCGAAGACTGGGTTCTCCCACTTCCACCGGTATCAGCGTATCTGTTCCAAGACAAGTGAGAACGGTGTCTCCCCGGTGCTATATTTCATCGTTGTCCGATGAGCCCACAGCGCTCCGGGGAGTTCGTTCGGCCAATTGCCCTTTGACTCATCCATCCTTTTCTTCAAGTACTCGATTATTGTTTTGTTGGAAGACTCAGCCTGTTCATTTGCACTGGGGTGATAAGGGGTTGAGGCAATTCGCTCGATCCCCCATTTTTCGAAGAAGGCAGTGATCCGTCTTCCTACGAACTGCTTACCGTTGTCGTATGTGATCTCTTTCGGGATCCCAAAACGGCAGATGATATTTTGATGAATAAATTTGATGACTTCATGTTCACGAATTTTAGCCAAAGCAATTGCTTCTACCCATTTAGAAAAATAATCTGTAAGAATTAAAATAAACTTTACCCACCGGGCACTGTTGGAAGCGGCCCGACCAAATCCATTCCCCACTTCATGAATGGCCATGGTGATGTGACCGAATGAAGTGGCTCTGCTTGTTGATGTATGAAGTTTCCAAATCATTGACACTTGTCACATTTACGGACAAACTCTTTGGCATCATCCGCGATCGTTGGCGAAAAGTATCCAGCTCTTATTATCTTTCGAACCAACGATTTGCTGCCGGAGTGATTGCCGCATTCGCCTTCATGAACTTCTTTCAACACATAGTTTGTTCCATCTGGTCCTACATACTTTGCTAAAGGGCCACCGAACATTCGCCTATAGAGTTGGTTTTATAGGAGACAATTTCTTGCCGCTTTAGCTTTAAGTGATCGAGCAGACTTCTTGTCACTGGGAAGGGTGCCTGCCTGCAAATAAGACAAATATTTGTTTCTCCAATCCCAAGTATGGTTAACGTTGTTTACCTCTTTGATGCTTCGACAAAGTGGGGATTCGAACAAATGAACCACTGTTTCGTCGATTTTACCATCGATAGCTGCTGCAGAACCGAGGTTGGCTAAGGCGTCTGCTTCGATGTTATCTTCCCTCGGTATCTGAGCTATTCCCCATTCCTGGAAAGAAGTTAAAAGATTTTGTACTTTCTCGAGCAACTGCTGCATCCTCGGATCTCGAACACAAAAATCGCCTTGGATTTGATTTTACCACCAGCTGAGAATCGCTTTTGATGTCTAGTCATTCGACTTTCAAGTCTTTTGCGATCTTTAATCCTACAGCGAGGGCCTCATATTCGGCCTCGTTGTTAGTTTTTGCATGTAATTTGATCGCATACCTGAGTTTCTCGCCGGTAGGTGCTATCAACAGGATTCCGAGGCCAGTCCATTTCACATTCGAAGCTCCATCGGTATACATTATCCAGACTACGGGATCTGGATCTCTCATCATTAATTCTTCCTTTTTTTTCTTCTGGGAAGATGTCAGCGCTAAAGTCCGCTACAAAATCAGCTAAAACTTGAGATTTTATGGCAGTGCGAGGCTGGTAAGTGATATCGTACTCACTCAGCTCGACCGCCCATTTCATCAATCGGCCAGGACCAGAGAGATCTGGCCGATGTAAAATATTTCGCAATGGAAAAGTTGTTATGACAGATATTGAATGACATTAGAAATAAGGTCTTAGTTTTCGTGCAGCAGTGACTAGTGCAAGTGCTAGTTTTTCTAGATGTGGATACCTTGTTTCTGCATCTAATAATGTCTTACTAACATAATAGATAGGAAATTGGTTACCTCTATCCTCGCGAACGAGGACAGCGCTTACAACAAGATCGGAAACGGCTAAGTAGATCAGCAGCATTTCTCCTTCGATCGGCTTTGACAGAAGCGGAGGATTGGACAGGTATTGCTTCAGTTCTCTGAGAGCCTTTTTGCATTCTGGTCTCCACTCAAAACTTTTGTTTTTCCTCAGCACCGAAAAGAACTTGTGACATCGTTCAGATGACCTCGAGATGAACCTGCTGAGATAGGCTACTCGACCGGTCAGCTGTTGAACTTCCTTCACCGTTGTCAGGTCTTCGAAAATACTTTCGATCGCTTTGATTTTGTCTGGATTGGCCTCGATTCCTCTTTGCGATATGATGAATCCCAAGAACTTGCCGGATCCGACTCCGACTCCGAACGCGCATTTCTCTGGGTTCAATCTCATGTTGAACCGCCTTAGTATCATAAAAGTTTCCTTCAAATGACTTAAATGATTTCTCTTCTCCAAAGACTTGACCAACATGTCGTCGATATACACTTCCATCGTTTTTCCGATCAGATCTTTGAACATGGTGGTAACCAAACGCTGATAAGTAGCGCCAGCATTCTTAAGGCCGAAGGGCATGACTGTGTAGCAATAAGTCCCCGTGTCTGTGATGAACGACGTCTTCTCCTGATCTATTAGGTCCATCAAAATTTGATTATAGCCTGAGTAGGCGTCCAAGAAACTCAACATTTCGTGCCCTGCCGTTGAATCAATTAGCCTATCGATGTGAGGCAGTGGGAACGAATCTTTTGGGCAAGCTTTGTTGAGGTCGGTATAATCGACGCATACTCTCCACTTGCCGTTTTTCTTTGGTACTACAACAGTGTTTGCAAGCCATTCTGGATACTTAACCTCTTTAATGAATCCATTCGTTAGCAGCTTTTCTACTTCAGCGTTGATCACTTTCCTTCAGAATCCTCCATTCGGCCGTCTCTTTTGCTTCACCGACCGATGCTTTGGATCGATGTTTAATTTATGTGTGGCAACTTTTGGATCGATTCCCACCATATCTTTGTGGGACCAAGCAAAACAATCAGAATTATCCTTGAGGAAGGATATGATTTTTTCTCTTACTTCGGGATCTAATTCTGCTCCCACATAGACTTTCCGATCAGGCTTATCATCGAATAACATTACTTTTTCCAATTCTTCTATCGTAGAGTCTTCGGCTTTTTGTTTGTACGGTTCTCTCACACATGGTGGAACCTGTGCGAATTCGTCTTCATCTTCGGATTCCGCTAATTGTGATGAAGCACATGACGGAGCCGTAGTGAGGTTTTCGGCCACGGGTTCCACTAGCTGTGATTGCTACTTTCAAAAGCCATCCTTAACAGCTACTGAGTAACATTCTTGTGAAGCCTGCTGCTCACCTCTTATTTCGCGAATTCCCCATGGGTAGGGAATTTTACAACTTGATGTAGGGTCGATAGGACCGCTCCCATAGCGTGAATCCACGATCGACCCAATATCACGTTGTATGCCATCTCACCTTTCCTTACTTGAAACGATGTTTCACTTTCAACGCCTTCTACATATGTTTTAATTGTGAATTCTCCAACGGTCACTTTGCTTGAATTATTGAAACCCGACAACACCGTTGAGCGAGGCACGATCTTATCACTCAACTGCAACTGTTCGACTACCCTTGTATGTATGATATTAACCGAACTGCCAGCATCGATTAATACCCTTTTTACATCGGTATCGTCGATCCTCATCGTTACTACCAATGCATCGTGATGGGGATGAATCCTTTCGTCGAAGTCGAAATCCCCGAACACAATCTCATCATTCATGTCTTCCCGTGTTCGTTTGTCTCGTGTGAACGAGACCTTCGCATATTTCTTTGTAGTGTAAGTCACTCCACAAACGTCATCTCCTCCGGTAATAACATTTACCGTCTTCATAAGGAGCAGGAGGTTTTGGCGGCTCATCATCTTTCTTCTTATTAAAATTGTTTCGCCCTCTATCAGTCAATAACTCTACCAAATGCCCCTTCTGTAGCAGGCTGGCCACTTCGTATCTCAACGCCTTACATTCTTCCGTTTTATGGCCGAAGTCATGATGAAATGCACACCATAGATTTTCATCCCTTGTGTTTGGATTTATTTTTATGCGTCCCGGAAACTTTACAACCTTATCTTCCATCCCCTTCAAGTGATTTACCAAGTTTGGTGTCGATATGCAAAAATTGTACTCCGTCACTTTTGGAGGCAGTGGTCGATCTTTCGGAACCGAAGATGTATTCGATTGCCCTCTCTTCGGCTGATTTTTTGAACCACCAGCTTCGTGGTTGTTGCTTCCCATTCGAGGGAAACTGTACGGCTCCCATCGTTGGTCCCTGTAGTTTCGCCTGTCGTTCTCGACTCTCCGTAGTGGTGGTCGATCATAATGATGATTATTTCGGGCTAGCTGCAACTCCTCCTCCTCAGCCCTAATCCTTGGTTCGCACTCATGATATAGCTCGTCGAATGTCGATGCATCAATTTCCCTCAGACAATCCTTCAACTTCCATGCCTCTATTGAATTAGTGCGCAAGTTATTAGCAAAAGTTAAACAAGCCCACCTCTCTTCGAGATTCGGGCTATGAATCTTCTCATCATTGAATCGTTTCACAAATTGTTTGATAGTTTCCCCGGGCCGCTGCCTAACGTTCAGGATATCTTCCACCCTTGGCGCTATCTTTTTTGCTCCAGTATGTGATCGAATGAATTTCGCCGCCATATCATCAAAACTCAGTTTCTCGTTTTCGGGTAGCTATAAATACCACTTCAATGCTGCTCCTTTCAAAGTTTCACAAAACTTCTTAAGGTTGACTGAATTGATCTCTTCCAAAGTCAGGTCGTTTGCCTGAACTGCAACCAAAAACATATCAATGTGATCCCTCGGATCTGTGGTTCCATCATATCTTAAACTTTCCGGCAATTTAAAAGTTTTAGGAATGGGCATTGGGGCTGCAATTGCTGGAAACGGACGCTTTGAAATCGATTTTTTAGCGACTTCATCCGTTAATTTCGGAACACCTGGCAATTTCTCCATAAATGACTTTATCTCACTGAATTTCTTATCCACTGTGTCATTCAGCAGGGTTTGCATTGTAGCTAACATTCTCAGTTCTATCGTCACGGAGGCCGGAGCTCCCATAGCCACGGCGGCCGTACCCGATCCTCCGGATCCGACCCCCGATGCAAGTCCCCTTGTTATGGTGCCCTGAGGAACCGAAGTCAGAATGCTTGCGGGGGGTGTGATCGGACAGGTGGGCGCTCTGTTTCCGATAGAGCTAGACAGGACCTTCAATTGTTCTTGTATCATTTCGAACTGAGCATCATGCCTTTTCAAATACGCCATTAGTGCCGCATTTGTATCTCCTGACTCGACCGCGGGTTCCTTACCGGGTCTCCGCCCTCGGGACGCGTTCTGATGTGAACCAGTAGAAATGTCGTCATGAGTCGGATCCTGCTCGTGGTTAGTAGATTCATCGACCGCTTCAATGTTGGTCGGAACATGAACCCCCTCATTGGGATTGAGCTGTTGTTGACCGTTCAGAGCGGTGGTGACATCAATGTTACGTTCATCTTCCATTTCAGGATAAAAAAGCAAATGTAAGTAGTATCAAACGATTCAAATTTCGGAATAAATCGATTGCCTAGACCCGTTGTATTTTCTAAAAATGTACTTCAGGTTTTACAATTAAATTTATATTTAGTTGAGTCTAAGGCGACCATTTTATATCTCAATCTGATCGAATGATAGGCAATTTACGTTGACAAGTAGCCATTTTTTAGAATCTTAATTCGAAGACAATGCAAATATCAATTTCGAAGATATGAGTGTATAGATCCGATGTTGGATTAGAATGAACAATTCTGAGGTAGATGTAAATGGACAAATTAAAGCAAGTAACAGATTAACAATTTACGATGACGTGATTTCGGGCGAGTTTCTATTGAAGACGAATTATGTGTTAATTTCGTTCAATGCCGAATACTTTATTTTAACCAGATTCGATGACAAAATTAGACATAATGATAACTAAACGTGATCGATAAAAATGTGCTCGGTCAGATAACAATACGATCGAAAAACAATAGTAATTCACTTGATGCGTTCGATATCAATAAGCGAAAAAAATAATGATCCAATTTTATGACCAAGATAACGATAGCAGATTAATAAGATCGAATGCGATGAATTAAATTGTCAATTAATGGAAATAGCATGCAATCAGCAGAACAAGAAATAATAATAAATAAATAAATGAATAAGGCGATGAAAGCTTATTTTATTGAAGAGTCTGAGGATGGTGCTTCAATGAAAGAGATGAATCTGCTTCCACACTTGAACCAAGCCACGATTGGTGTTCAATACAATGATTGCTTTAATGATGACCGTAGATTAACTATGGTATGATCAGATAATAACAATAATGTAATCAGTAAATGTATATCTGAAGAATGAGAGTAGTGCTCAATTGAACGTGTCCTCAAATGTGGAGAATGGAGCCTTTTTATAGCTTGAAGTGGAGATGACTAACCCTAGAAGAACTCTTGACTTCTCACGTTTCTTCAACAGTTCCCCACATCCCATGGAATGTGATCACGCCCAACTACACCCTTTAAAAGGGACTAAGCGGTCGCAGCAAATATAGCTCGGTACGTAAAGTCCCGAGGTCGAATCCCACAGGGAACACTCGAAATCTAGTTGTTATTCTAACTAAATTTATCTAACCAATTAACTCCCGAGGTTTGTATTTGAATGGTGGTTTCAATGAAATAACTAATTAACACTAAGGTAAGTAGCAAGAAATTAAGAAATACTTAATCAAGGATTTAAAAGCCTAGGATTGATTTACCCAACTCCTACCTATGTGTTAGAATAATTCTTTTAACAAATTCAACTTAGTTTTCTTCCTATTGAACACTTGCTCCAATTATACAACTACTAACTTCCAAGTAATAGTAGTAACTTTCACTAACCAATTTTCCAATTAATTAATGAAGATAACTAGGACTACAAGTTTAGTTCATAATCAGGATCAATGGTCACAAATCACCTTATTGACAACCTAAGTAATACCTTAGTTTTAGGTTAAAATATTGCTAAGTGTTTAACCCAAACCTATGAATCTATCCCTAGACACACAAGAATAACGGGAACAATCAATTGGGAGCTCTTCCAATTAATAGCAATCAAAACATAAATACTTAGATATGAATAATTTACAAGTTTCATTCATCAAAATAAATATTCATAGCACATAAGTATTGGAGTAGTTCAATCAACCCTAGAATGGGTAAATTAGCCACTCATGTTCATGATAGTCATATCAAAATAATTCATGAATGAATAAATTACAAAAAGTAGGGAAGAATTTAGAAAAACTCGTGTTCTTGAAGTCTCCAAAGCTCTAGCCTCCTTTTTGCTTCTTCTCCAGTGTATTTTTCATAATGGAGGCAAAAGAAGCTTTTATACCCTGTAATAAACTGAGCAAAAGTACTAAAATAGCCTTATTTTTCGCCCATCAGCCTTGTACTTCGCGTGGAACCCGCGTGCCACGCGGACCAAATTTCTGCAGGCAATTCAGCTCGCGTGGTGCTCGCGTATTTGGCCTAAATGAGCTGAAATTTTTAATCAATTCTTAAGCAAAGACTCTAGTTCTTCCCGTGTCACTCGCGTGGCACACGGATTACTTGAACTCTTCAACATATTCACTTTTAGCTCCAAATCTAGCACTTTCTTGCTCAATTCACCATGTTCAAATCCTACAACACCAAACAACTCAATTAATATCAACTCTTGAGAATTTTGCATATAAACTCTTAGATGTACTATCATAACATGGTAAAACTACCTTGAAATATAGGTAAATTAGCCAAATATCACAACCCCACACTTAGACTTTTGCTTGTCCTCGAGCAAAGAAGAAGAATACACAGAAAGCGGGCAAGACATCGAGATTGGATAAGGACTCGCGACAACAACTTAGCAAAACTCACCCATAAAATTCAAACACCCTTTCTTTTGGTCATAGTCAAGTATTGAAAGTAGAAACCTATAGACCACTCAAGTTCTAATGTACCTCACAGAAAGAAGACGCCACCAAACACACAACATATAATTTCAAGAAAAATTGTGGCATATCAAATATCAAATACTCTCACACTCACAAAGAAATTTCTCATGTCCCACAGAAAAGTACCATAGGCTTAACCATTTTGTCGTTATCCACTAATGTAGGAGTCTCAATCAAAAGTCAAGTAGTGCTTTTCAATAGCTTGTAATGTTGGCTTGGGGTAAGGTGTGGTACACTTTTGGGTATATAGTGACTAATTCTTCCCCTCAACACTTTAAACATCACTTACTACTAATTTTCCCTTTCTCCTCATTTATTCATCAACTCATTCTCTTCTCTTTTTTTTTCTCCTTTTTTTTTTTTTTTTGATTTTTTTGATTTTCACAACACTTGGATGATTGGGGCCCTAAGAGTTTAATGAGATACATCATCCTCACTAGGGTGCCTTTGGCGTGTTCATACTCGAGGCTTTTATCACCCTTAACCGAGCATAGGAACATTGCCCCCATCCTTCATTTTTTTTAAATACGAAGAGAATATCAAGTATTTCATTCTTTCATTCTTTTGCAACTTTCCTCCCAGATACACAACTCTATTAATACCCCACAATCTTTCCAAACACACAACCTAAAGTAGTTAAGGAGAAGATGGGTAACAAGAGAGGTAAATAGAAAAATAGATAGGGCTTATAATTCAAGTCGCCAAAGAAAAGGTCAATAGGCTCAAATTGGGGACTCAACGGAATATATTCATTAGGTAGGCTAATTTGGGAACTGGCGGGCCAAAGAAGGCCTACTTTCATTCTTCAGATCAAGACTACCTAGGATTTTGCCTCAAACAACGAGCAGGGCAAGTTCTAGACTTAACATGAAACAATAAGAAGTATATAAATAACCTCACCACACACTATACATGGAACTCAAGGATCAATCCAGTTTCACCTCGCAATATCTCACTATGAACTCAAAAAGGAAGTTAAAAAATATGTAGTTAGTTCTGACTAAAGGCTGCCTTTCGAATCCCTCACTTCTCTCTTTTTCTGCGTACTCTCCATTTTTCCTCCTTCTGAGCTCTTAGGCATTTTTTTTTCTTTTATTTTTTTTATTTTTTTGTTATTTTTTTTAATTATTATCTAACCTACAGACTGCCTGGTTCAGCATAAATGACTCAATGGGAAAGAATCAAGGCTAAGAAAACCCAAAGAGATTATTGATAAACTAAGAATTAACTAAACTAAAAATTAACTTTAATATTAATGAACTACTAACTATTTATAATACTATTCTATTACAGGCCATAAATATATCGGATATTACAGACCCAACAAAACTAGAAAGCAGGATATAAATAAAAAACTGTCAAGTGATAAGAAAGTATGAAAACATCCTAAAATAAACAAGTACCACACAATAAACTCCCACCCCCACACTTAAGATTAAACAGTGTCCTCACTGCACTATAACAAAAACATATTTAACAAGTAGGGTGGTGGTACTCCCTGTCAAGCAGTAGTAGTCGAACAGCTGGCGCTCGCATCAGGACGTGCACCAGGAACAACATCAGAAGTAGTCACAACAGCTACTGCAGTATCAGCAGGCCCACCAGCAGGATTGGCAGCAGCTCTCGGAGCATCCACAGGGGGTAGAAAAAGAAGGAGTAGAAGCTACCTGGGATGGAGCAACCATAGTAGAAGCAGCAGGTAGCTCAACTTCGGGCGGAAAGCCAACTAGCAAGCGCTCATCGACAGTATAGGGCAACTCAGTCATAAGAGGAGTGAGATCCACGCCATTCATCTTCATATCAAGCTCCGTGGCACGCCATTGGCGAAGTAGCATCCGCTCAATTCTATCCAAGCGTCGCTCATAAGATAACTTCTTCACTCTATCTTCATCCGGGCTCTTGACATTTATGATATCGACTCTTTTTGGAATTTGTACTTTCGTTTCATCTCCGTCATCAACCACTACCTTCAATGAGCGCATATATTTGGTCAAAGTGTTAGGAAAGAACAAGCGAAACTACATATTCTTTCGAGTGATCTGCAATTCTCGAAACATCAAATAGCCCACATTAATATCAATTTTCTTCATCAACGCATAGATGGCAATAACCCTCTCAAACCGTATGTCTGTCATGTGCTCACAGGGGATCAAATGCAAGCAAACAAATCTCAGATACACTCTTGCTCTCTTAGAGAACTATTTGAAAGCCAAGGTGTTGTGTGGAGACTCTGAACTTGCCTTCCACTTTGCCTTTGAATTATCATCACATATCACACGTCGGATATCATCAAGATCCTGTGCATTCTCAATAGCCTGAAGTGCAGTTCTATCAACTTGTGGGAGCCCCAGGAACTCATTCAGCTTAGCAGGAGATATGTCAACCATTTTGCTACGAACATTTACCACATTATCATCCATCTTCCAATTGGCCAGCAGCTCACGAACCCAAGATATGTTGGCTTTGCCAAACCCAGTTAGCAATACATCCCACTGTCTTCTTTGAATTTCCTCCAACACATCTGGGAACTTTATCCTACACATCTCAGTGTCAATAGGTGATTCACTCAAAAACGTCTTACCACAAATCTCTTTGTAATCTTCTTTGGCTCGATCATCACGCCAAACAGTGTGAGAAACTGTCTTACGCCGCTTGGCTGCAAGTTGTTGCTTTGAATCAATGTCCTTCTCGTGCCCAGTATTCTTTCTGACAAGTCCCATTTGGACTCCTACAAACAAAGAGCAAACAACCCAGTAATAAAACAGAATAGGCCAAAAATTCAAAATTTTAGCTTAGCAACACATAAAGAGCCTTTGAATCAACTAACGACTTGCACAACTTCAAATACGCACAAGTGCCTTCAAATATCATTCCAATAATACAAAGGTGGACAGGTACTCAGACTTCCCCACTTTAATTCAAATCAAGATAAGCTATATCAAATCTTATTGGAGGATGCTACATTTGTTTAACAACTAGTACATATTAGATTCGTTTTCCCACATGCAAAATATACACATGTACTATTCAGTTTAAAGCATTATGTAATGGTATCCCTGCCTCATTAGCCACAGATATTGAGAAACTTATTTCATGTGGTGAGTTTATTGCTCTCTGTGAAGTTCTCTTGGTTTCTTGGCTGTAGTCATTATGATAATGATCAGCTTGTTAGATAAATTTTCTTTTACTACGTGGCTGGATTGCATATAATATTTCAATGAGTTGGCCAACGGGGGTGGGGGTGATGCTACAGGGGGGAGGGGATGACGGGAACTGGGGGTGGACGCTACAGGGTGGAGGGGATGATGGGAACTGGGGGTGACGCGTGGGGGTGTGACTAGGGTTGAAGAGAGAAAGGGAAAAAAAAGACAAGAAAGGAAGAGAGAGAAGGCACATACCTGGAAGATGGCGATGTGGTGGTGCTGCGGTGGGAGCTTCTCCGGTGGTGGATAGGGTGACGGGGAAAAGGGTTATGGGGAAGGGGAAGGTGCAATTTAAACTGAAGGAGGGAAGGGAACAGTGACATATTTAACATGGGAATATAATAACTTTGTCCTATTTTGTTCCTATTTTGGGTTTCTTTATATATGTTTTTTATATTTTTTTTAATTAAAATTACTTCCCTGGCCTTTTAAAACCCACGTGGTGGCCTCGTTTGTGAGCCTCCATGCGCTGAATTTTTTTTTGCTCTGGCACAAAAATTGCTCGTGCTAGTCTCGTGGCACGAGACTTAAATGCTCCTCAGGCTAAATATCCCGCGTGGTACTAGCGTGCCACGAGCTTTTCACATTACTTACCTCATTTCATGGTATTATTCAGCTTGCTCATCTTGAATCACCTTCGCATTTTCGAAAAACTTTGCATCTATCAATTAATCCTACAAAACTTGATCAAACATTAATACCCTACAATTAAAATAAAAATTAGTAAAACAATAATATTAACTAAAATCGTGGGTTGTCTCCCACGCAGCGCCTTATTTAATGTCGTGGCACGACTCTTTTTGTTTTTTTATTTTATTTTATTTTTTTATTTTCTTTCTTTTGTTTACAATTACAAACACGGGTTGCCTCCCGAGAAGCGCCTTATTTACAGTCGTGGCACGACATTATGCACGCTTCAATCGCTCGTAAAAGTACCAGACAGAGATCGCCTTGACCTCTTCTTCCATTCCATAGTAACTTTTCAACCTTTGCCCATTTACCTTAAATCTTCCTGAACCATCCTCGGTCTCTACTTCCATAGCTCCATGAGGAGCCACTTGCACAACTTTAAATGGTCCAGACCACCTCGACTTAAGCTTACCAGGGAACAAACGAAGTCTAAAATTATAAAGCAATACCTATTCACCCGGCTCAAAGCTCCTATCTATTATCCTCTTTGTCATGCAAGTTTTTCATCCTCTCCTTGTACGGTCTCGCACTCTCATAAGCGTTAAAGCGTCTCTCCTCAAGTTCATGCAGCTCGTTGATCCTGCCAGAAGCTGCAGAGTCATAATTCAAATTTACTCTCCTAAGAGCCCACAAAGCTCTATGCTCTAACTCTACAGGCAAGTGACATGCCTTCCCGAACACCATCTTGCAGGGAGTCATCCCTATAGGTGTCTTGTAAGCAATCCTATAAGCCCATAAGGCGCCATCCAGCTTCCTTGCCCAATCAGTCCTGGTAGCATTTACAGTCTTTTGAAGCACACTTTTAATCTCCCTATTTGAGACCTCAACTTGCCCGCTGGTTTGCGGGTGGTAAGGTGTGGTAACTTTATGATGAACACCATACTTTTCCAGTAACCTCTTGAACATTTGGTTGCAAAAATGACTTCCTCCATCCCTAATGATAGCCCGAGAAGTACCAAATCTAGAGAAGATATTTCTTTTAAGGAACTGAGTAACTCCCTTAGCATCATTAGTGGGGAGAGCAACAGCCTCGACCCACTTGGAGACGTAATCTACTGCTACAAGTATGTACTTGTTCCCATAGGAGCTAACAAATGGACCCATGAAATCTATCCCCCACACGTCAAATACCTCAACCTCCAAGATTGATTTCATAGGCATCTCATGACGACGAGAGATATTGCTGGTCCTCTGGCACTCATCACAATCCCGGACCCAAATATTAGCATCCTTGAACAAAGTAGGCCAAAAGAAGCCCGCTTCCAATATCTTAGCAGCTGTCCGGGTCCCACCAAAATGTCCTCCATAAGGTGAAGAATGACATGCCTGCAAAATGGAAGATTGCTCTATCTCGGGGACACATCTCCGGATCATGTTATCAACACATATATTAAACAAATAAGGTTCATCCCAAAAATAAGATCTACATTCATACAAGAACCTTTTCTTTTTCGCCGAGTCAAAATCATGAGGAATTATTTCACTTACCAGATAATTTGCAATATCAGCGTACCATGGAATTTCTTCTAATGTGGTGGCCAACAATTGTTCATCTGGAAAGTTTTCCCAAATCTCACCTTCCTCAACTCGCTTCTTTGCTCCTTCAAGTCTAGACAAATGGTCTGCAACCTGGTTCTCAGTACCTTTACGATCACGGATCTCCAAATCAAACTCTTACAGCAGCAACACCCACCGTATCAAACGGGGCTTAGAGTCCTTTTTCTCCACCAAGTACCGGATTGCACCATGGTCTGTATACACCACCACCTTCGAACCAAGTAGGTAAGAACGGAACTTGTCAAAGGCGAATACTACAGCTAGCATCTCCTTCTCAGTAGTGGTGTAATTCAATTGCGCTCCATTCAGTGTGCGACTGGCATAGTAGACTGGGTGCATTATTTTATCTTTTCTTTGCCCAAGCACGACACCCACAGCATAGTCACTTGTGTCACACATCAACTCAAAGGGGTCCTCCCAATTAAGTGCTACAATGATCGGTGCTGTCACCAACCTCTCCTTTAGCTCCTTGAAAGCTAACCTGCACTCATCAGAAAAAATAAAGGGGTGATCCTTTTCAAGCAGTTTACACAAAGGATAAGAAATTTTAAAGAAGTCTTTAATGAACCTCTTATAGAAGCCAGCATGGCCTAAAAATCTACGAATCGCCCTCACCGAGGTGGGTTCAGACAATTCCTTAATTACCTCTACTTTGGCTTTATCAACCTTAATCCCTCTACTTGACACTTGGTGCCCTAAGACTATCCCCTCTTGTACCATAAAATGGCACTTCTGCCTGTTAAGCACAAGATTAGTTTCAATACACCTTTTCAACACACTCTCAAGATTAGTCAGACATTCATCAAAAGAGTTACCTACTACAGAGAAGTCATCCATAAATACTTCCATAATATCCTCTACCATGTCCGTAAAGATAGCCATCATACACCTTTGGAAGGTGGCAGGCGCATTACATAGACCAAAGGGAATCCTTCGAAAAGCAAAGGTGCCATAGGGACATGTGAAGGTAGTTTTTCTCTTGGTCCTCAGGGGCAATGTGAATTTGGTTATACCCTGAGTAACCATCTAAAAAGCAAAAATGGGACCTACCTGCCAATCTGTCAAGCATCTGATCAATAAAGGGAAGGGGGAAGTGATCTTTCCTAGTAGCTTTATTCAACTTCCTATAGTCCATACAAATTCGCCAGCCAGTTACAGTTCTAGTGGGGATTAGATCATTGTTCTCATTTTTAACCACAGTCATCCCACCTTTCTTTGGCACACACTGGACTGGACTTACCCATTGACTATCAGAAATTGCAAAAATAATACCTGCATCCAGCCACTTTATTATTTCCTTCTTGACTACCTCTTTCATGTTCGGGACTAGCCTTCTTTGATGCTCTATTGAAGGTTTAGCACCCTCCTCCAACAAAATCTTGGGCATGCAAAAACCTGGGCTTATTCCCTTGATGTCAGCAATAGTACATCCAATCGCCTGCTTGCACTCTTTCAAAACCTGCATTAACCTTTCTACCTGCATATCTGACAAACTAGATGAGATAATAACTTGCAAAGTAGAGTTAGGTCCCAGGAAAACATATTTCAGGTGCTCGGGCAATGGTTTGAGCTCCAACTGAGGGGGCTCCTCTATAGATGGTTTTGCGGGTGGCGCTATCCTATCAGCCAAATCAAGTGACTCAAATCGTGGTTCTCTATGCCAAAACCCGCGCCCTTCTAAGGTCAATATAGTCTCATCCTATTCCTCGCCATTAGGGATGTCCATATTCATAATACAAGCTTCTAGTGGGTCATTAGGATAGTAAGACTCATCATCCTCAAATTCGTCTACCTCTAAGACATTAGCCATGGAACAATTAGCAAACTCACTAGGTCTCCTCATAGATTTTTGAACACTAAAGGTCACCTCCTCGGCATTTAACCTCATCTTCATCTCACCAGCCTCACAATCTATAATAGCCTTCCCTGTAGCAAGGAAAGGCCTTCCTAAAATGATAGGGGTATCCTCATCAACTGCACAATCAAGAATTACAAAGTCTGCAGGGAACACAAATTTATCTACTTGCACTAGAACATCATCTAAAATCCCTGCAGGTCTCTTAACACTCCTATCAGCTAGCTGAAGACTCATAGAGGTGGGTCTAGCTCTGCCAATACCAAGCTTTTTATAGGTAGATAGAGGCATCAAATTTATACTAGCTCCTAAATAGTGTAATGCTCTAGCAAAAGTGTGCTTACCAATCATGCAAGGTATAGTAAAACTACCTGGGTCTGCCAGCTTTTGCGCCACATGCTTAGTCACCACAGCACTGCAAGTGTGAGTCAGAGTGACTAAAGATCAAACTTTCTAGACAAAAGATCTTTCAGCATTTTAGCATAACCAGGTACATCTCTAATTGCTTCAAGTAAAGGAATGTTAACATGTAATTGTTTAAGCATATCAATGAATTTCTTGTACTGGCTCTCTTTTTGCTATTTTGCGAGCCTTTGGGGGTAAGGGGGAGGTGGTGTCTTACGCTTTACACTTACCTCTTCATTTACCTCTTCAGTTGGCTTAATCACAGGGTCAGGTGTAATCTCTTTTTCAGCTTCATCCTTGTCACCAACTTTAGCTGGAACATCCACAGGGTTAGCTTTTGGCACACTGGGCACCTCTTCCTTAGCCAATTCTTGCTCTTTGTCTAAATCTCTACCATTCCTCAAGCTAACTGCCATCACTTGGTTAGGATTTGCGTCCTTCGATTTTACCATTGTGTCTCCTGGCAAGGTACCCTGAGGTCTATTGTTCAGAGCAATGGCTAGTTGTCCCAACTGTGTCTCTATCCCCTTAATGGCAGTGTCATGGGCTGTAACTTGATTTTGCAGCTTCTTGTGTACTCCCACCATGGACTGCACCATACTCTTAATGTCAGCTATATCATTAGCTTGTTGTCCCTGCTATCTGGCAGTGTTGTATGGAGCTGGTTGTTGTGCCTGTCTAACTGGAGCCTGCTGATTGTATTGCTGCCTCTGCCCATAATTCAGAAAATTGGTATCTTCAGTATAACCCAATAAATCAGAGTCAGCAAAATTACCAGGATCAGGTGTGCCCACTTGGTTAACGGGTTTCAGCATGTTTTCATTAAATTGTTTCAAAGCCACATCCAGCGTAGTCTGCAGCCTTGACATTTGCTCTTCAACCCCATGATCAATTCCAGCAGCCAAAACCTTTGGGCCTGAACCAGCAGATGCATCTTTAGTCAACCAACCTAAATTTTGAGCCATGGTATCGAGGAGAGCTTTTGCTTCAGTAAATGTTTTACTCAAGAATGCTCCTCCAGTAGCTGCATCTAAATTGCCCTTGATTTGATCACTCATGCCCATGTAAATTCTTTGTCCCAACATCTGATCAGGAATTCCATGATGGGGACACTTTCACAAGCAGCTCTTGAACCTCTCCCAAGCCTCTCGCAGAGTCTCGAGCGGGGTCTGCCTGAACATGAGTATCTCATCAACCAACTTCGCAGTTTTGTTTGGTGGGAAAAATTTCTTCATGAACTTGATCACCAACTCATCCCACGAAGTGATAGAATTGACTGGCAAAGAATCAAACCAGTCACTAGCATCATCCGTCAAAGAAAACGGGAATAACATCAATCGCACGACCTCAGCCGGAACTCGAGCATGCTTCTGAGTTTCACACACCCTCATGAACTTTTTCTAATGCTTTTGAGGATCATCAGTCAATTTACCCGCAAAAAGTCCACCGTTGGACAACAGACTGACCATAGTTTGGGTGATGTAAAAACTTTCAGCTTCAAATTTCGGAAGCCGAATAGCAGAAGCCAAGTTTCCAGCCACAGGCTGAGCAAAAGCATTAAGTGCCAAATCTTTAGACATCCCAATATCTTTGGTTTCTGATTTTCTAAGTGTATTGCCAACAGTATTCGCCTTTTTTAAGGCGTGGAATGTCCTCTCAATCTCTGGGTCAAACGGTTTCAACTCTGCATACTGAGATCTTGTTTTACGCATACACCTGAAATACACAAATTCCAAAGAGTTAACTCAAGATGACAAAAGTGAAGTCAATAGAGAAATAAAACTAGTTATTTTAACAACTAAAATAACACTGTGTTCCCCGGCAGCGGCGCCAAAATTTGATCGCGCCCAACTACGCCCTTTAAAAGGGACTAAGCGGTCGCAGCAAATATAGCTCGGTACGTAAAGTCCCGAGGTCGAATCCCACAGGGAACACTCGAAATCTAGTTGTTATTCTAACTATATTTATCTAACCAATTAACTCCAGAGGTTTGTATTTGAATGGTGGTTTCAATGAAATAACTAATTAACACTAAGGTAAGTAGCAAGATATTAAGAAATACTTAATCAAAGATTTAAAAGCCTAGGATTGATTTACCCAACTCCTACCTATGTGTTAGAATAATTCTTTTAAAAAATTCAACTTAGTTTTCTTCCTATTGAACACTTGCTCCAATTATACAACTACTCACTTCCATGTAATAGTAGTAACTTTCACTAACCAATTTTTCAATTAATTAATGAAGATAACTAGGACTACAAGTTTAGTTCACAATCAGGATCAATGGTCACAAATCACCTTATTGACAACCTAATTAATACCTTGGTTTTAGGTTGAAATATTACTAAGTGTTTAACCCAAACCTATGAATCTATCCCTAGACACACAAGAATAACGGGAACAATCAATTGGGTGCTCTTCCAATTAATAGCAATCAAAACATAAATACTTAGATAGGAATAATTTACAAGTTTCATTCATCAAAATAAATATTAATAGCACATGAGTATTGGAGTGGTTCAATCAACCCTAGAATGGGTAAATTAGTCACTCATGTTCATGATAGTCATATCAAAATAATTCATGAATGAATAAATTACAAAAAGTAGGGAAGAATTTAGAAAAACTCGTGTTCTTGAAGTCTCCAAAGCTCTAGCCTCCTTTTTGCTTCTTCTCCAATGTATTTTTCATAATGGAGGCAAAAGAAGCTTTTATACCCTGTAATAAACTGAGCAAAAGTACTAAAATAGCCTTATTTTTTCGCCCATCAGCCTTGTACTTCGCGTGGCACCCGCGTGCCACGCGGACCAAATTTCTGCAGGTAATTCAGCTCGCGTGGTGCTCGCGTATTTGGCCTAAATGCGCTGAAATTTTTAATCAATTCTTAAGCAAAGACTCTACTTCTTCCTGTGTCACTCGCGTGGCACACGGATTACTTGAACTCTTCAACATCTTCACTTTTAGCTCCAAATCTAGCACTTTCTTGCTCAATTCACCATGTTCAAATCCTACAACACCAAACAACTCAATTAATATCAACTCTTGAGAATTTTGCATATAAACTCTTAAGTGTACTATCATAACATGGTAAAACTACTCTGAAAATATAGGTAAAATAGTCAAATATCAGAATGCGCTGATTCTGTTCCGATAAAAGTGAGATAAGATCAGTTATCATTATATATTAAAACAGCTGTCTTTGAACTTTCCGAACACGCCACGTGGTAAACGATCACATAATTTTATCGAAGTCGTTCCACATCGATATTCTCAAAACACGTCTTCGGAATCAACCATGGCCTTATCGAACACATTCATCGTGATCGAACAGAAATCGACCCATACATATATCAAGATTTAATTTCTTTTGTCATTTACATAACAAACTTTGTAGATACAAATCCGACAACTTTTCTTGCATTAATTCAAAGTCCATAACAAACGAACATTTGGTCTTTTAGATCAGTGTGCAGGTTCGATACAAAGAGACTTCCCTGTTTTTCTTGTGATACCTATTGTCAACAGAAGACATCCAACTAATTAGTGTAGTTCGGGATACACAATTCTTAAGCTTCATGAAAATCAAAGGTTCTGTACATGAATTATATTAACCTATAGTACGTTGCATCGAAGAAGATGATTATGGAAAATAATACAAGATTCCTGCTAGAGAAAGAATCACCTATGTGAGAAGTCATAGACGCATGTACTTTGGAAGCAACCACAACTACTGCTGATATATCTCTAAACTATAGTATGCATAAGAGCTATTATATTGTAAATGAGCTCCTATTCTTCTGTGTTTATGTATGAAGTCAGTCTACAAATATTAACATTCCGCGCTTGTCCACAATTTTGCTTTCATATTCCTGTGCTTGGAGTTGTATATAGAAGTGTTGAACCCCAAAATTACCCTCTCTTTAGGAAAAGATAGGTTTCGGAATATTTCAACAAAGTGGGATTCCAAAGGGTTTTCTTTGGAGTCGCCACCTAATTTAAGGATTATTAGGAACCTAAGTTAATTAAAGAGTGCAATTTATTTTAATTATTTAAAAGAAATTAAATTAAAATCAGAGATTCTTAGGTAAGTGGTTCTATTAAATTCGAAAGAAGGTCCCTTGCGGGAGCACTTTCGAAAATCCGCTAAAAGCGGTTAATCCGGCGGTTTTCACGAATTTATTAAGGATAATAAATATATAAAGCTAATTTTATATAAGGATAATATGAATAATATAAATAAGATAAGATTTTAATTATGCCGATACTTAGATAAATAAATGACCCAATTTAAGATTAATTAAATGAATAATGAAATAATAATCAATTAATTAATTAATAAAATAAATAAAGGTTAAATGGCATTAGATGATTAAATAAGCACATTAGATAATAATTGGATGATAATAAAGGGATTAATTAATTGATTGAATAAATAGATAAATAAGTAACTTAATTAAATAAATGAAAACTTATCAATTTTAATTAAATAAAGGAGTAAATGAATAATAATTGATTAATTAAATAAATAAATAAATAAATATTTAATTGATTAAATAAATAATTAATTGAAATTAAATAAATTAGATTAAGTAAATAAATAATTAAATAAAGGATTAAAATTTAACTAAATAAATAAATTAGATTAAATAAATAAATAATTGAATATTAATATAATCAATAAATAAGCAATTCAAATGCGAATAATGACGAGGGTACGATTTTAGTCGAATTTGATTTTGCACTCATTAATTGACAAATGATTCTAAACGTCCATAAATTAATTGGCGATTCGAAAAGAAATGATATAAAGCATTCATATAAAAAAAAACAATTTAAGTGATTTACAATAGTTATTCACAATTCAAATATCATTTCTATCCTACCGGGCTACTAATCCGGTCTATGGGAAATCCTATACAACATGCATTTTCTAAGGGAACGGGGAGGAGGGAGTTTAGAAGATAGAACCCGGAAGCGCAAACTCATCATTGAGCCTTGGACTTTGTAATTTTCATTTTTTCGTTCTTTTACATTTTCGGGGATATCAAGTCCCGAAAATGTGGAGCGGATCAAATAACTCCCGAATGCACGCCATCCCAATTAGTGAGTTTTGAGCCAACTCGTCCCAAAGTGGTTATATGTCAAGAAAATAAGGTAAAGATTAGAGATTGACATACAAATGCACAATAATAACGAAAAGAGTAAGCAATGCACGGTAAATGACCATTAAAATAATAGATTTCTAAGAAACTAATCACTTAGTAATAGGACAGTAATTTGAGCACATGCAGAGAACTATTTAGCATTCAAAATAAGGCACGTCTAACTTATATTTAATAAAAGGAATAACTAATTTCAGTAAAGGCTTACAAGTGAACATAGACCTTGAACACTTTAAGCAGATAATCAACACCTCTTTATAAAATTTAATGAATCACTAAACTAGAATACAGGTATATGGTTGGCAGACTATTGCTTCATACCAATTTACAAACACCTTGCGGACTTCAACAGAAACATAAAAGATCTCTTCTTGGTCAAGCTTCAATCTCTTGAGACTTAAAGGAAACACATAAAGACTCAACCTTTACCAACTAGAACAACTCAAGAGTTAATAGTACCCTTAGTTCAAACAAGCGATACTTACACATTCTAGCCAACTAATACATTGAACACTAGACTATACCAATCCAAATTGCATAAACTAGCATCAGGACATAAGCATTAATCAATCAAGCTTAGAGCACTTGAACTAACTGACCTCTTGAATAAACTATGCGGCAAGAAACCAAGACGACCTCAATCCCTAAAACCTGCAGCTCCTTAATATATCAGAAACAACAACCCAAGTCACACACTCCTCTTGCTCAACAACAAACTCCAGAACCCACTCTCACTGCCTACCAACTCTACCCTTAACACCTGAACCATCCTGCACACTATAGCATACCCCTGAACTCCATCAAACTCCCTGCAGCAGACCAAGACAGAACCTGCATCCCTGAACTAATTACTGAACAACATTGAACCAATGCTCATCACCCTGGACAACTACCAGGACTAACCCTTAGCTGCCTTGAACCTCCAGCTAACAACCTTACAAATCACCTAAGCCCCTCTAAGCAACCTGATAAATTCCTTCTACAAAATAGATCAGCTACCAGGCAGACCTCTACACAAATCCAGGAAGAAGTGAAGCAAAGGCTGCATATACACCTACAGACCTTTCAGACTCCTCCCTTAGCTCCTGAACAGCCAACCAAACTTCTATGCCCCTGGAAACCACCTAGGACAGATCCTGCAACACCCTAGCACCCACTCCAGAAACAAATGCACACCTACAAGCCCCCCTGGACCAACTACTAGGCAACATGAACCACTCTCAAACCCACACAGCCTAGGCCTACCTGAGAACCCTGATAACCAAACATAAGCTGCCTCACTCTAACTCCCTCAGCAACTCCAGAACACCAGACATCCTCATAGCCTACACTATCTCCATTAATTAACCAGAAACAACTTCACAAGAACCAGAATACATGTCAGGAAACAAACTCTACTTTATTCAACTACCAGGGAGCCAGAAAACTTCAATGAAGGCCAATATTTAACTAGGAATCCAGTTAACTACAAGGGAACAAAAATGCATAACAATTTCCTCTTTTAGCTACATGAACACCAAGGATCCATTTTATTTCATACTTTACCTAAACAGCATAAAAAAATCAGGCATGTAACATAAGCGAAGGCAAATGCGAGAAATTTAGGATTTACCTCCTTATGAGCAGTGAACAAAAAGGCGAGGGTCTGAAAGAATCGACTCGACTAAGCGACTCGAGCGATGTCGACGACTCGAACAAGGTCGTCGACTCGAGCTAGGTCCACGACTCAAAACCAAAAGCGATATTTTGAATCTAAACGGAAACTGAAAATGCTATCTCTATCTTTTAAAACTGAGAGAGTAAAATGATAGGTAATGCTGCCGTTTCAGTGTTACCCCTTTTTTCCTCCCTCAAAAATGAAAAAAAATAAGAGATTATATACCTGAATAGGCTAGGGTTTGGACCGCTCATGAAATTCCAAAAGCAACCCCATTCCGCTTTTCCTTTCCCTTATGAAAATGAGGGTGAAAATGGTCCAATCCCACAGGGATTGTACCATTTTCAATCTCATCCACAAGGAATAATCCCGTTTGGTTTAACTCCACGGTTCGGATTGATTTGCATTCAAAATGGATGGATGAGATGAAAGGATCGTACTGGAGAGAGGGTAAAGGGTGGGGAACCAGCTGAGTACGATTTTTGGACGGATTCGAAGAGGGAATCGTGGGTTTTGAAGGGATTCGGGTTTAGGGATTGGAATGGGTAAAGGGGAATTCGGGTTGAATTTGGGGAGGAGATGTGCAATGTAGTGTAAGGTTATAGGTATATATCTATTTGCGGAAATAAACTAAATTGAAGGTGTAAAAAGCAATTTTAGCCCTCCTCTGAAAATAGACAATTAAAGGGATTGCGTGGTAGGACAGAAATTAGGATAGGCCTTGCAATTTTAACCTTCTCTTTTGAATTTAATTAATTTTACTTTAATTAAATTTAATTAATTAATTTCAATTCAATTAATTTTAATTATCTAATTTTATTTTTAATTTTATTCTAATAATTGATTCCCATTTAAATAATTAGCCATTAATTATATCGGGGGACGAAATTGGGTGTCAACAGCTGCCCCTCTTTTCCCGGAAAAGGATGAAAGAGTTTTCAGGGTAAAGAAAGTTGACGTGAAAACCAATTTCGTCACGGTAAAGCCAAGGCTTCGATTCCAAGGACCGAAATGCGAGGCTTATGGACATGGCCGAACTCCGGTTTCCGAGTTGCCTACATATCTCGGGCTAAAAGAGAATCAGGCCATATGTAGTTCATCTACACTTAGAAATGAAGACTCGCACGATTGACAAAAGAAAGGACGCACGAATAGGAAAGAATTCAAACTGACGCCTAATCTGAAATGAAAGATTAGGTAAAACTTGCTTGTTCGAGTGCGATTCTTCAGATCCTCGTTGACGAGTCTAGCTCATATCAACGATTGCCCCAGTTCACTGCTAAGAAAAAAGTTCCATGTTATGCTCCAAATGCTGCTGCGGTACTGCTAAAGTTCTGTAAATACTTAACAAACGGTAAGCGAGCAACTGCTAATAAAGCCTGATAATCAAAAGTAAAGAATGATCAAATATTGATGATACAAATTTGCAAGTGCGGGTTGCGATATCATTGATAAGTTGTCTTCCAAACAACTGGCGAAGCAATAAAGCAAGTGCGAAGGCATAATGCAAAGCATTATCAACAATCTTGACAAATCAACTGGCAAGCCGGTCGGGCATGAAGCAAGGAGGGTCTTGGGGTTGATTGTCAAACAAATCAGCTGGCGAACCGGTCCGGCACAAAGCGAGGAGGGTCTCGGGACTGACCTGTTAACCTGTTAAGCTAAAAGTAAAGCGGTTCAAAATATAAAGCAAGTGCAAAGGCATAATTGAAAGCAAGTGCAAGGCAATTTAAACATCTTGACAAATCAACTGGCAAGCCGGTCGGGCACGCAGCAAGGAGGGTCTTGGGGTTGATTGTCAAACAAATCAGCTGGCGAACCGATCCGGCACGAAGCAAGGAGGGTCTCGGGGCTGACCTGTTAACCTGCTAAGCTAAAAGTAAAGCGGTTCATAATATAAAGCAAGTGCAAAGGCATAATTGAAAGCAAGTGCAAGGCAATTTAAACATCTTGACAAATCAACTGGCAAGCCGGTCGGGCACGCAGCAAGGAGGGTCTTGGGGTTGATTGTCAAACAAATCAGCTGGCGAACCGGTCCGGCACAAAGCGAGGAGGGTCTCGGGACTGACCTGTTAACCTGCTAAGCTAAAAGTAAAGCGGTTCATAATATAAAGCAAGTGCAAAGGCATAATTGAAAGCAAGTGCAAGGCAATTTAAACATCTTGACAAATCAACTGGCAAGCCGGTCGGGCACGCAGCAAGGAGGGTCTTGGGGTTGATTGTCAAACAAATCAGCTGGCGAACCGGTCCGGCACGAAGCAAGGAGGGTCTCGGGGCTGACCTGTTAACCTGAAAAGTAAAACAAGACGTAATACAAAGAAAATGCGAAGACATAATTTAAAGCAAGTGCGACGACATAATTTAAAGCAAGTCAAAGAAAAGCAATGAGGGAATGTATAGCAATGCAAGAGCCATTTAGCGAATCAATAGGTGAGATAGTCCAACAAAGGGGATCTTCGTAGCCGATGGTCAACCTGAAAGAGTAAAGCAAGGCGTTAATTTTAAAGCAAGTGCGAAGACATGATTCAAAGTAAGTGCAAAGAAAAGTAGTGCGGGAATGTAGTCGGTGCGATAGCCATTGATAAATCAATTGGCGAGACAATCCAGCAAGGGATGGCCTTGTGCGGATTATCATCCGAAATAAAGCGATGCCATATTTGGCTTAATTTGAAAACACAAAACAAGCCTCGACTTTGTCGCCTATAAGGAATGAAATTCATAGAGGTGGAAATGCCGCCTGTTCGGCAATAACTCATGACAAAGCATAATGCTTTAAGTCATAAAAAGGGAAATGCGACGCGATTTGCAAGGCAACTTTGGATGCGCATTCAATACATTGTCCATCCATAGTGCAAATGATCCTCTCATTGCAATCTTTCTCGTTCCTGCTCTCAAAGAAAAATTTGTTAGTTTTGGGTAGGGGCGTTTGATTTGTGCTGATTCATCTTGAACTTGCTGCCACTGCTCCCTCGTTCTTCTTTAGACTTGGGCTTGCAACTTATACTCAGAGACTTGACTTATGAACTCAATATTGCATAATATTTCAAGATAGAGGCAAAATAAAGTAGTTTGATAAAATATTAAACAAATGATCATTGATATGCGACCGAAAATTATAATGCATTTAAAAATTCCTGCTTTAATTCAAGCTCATGACATATCTTGAAACAAACTGAACGTCCTTTGTCTTTGCAACTTATGTTAATCTCGAATACTTTTAGAACTTTGCCACTTAATCCTTTGATAAGCCATACCAATTTTGCAAAAATCCGCCCCAGTTATGAACTTCCAAATCTTCAACTCTTTTGCAAAATTTGCCCCAGTTTCTATCTTCCATATCTTCAAATTATCTTTGCAAAAAATTGCCCCAGTTGCAATCTTTCAAATCTTCAAATTATCTTGCAAAATTGCCTCAGTTGCTTGCCTTAGGGGAGACTAAAAATTTTAATATTATGGAGTCGAGCCCGTTAAGAGCGCCTACGTATCCCTCCACGGGAATCAGACCGTGCGTAGTTCTGCTTACATAAAGATTTTGGGAAAGTATGGCAATCTAAGTACGAAGCCGTATCCGAATTGGAAAATCCACGCATCTGTCCAGATGCATAGTTCGGCATTACATCATAAAAGATAAACAAGCCTAAAGTATTACAATATTTTGACCGAATCCGACGAGGATTGCCTACTTATCCTGTTGCCATTCCAGGAATCAGGTCAGAAGTAGTTCAAACATACATAAAAGAGGAAATAGGGTATTCCTGTGCTAGTGCAACCGAACTCTATATGAGTTGCCTACGTATCCCGCCTCGGGAATCAGGTTACGCGTAGTTCGCATTACATCAAAGATTACATAAAAAAACAATGCTAACTTGCGGTTGCTTCAGACATAGTATCTCTTGACAAAATCTGCGCTGATTATCTTAGGCCAAACTTGATCACGAGCATCTGCCAGTATTAGTGTTCTTCCACATAATGACATTGCCAACTTGGCACAAATTTTCCCATTGCTTCTTCTTAGTTAGGAAAGAGATGCTTCAATACCAATTGTCCCGGTTTGAAGTAAACTATTCAAATCTTCTCTTTGTGCATTCAACATCTTCCAACTTATCTTCTTGGATGGTTTCTCAAATAAAGGACTTCTATTTGTATAGACAAACCGCTTCGGCTCCAATTGCCGGCAAATAAAGCTGCCCCAGTTTGAAGTTCTAACGGTAATGTAATATCCAAAGAGTGCAAAAAGTAACCTTCCAGTGCATAATCCTTAAATCGTTCAGCTGTTTCGTTATAGATCATAAGCGAAGTCCAAGCAAGTTTTGTTTTTAATTTGAAACAGTAGTAAGTATATCAATCAGAAGTAAATAATAAAGCACATTAAATAATTAAAGTATATCAAAATAATGAGGTAGGAATGCAGTGCATTTGTTTATTCAAAACCTAATTTAGGGAGGCATACAACATAAAAGTAAACATGCAGAATTTAAAAGAGTTATTTGAAAGACATAGACATAAACATAAACAAAGTGCAAAACACAGTTCAGGGCCTCAAGCTGACTGTGATGCCAACGCAAAAATAACGAGTTCATTCATCAAGTCTCTTTTGGACCACAAGTCCAATTAGCCGTCACATCACTTGGTTCAGCATTCTGCACGTGTGGCTCTTTCTCAAAACCTTCAATAGTTGCACTGCATTTCAAATCATCATTCAAAGACAGGCTATCAACACCTTCAATGAAATTATGCATGGCCATTTCTGGTGCTTGGACAAATGACTGGTTCAATGGTAAAAGAGGCTGTAGCATGACACTAGTCGGCTTCTTCTCAGACTCAACTTTTTCCATCTTTCCTTCAGCGGGGTTGCCACCTAGGCCAAAAGTTCCCTCATTCTTTGGAAATAGAGTTAGTGCTCGCTTAGGTACCTTAAAAGCAATATTATCAACCTCTACATCATAGATAGAGACTATGGTGCCCTTCAGATTTGGTTCTTCCTCAAGAGAAATCATATTAACTGCATTGTTACCATGATTGGGAAGAGGATTATCATGCACATTTGGCTGAGTGCCGGTGAGTTGAATGGTGCCTGCTTTGATTAAACCCTCAACCTTGTCTTTGAAAGTATAACATCTCTCAATATCATGGCCGGCTGCCCCTGAGTGATAAGCACAGTGCTTATTTGCATCATACCAATTTGGACGAGGGTTTGGGGTGTTATCAGGGATAGGCTGCACAACTCCTGCACTCCTTAATCTCTCAAAAAGCTGACCATATGACTCGGCTATAGGAGTATAGGTTTTGGTTGCTCTTCTTTCGTAATTCTGATTAAACCCTTGCACATTGGGACGAACAGGAGGACGAGGCTGGTAATTCTGGGGTGCTTGAAAATTTGGCTGACGAGGGTGTTGATTAGGTGCATGTGCTCTAGGTTGGTAGTAATTTGCTTGTGCATTGTAAACCGGATAAGGAACAGGTGGCAACTGATAGTGAGTGGGGTAATTTGGGTAATATGGGCTTTGGTAGGTCGGAAAAGCAGACGAATTGTCAAAATTCAACTTTACAACCGATGGACGCTCGACATTCCCCACAACAGCTCCCACTTCCTCTTTCTTCTTTTTGTTAAAGCCATTACCAGACCCAGACTGGATTGCCTTACTTGTAGCTTGCAAAGCGGCCAAATTTGTGATCCTACCCGATTTCAAACCAGCTTCATACATCTCCCCCGTTTTCACTAGATTGGCAAAAGTAGAGTTAGTCATGGATGCCATTCGATCATAGTAAAATTCATCCAATGTCTCGATGAAATGTCCCACAAACTCTTCCTCACTCATGGGAGGCTTAACTTTGGCAGCCTCACTCCTCCAACGTACTGCGTATTCCCTAAAAGTCTCGGTCGTCTTCTTCTTAAACCTTGCAATAGCCAACCGATCTAATGGTATTTCAGCATAGAAACCAAAACGCTCCATGAAGTCGTGAGCCATACTCCTCCAGTTGATCCATTTTGAGGGATCCTGCTCGGAGTACCAGTCTAAAGCTTCGCCTTCAAGACTATGAATGAATAATTTCATACGAAGCTCTTCATTCTTTCCCACTCCCAAGGTTTCACAATACCTTCTCAAATGGGATCGGGGGTTGCCTTTGCCATCAAACTTAACAAACTTTGGTACTTTGTACCCTTCTGGGTATTCAATCCCAGGATGAACGCACAAGTCTTCATATTCTAGACTTTCCTTGTCCTTGCCTTTTGATGCTTTGCTAAGAGCACTCATCACCCAACCTTGTACCTTTTTCTCTAAATCTTCACCCCCATCGACTGCTTTTTCGACTCTTCTAACACCATTTTGAAACTTCACATAAGGAGGATTGGTGTAATCATCAATATGCACAATAGGAACATCTTGCCCACCAGATACCGCCACTTGGACTAATGGTGCGGATGGATTTTCAGTATAAGCTTGCGGGATGGTTTCATTTTGGTAAGTGGAGGTTTGGTAAGGATATGGAGTGTTTGTCTGATAATAAGTATTGGCAGGGTGCGGGGTGTATGATGGGTGTTGTTGATGTGATGGGTAGATGGGTGGTCGGTTAATTGTTTGGCTAGATTGAGCGTTATTTGAAGGTGGAGCTTGGAGAAGTGGCAAGTTGCTTTGGTGGACTGGTGCTTTTAGAGAATTGTGGGTGTTCAAAGGTGTGTTCATATTGGCGACCTCATCAATTGAGTTCAGAGACTGCCCCAGAGATTGCCCCATTTGAATCAGAGAGTGTGATGCATCGGGCCCACGTAGCGGCGTGTTTTTAGGAGTTTGCCCTTTTACTGCAGCCAGTTCATCTTTTAACCTCTGTAGTTCCTTAGCCATTTCAAGAATCATTTCGTCTTGAGCAATAATGACATTTCTTTTTGAAGACTCAGGAGTTGCAAGATTTTTCTCGGTATTGCGAGGTTCATCATCTATTCCAGTCATTGTCAGTTGTGGAAATGTGTACCAGTATGCAGATTTGTCCTTTGTCCTTGTGTAATAGGAATGATCAGCCAGCTTAAATCAGCACAAATCAAACCTCTGAATGGGGGACAAACAAAACAAAAGGAAAAGTGTAAGAGTAACCATGTTAGTTTGCATGTCATTGGCAAAATTGCACACAAATCACGTAGCGCGCATCACGTAGCGCTTTGCATTTTAAACAAGTTGATATGTGGCAAACACAAGTAGTTGAGCGTAAATAAAAATGCGAACGTGTCCTACCCTGTAAGGTGCCTCTTTGCCAGAGGTGGGCCTAAGACGCGCAAACAAGTGGTAACGAAAAATAGTTCATGCCAGTTTTGAGCAATTCAGATTTAGAGTAAGCGATAAATAATAACAATAATTGACAATAATCAGCTCGCCGCCTCGACATCGCAATTCTGTTATCCCAACCATCTTCTCAAAGTTGGTGCCAACTCAAAATTCTAACACAAATCATGCTCTCAACAACATCTGCACCAAATTTCTAAATTCAAATGCCTAAAACCTTAAACAAACCTCTATACCTTTTGCAAACATCAACGTTCCTCCAAGCACAACTCCCAATTAATTCACAACATCCAAGGGTGAGATTTCAACTGCCTTCACAATACCAGACTGCAAATCATGAAAGGCGCCAATTGGCCTTTCAAGAATAAAACCTCACTGGTCCTCGGCTTTAGTCAAGCCTCTCAGCTTCCTAGGTTTTGCAAGGCTCACAGACCTTGTTCATAGGGCTCCTCACTGGTCCTCGGCTTTAATCAAGCCTCTCAGTTTCCTAGGTAGCCAAGACCGCACTGGTCTTCAAGGAGGGACCCCATCGGTCGTTTATAGACATAGGGGCTTCACTCTCCTAGTATGCGACAAGCATACTTCATTCCATAAGAATTTGCAGCTGGCTAGTCAACATGAGCCTGCACACACGCAAAGCCATTCACGAGAGGGACCCCACTGATCTTTTAAAGACACAAGGGGCTTCGCCTCATAGATCTCAATACACCATACCATCTCCAAAACTCAACCAACCAAATCTGCCTAACTTTCCCCCGAACTGCAATTCTGTCTATGATCTCAATTCTGCTAAATTCTTCCATTTTGACCTAAAAGACAACATACCCGACAAAATTCTAAATCTGATTTTGCTCAAAACATGGTTAGGACTGAGGATTCGTTATCACATAGCACATAATATGCATTGTCGTTAGGTTTCAAGAACCCACTGACGTAAGGGCGGTTTCCTAACTATGGAGGCGGTACCAAGGACCGGGTCCAGACTAAGGTGTAAATGCATGCATGCTCCTAAAGCTCATTCTAAGAGTGGGTTAACGGTTGAGGCTAACAGGTGAGTGGCAGGCGGCTTCGTGGTCGAATAACTCCCACGACAATCCGCCGGTACGCCAACTCGTCAAAGGGTTCTTTAGTGGAAGAAATTGCGGGTGCGTATGCACACACCTCGCGGATATTTGAGTGAGAATGCAAGAGGTTCCCAGGAGTGGGGGAAGTATGAACGGAATGCCAGTTTATATGTGCACAAAGAGGGTGTAGTGACATGCTTTCGTGACACACATCAATCAATTAAATTAACTAAGCATGCTCGCAAATAAACAGTAGATATAATCATGCCAGTTTCAACATACAAACGCAATAATTAAATAAGCTACGCATACTAGTATCGGCATACAAGTCAAACAATACAAACAAACAATTCGTGAAAGCCTTTTGGTTAGAACCATTTGCGTATCCCCAGCGGAGTCGCCACGCTGTTGAACCCCAAAATTACCCTCTCTTTAGGAAAAGATAGGTTTCGGAATATTTCAACAAAGTGGGATTCCAAAGGGTTTTCTTTGGAGTCGCCACCTAATTTAAGGATTATTAGGAACCTAAGTTAATTAAAGAGTGCAATTTATTTTAATTATTTAAAAGAAATTAAATTAAAATCAGAGATTCTTAGGTAAGTGGTTCTATTAAATTCGAAAGAAGGTCCCTTGCGGGAGCACTTTCGAAAATCCGCTAAAAGCGGTTAATCCGGCGGTTTTCACGAATTTATTAAGGATAATAAATATATAAAGCTAATTTTATATAAGGATAATATGAATAATATAAATAAGATAAGATTTTAATTATGCCGATACTTAGATAAATAAATGACCCAATTTAAGATTAATTAAATGAATAATGAAATAATAATCAATTAATTAATTAATAAAATAAATAAAGGTTAAATGGCATTAGATGATTAAATAAGCACATTAGATAAATAATTGGATGATAATAAAGGGATTAATTAATTGATTGAATAAATAGATAAATAAGTAACTTAATTAAATAAATGAAAACTTATCAATTTTAATTAAATAAAGGAGTAAATGAATAATAATTGATTAATTAAATAAATAAATAAATAAATATTTAATTGATTAAATAAATAATTAATTGAAATTAAATAAATTAGATTAAGTAAATAAATAATTAAATAAAGGATTAAAATTTAACTAAATAAATAAATTAGATTAAATAAATAAATAATTGAATATTAATATAATCAATAAATAAGCAATTCAAATGCGAATAATGACGAGGGTACGATTTTAGTCGAATTTGATTTTGCACTCATTAATTGACAAATGATTCTAAACGTCCATAAATTAATTGGCGATTCGAAAAGAAATGATATAAAGCATTCATATAAAAAAAAACAATTTAAGTGATTTACAATAGTTATTCACAATTCAAATATCATTTCTATCCTACCGGGCTACTAATCCGGTCTATGGGAAATCCTATACAACATGCATTTTCTAAGGGAACGGGGAGGAGGGAGTTTAGAAGATAGAACCCGGAAGCGCAAACTCATCATTGAGCCTTGGACTTTGTAATTTTCATTTTTTCGTTCTTTTACATTTTCGGGGATATCAAGTCCCGAAAATGTGGAGCGGATCAAATAACTCCCGAATGCACGCCATCCCAATTAGTGAGTTTTGAGCCAACTCGTCCCAAAGTGGTTATATGTCAAGAAAATAAGGTAAAGATTAGAGATTGACATACAAATGCACAATAATAACGAAAAGAGTAAGCAATGCACGGTAAATGACCATTAAAATAATAGATTTCTAAGAAACTAATCACTTAGTAATAGGACAGTAATTTGAGCACATGCAGAGAACTATTTAGCATTCAAAATAAGGCACGTCTAACTTATATTTAATAAAAGGAATAACTAATTTCAGTAAAGGCTTACAAGTGAACATAGACCTTGAACACTTTAAGCAGATAATCAACACCTCTTTATAAAATTTAATGAATCACTAAACTAGAATACAGGTATATGGTTGGCAGACTATTGCTTCATACCAATTTACAAACACCTTGCGGACTTCAACAGAAACATAAAAGATCTCTTCTTGGTCAAGCTTCAATCTCTTGAGACTTAAAGGAAACACATAAAGACTCAACCTTTACCAACTAGAACAACTCAAGAGTTAATAGTACCCTTAGTTCAAACAAGCGATACTTACACATTCTAGCCAACTAATACATTGAACACTAGACTATACCAATCCAAATTGCATAAACTAGCATCAGGACATAAGCATTAATCAATCAAGCTTAGAGCACTTGAACTAACTGACCTCTTGAATAAACTATGCGGCAAGAAACCAAGACGACCTCAATCCCTAAAACCTGCAGCTCCTTAATATATCAGAAACAACAACCCAAGTCACACACTCCTCTTGCTCAACAACAAACTCCAGAACCCACTCTCACTGCCTACCAACTCTACCCTTAACACCTGAACCATCCTGCACACTATAGCATACCCCTGAACTCCATCAAACTCCCTGCAGCAGACCAAGACAGAACCTGCATCCCTGAACTAATTACTGAACAACATTGAACCAATGCTCATCACCCTGGACAACTACCAGGACTAACCCTTAGCTGCCTTGAACCTCCAGCTAACAACCTTACAAATCACCTAAGCCCCTCTAAGCAACCTGATAAATTCCTTCTACAAAATAGATCAGCTACCAGGCAGACCTCTACACAAATCCAGGAAGAAGTGAAGCAAAGGCTGCATATACACCTACAGACCTTTCAGACTCCTCCCTTAGCTCCTGAACAGCCAACCAAACTTCTATGCCCCTGGAAACCACCTAGGACAGATCCTGCAACACCCTAGCACCCACTCCAGAAACAAATGCACACCTACAAGCCCCCCTGGACCAACTACTAGGCAACATGAACCACTCTCAAACCCACACAGCCTAGGCCTACCTGAGAACCCTGATAACCAAACATAAGCTGCCTCACTCTAACTCCCTCAGCAACTCCAGAACACCAGACATCCTCATAGCCTACACTATCTCCATTAATTAACCAGAAACAACTTCACAAGAACCAGAATACATGTCAGGAAACAAACTCTACTTTATTCAACTACCAGGGAGCCAGAAAACTTCAATGAAGGCCAATATTTAACTAGGAATCCAGTTAACTACAAGGGAACAAAAATGCATAACAATTTCCTCTTTTAGCTACATGAACACCAAGGATCCATTTTATTTCATACTTTACCTAAACAGCATAAAAAAATCAGGCATGTAACATAAGCGAAGGCAAATGCGAGAAATTTAGGATTTACCTCCTTATGAGCAGTGAACAAAAAGGCGAGGGTCTGAAAGAATCGACTCGACTAAGCGACTCGAGCGATGTCGACGACTCGAACAAGGTCGTCGACTCGAGCTAGGTCCACGACTCAAAACCAAAAGCGATATTTTGAATCTAAACGGAAACTGAAAATGCTATCTCTATCTTTTAAAACTGAGAGAGTAAAATGATAGGTAATGCTGCCGTTTCAGTGTTACCCCTTTTTTCCTCCCTCAAAAATGAAAAAAAATAAGAGATTATATACCTGAATAGGCTAGGGTTTGGACCGCTCATGAAATTCCAAAAGCAACCCCATTCCGCTTTTCCTTTCCCTTATGAAAATGAGGGTGAAAATGGTCCAATCCCACAGGGATTGTACCATTTTCAATCTCATCCACAAGGAATAATCCCGTTTGGTTTAACTCCACGGTTCGGATTGATTTGCATTCAAAATGGATGGATGAGATGAAAGGATCGTACTGGAGAGAGGGTAAAGGGTGGGGAACCAGCTGAGTACGATTTTTGGACGGATTCGAAGAGGGAATCGTGGGTTTTGAAGGGATTCGGGTTTAGGGATTGGAATGGGTAAAGGGGAATTCGGGTTGAATTTGGGGAGGAGATGTGCAATGTAGTGTAAGGTTATAGGTATATATCTATTTGCGGAAATAAACTAAATTGAAGGTGTAAAAAGCAATTTTAGCCCTCCTCTGAAAATAGACAATTAAAGGGATTGCGTGGTAGGACAGAAATTAGGATAGGCCTTGCAATTTTAACCTTCTCTTTTGAATTTAATTAATTTTACTTTAATTAAATTTAATTAATTAATTTCAATTCAATTAATTTTAATTATCTAATTTTATTTTTAATTTTATTCTAATAATTGATTCCCATTTAAATAATTAGCCATTAATTATATCGGGGGACGAAATTGGGTGTCAACAAGAAGTCTATCTTTTAAAAGCACAATTTCAAGAAACTTTCTATAGTTCCTGACATGCAAAGTAAGATAACTCATTCTATCATTTACTGCTTTTGGTAGATACAATGTCACATAACATAAGATGGACAATTCTCCTGAATTAATCCTGTTTCTTCTTGGACCTGTGACACTAACTGAAAGTTTGAGCTTCTCTTTGTAGAGAATAGCTTTATGGTTTTCTCATGGAAAGTTTATGAACATGTTGAGAGTATTTATTACTCCATGGTTTTCTACAGCCTCGAAAGCGAACAAAGAAGTAGACTAAATCTACGTGTTTGGAAAAGCTAGGATGATGGGGGTAATAATGTAGACTTACTAGTGGTTGTTTTTCAGATCTTGGAATTAAAGAAGCACCAAATAGCCTATATCTCCCTCTTAGTTTCTCTTTGTTGCAAAATGAATGTAGCCTTCTTTTAGTGTAGTGTACATAGTAGAATACATTTAGGGATTCATAGCATAATCATAGGATATCCTTTTTGATTCTTTCCATAGTTAGAACCCTATGTACATGTATTTATATCTTTCACTCATTGGAATAAGATATGAAGGATTTCTCCCAAATTACCTTGTTAAGTTTACATGGTATCAGAGCAGGTTCAACTGCTTCGCCGGTGCTAACCGGAAAACCCATCGCAGGTATTTTGAGAGCTACAGTTTGTTGTCACCTCCTACTTAAGGAGTAACGCCTCCACCCGATCTATAAAACCCCGAAATCTGGTAGCTGGAAGGTTAACGACTGATCCTCACGCGCCGGCAACAACTTTTCTGGCGATCTGCTTAGGTGGCGCGTGTGTGTGCGTGGAACATCCAGAAGTTCTATTTGTCATCTGCTCCGACATCGAATCTCCTTATTCGGCCTACCCCTGGTACTAATTTGTCTATTCAAAGTGGTTTGGGATTAGTTCTTTCCTGTTCCAGGTTTGCTCACTCGAATAACCCTTTAGTTGCTCTAATTTTGGTTGTATATTGCGTCTTCTGCTGCTGCAATTTGGTACGTGGATTTGCTCACTTTTGGTTCGACAATTTGGTGTCTTAAAGTTGCTTCAATTCTGACTCTTTCACTTTGAAAGATATCTTCCTGAACTTGGTACTTTGGTTTGGCAGAAGGGATCTCTTGTCTTTTAATTTTGAAATTCGATAACCTGTGCCGTTGACATTTGAGACGCTTACTGTTGAAAATTAGTTGATCGTGTGAAAACCTGGCATTTGAGATATTTACTGTTGAAGATTTGCTGGTCTTGTTTTGGGCTTTGTACTTTTGTGGGTTTGGATTGGTTAGTTGCTCTTATTAGTCTTTGATTATAAGTTGAGATACTTCTTGGTACAAAACTTTGCTGGAAAAATGTCTTCCGTTACTACCCTTGCTGAGTCTGGTAAAATATGTCTTATTTCTTCTTCAAATAAATGGGTGATTGATTCTGGTGCCACAAACCACATGACAGGTAATCCTAATATCTTTTCTAGCTTTAGATCACACAAAGCACCATATTCTGTGACCGTAGCTGACGGATCAACCTATAACATTGTGGGATCAGGGACTGTTGAGCTCACATCCTCTATCACTCTGTCGTCTGTGTTAAGTCTACCTAACATCGCATTTAATTTGATCTCTGCGAGTAGACTCACTAAAGATTTAAATTGTTCTATATCATTTTTCCCGATCATTGTTTGATTCAGGATCTTGCGACGAAGAAAATTATTGGTAAAGGCACTGTGTCTGCTGGCCTCTATATCTTTGATAACCAGGTGCCTAAGTCTGTTGCTTGCTCTAGTGTCGAGTCTCTAATTCAAGAACACTGTCGGTTAGGACATCCATCTCTCCCCATATTGAAAAAGCTAAGTCCTCAATTTTCTAATATTCCATCTTTGGATTGTGAGTCGTGCCAGTTTTCGAAACATCATCGTACCTCGTTAAGTCCAAGGGTTAATAAGAGAGCTGAGTCGGCTTTTGAGTTGGTTCATTCTGATGTTTGGGGACCATGTCCTGTCGTTTCAAAAACTGGACATAAGTATTTTGTTACTTTTGTGGATGATTTCTCTCGGATGACTTGGATTTACTTTATGAAAAGTCGTTCTGAAGTGTTTACCCATTTCTGTACCTTTTGTGCTGAAGTTAAAACACAATTCAATACTTCTGTGCGCATACTAAGGAGTGATAATGCGAAAGAGTATATGTCAGCCGCATTCCAGTCTTATATGAGACAGCACGGGATGCTCCACCAGTCATCTTGTGTTGATACACCGTCTCAAAATGGAGTTGCTGAGAGGAAGAACAGACATCTACTGGAGACAGCTCGAGCACTTTTATTCTAAATGAAGGTTCCTAAACAGTTTTGGGCTGATGCTATCTCTACAGCTTGTTTTCTAATCAACCGGATGCCTTCTGTTGTGCTTAATGATGGTACACCATATAATGTTCTATTTTCGAACAAGGCACTGTTTTCGATAGAGCCTCGGGTATTTGGAAGCACATGTTATGTTCGTGATGTCCGGCCATCTGTTACTAAGTTGGACCCCAAGGCATTGAAATGTGTTTTTCTTGGTTATTCTCATCTTCAGAAGGGCTATCGCTATAATTCTACTGAACTTGGCAAATATTTGGTGTCAACCGATGTGACATTCTCAGAGACTACATCATTTTATTATGCAGCTCCCATTTCTACAAGCCAGGAAGAGGATGATGAGTGGTTAGTCTATCAGGTTACTAGAGCAGATCAATCAGATGATGTTCTTGTATCTCCTACTCTCTCTACTGAGCACCATTCAGATGTTGTATCTTCAGGATTTGCTCCATGTGATGATTTTGTTCCTGCACCTCCTACTCTCTTCACAGACCACGAGCACCAATCAGCTGTTGTACCTCCTGCACCTGCTTCATCTGTTCCAGCTAGACCGCCAATTGTGCAAGTATACTCGAGGAAACAAAAGACCGATGCTACATGTCTTGCACCGGCTCCTTCGTCCTCAAATCCTCCTCCACCTTCCCCTTCAGACGATCTTGACCTCCCTATTGCTCTTCGCAAAGGTGCACGTACTTGCAAATCCACATACTCTGTTGCTAATTTTGTGTCCTATGACCGCTTATCTCCTGCGTCTAGATCTTTGATTGTTTCTCTAGACTCCATCTCTGTACCAAAATCAGTGAAAGAAGCTTTGAGCAATCCTGGTTGGCGTTATGCAATGTTTGAAGAGTTACATGCATTGGAGGAAAATCACACTTGGGATTTGGTAAAGTTACCTAAAGGAAAGAAAGCAATTGGATGTAAATGGGTCTTTACCGTCAAAGTTAACCCTGATGGTTCTGTGGCCAGACTTAAAGCCAGACTTGTGGCTAAAGGTTATGCTCAGGCATATGGTGTGGACTACTCAGATACTTTCTCTCCGGTAGCCAAACTCACTTCCGTCCGCTTATTTATATCATTAGCTGCTTCTCAGCATTGGCCTTTACATTAGTTGGATATCAAGAATGCATTTCTTCATGGTGATCTTCGAGAAGAAGTGTATATGGAGCAACCACCCGGTTTTGTTGCTCAGGGGGAGTATGGGAAGGTCTGTCGTTTGAAGAAATCATTGTATGGCTTGAAACAGAGCCCCCGGGCCTGGTTTGGCAAGTTTAGTAATGTCGTTAGTGAATTTGGGCTAAAGAAGAGTAGATGTGATCACACAGTCTTCTATAGGCAATCAAGAGCCGGTATCATCCTCCTTGTTGTATATGTCGATGACATTATCATTACAGGAAGTGATTCGACGGGGATCTCTTCACTTAAATGCTTCTTGCAGACCAGGTTTCATATGAAAGACTTGGGCCAATTGAAGTATTTCTTGGGAATAGAAGTCTCTAGGAGCAAGAAGGGAATTTTCTTGTCCCAGAGAAAGTATGTTCTTGACTTGCTTGCTGAAACTGAAAAGTTGGCAGCTAAGCCTTGCAGTGAGTGTTGCTAGCCAGTTCATGTCTGCACCTACAGTCAAACATTGGACAGCCCTGGAACAGATCTTATGTTACTTGAAAGGAGCATCGGGACTTGGCATATTATATAGTGATAATGGACATTCTCATATTGAGTGTTTTGCAGATGCAGATTGGGCTGGATCAAAGATTGATAGGATGTCCATTACTGGCTATTGTGTCTTTGTTGGTGGAAATTTGGTATCATGGAGAAGCAAGAAACAAAATGTTGTATCTCGCTCCAATGCAGAATCTGAGTATAGAGCTATGGCTCAATCCACATGTGAGGTTATGTGGATACATTATCTTCTGACTGAAATCGGAGTCAAGCATCCTATTCCAGCAAAACTTTGGTGTGATAATCAAGCAGCCCTCCATATCGCCTCAAATCCGGTATATCATGAAAGAACCAAACATATTGAGATTGACTGTCATTTTATTCGTGAAAAGATCGAGGAAAATTTGATCTACACTGGCTACGTGAAGACAGGAGAGCAACCAGCTGATTTGTTCACAAAAGCATTGAATGGAACTAGGGTTGATTATCTTTGTAACAAGCTGGGCATGATTAATATCTATGCTCCAGCTTGAGGGGGAGTGTTGCAAAATGAATGTAGCCTTCTTTTAGTGTAGTGTACATAGTAGAATACATTTAGGGATTCATAGCATAATCATAGGATATCCTTTTTGATTCTTTCCATAGTTAGAACTCTATGTACATGTATTTATATCTTTCACTCATTGGAATAAGATATGAAGGATTTCTCCCAAATTACCTTGTTAAGTTTACACTCTTTAACCTGTACCTGTAGCAAATTGAAGGGGTTCTTAAATTGAGTCCTATTCTGCCAGTTACCTTGTCAAGTAAAACTACTAACCATTTTGGTAGTACAGTGTTTGTCATTTGTTTGTGCCTTACCTATTATTTGCTGTTAGGACATGCTTTTCAAAGAAAGACAACTCGTATGGGTAATGAAGAATGAGGTATAATTGTCTTCTTCTAACTGACTGATAGAGAAAGTTCGTTGTAATTTCAACTGGTTGAACTTCATGCAATTTCCTTATTCCTACGAACTACATTTTCCAACAAATCTTTATGGTCCTTTTCAGCTTGTTTATGGTAACTACTCCCTCCGTACCATTTTAGTTGTCGCTTTAGGTTTTTTCACGCCCATTAAGAAAGACATTAAATAGGGTGTTTATTTTACTATGTTATCCTTATTTAATATTTCACCATTAACTTTTTTTGAGAATTTTTTTAATTATTAGGGGTATAGTTGGAAAAAACTAATCAATTTAGCCTTGAAATCCTAAAGTGACAACTAATTTGGGACAAACACATTTTGCTAAAGTGACAACTAATTTGGGACGGAGGGAGTATATAACAAACATTACTCCTCACGCAAAGGGTAGTTGTTGCTTTTCTTATTCCTATTACTTCGTTCTCCATATTAATAAGTGCCTGTTGAAAATGGTTTCTCTTTTCCACCTTTCGTCTCGCCGTTAAAATTTTTGACAAGTTCAAATGCAACATCTTGATGAATTCCACGATAACTTTGCAATCTTTTTCCTTTTTTATGATACAAAACTTGTACTAGTAAATGTTAACATCTTTAAAGACGCATGTCATTTTGAATTTGTTTCCAAAAACTTGGATTGCATATAGGGGCGGATCTTTCTTGTGAATTAAAGTTCACGTGAACTCACGGTTTGCCCCAGGAAACTAGATATATTATGTAGAATTTTTTTAAAATATGTCTAATTTGATGTTGGGGAGTCCATACTCTGAAAGTTTAAATGGTTCACTTGATTAAGCGATGGTTCACTTACATTTAGGAGTAAGGATCAATCCTCATTTAAATGCCATTAAATTTTTTTTTAATGTATGATAATATAAAATGAAATTTAACCCGACGAAGGTTGTTCGCCGACTACTCTTAGGATGCTATAACTCCATCCCTAACAGCGGTGAACCCATTCTCTTCGAGTCCTAGATTCGTGTCTCTGATTGCATAGCGGATGATGGATGATAACTTACTAGAAATGCAAGTTTTGTAACTGAAGTTCATATACTAATTAAAACTGTTATCACATGGGGTTTTAATTATGATCAGAGAAAAACCGGAAAGAAACTTCGACATAGTTGGAAACTTGAAGAATTGTGTTTAATTTGCTAAGATTGTGTATATAGACAATCACTAGGTGCAAGCAAAGCCAATAAGCAGTTGATAAATATGCTTAATGCAGCAAATTTTTATAGTCCCCTTCTGAGTTTACCAAACAAAAAGTTTCTTAAAAATGACATTTGGCTTGTAATCTAAGCCCCAAGAACTAAAAGGAAAGGTACCACAAAATATATATTTTTTCCTTTCCCAAAGCTTAACTTAACCTATTTAGCAATCTTCCATTTTAATTCAAGCATACATATACTATACATAGGAGCTAGCTAGTGGGACTTTATCCCAAGACAAAGAAAACTTGCTAACAAAGCATCCCCCAATTGAAAAATAGAACATTTCCTTTCCCAGCCCCAAAGTCACCCACCCTTAAAACTCATTGCATTCGATCCACAGTACTATAATTATAAAAGTAATTAGAAAAATATAGAAATAATAAGATATAAATTTATTTATGTTAAATGGACATGTATACACAAGTTGATCTAGACACCATTATTACAAAATTAACAAATAGCTTCCCATGTATATGAATACTCAATATAATGTCATATAAACACCATTATTATAAAAATATTTTTCTCGACACCACTATTATGAATAAAAGAAATTATATTAAATTATATCCCATTAGCACAAATGAGTAGTCCTCAAGTCACTAAATCTTGAATTTTCTTTAAAACCATCCCACCAAAATGGAAAGGAAAATTAAAAGGGAAAAGGAGGGAAAATTGAAAAGACCACACCAATAATAAATTATTTTGGAGTATGTTTTGTAACAGCCCAAGCCCGCTAGTGATACTGTCCGCTTTGGGCCTAGGCCGCACGGGTTTAAAATGCGTCGCTAGGGTCTAAGACCAGTTAACTTATATACCGAGCATCTCTCCTGTGTTATGCCGATGTGAGACACTTAACCCTTAGCTGGGGCTTTACATGTTTGGACAGCTAAATGCCAAAAGAGCAAACAGTTAATGTAAGAGACTGAGAAAATGGTGTTATGATTGGTTGGTGTCCCGCGCTTTTCTCAAAACTTAGCTTGTAAAATTTCTCAACAAAGAAGAAGAAGAGTTGTACTACTATATAATGAAGAGATTATTTTCTTGCAGCTTTGCTCATCGACTCTTCAAACCTCGTACTACACAACACATACATTCTCAGGTACTACTCTGTCTTTGTAGTCAATGCTGTTCTCTTTCTTGTTTTGTACCCCTTCCGTTCCACTTTGTTTGTTATAATTTGACTGGGCACAAAATTTAATTAAAAAAAAGAAGACTTATACTAGTGTTGCTGTAAGAGTAAAATGAAAAGGTTAAAATTAAATTGTTTTCAAATTTAGACAATCTTTTGGATGGACTAATAGAGAATGTATGACAAATAAAGTGGAACGGAGGGAGTATCATTTTCTTAAAAAATATTGTTTTTGAAGGCACCCGATTTGGCATTTTGAGTTTCCATATTGGGCTACAAGTGTGTGTGTGTGTGTGTGTTTTTTTTTAAGGAATCAAAGGAGAGCATGGAGAATTCACCAATGATTACTGCCAGCAACTTTGACTCTCAGGTACTAATGGGGTTTTGCGTTTTTCCAATTGGGGCTGAATATGGAGTTTTTGGAGATTTTAGTGATTTTACTAGTTAGTAGTTCTTGAATATGTTAAAAATTTGCTGAATTTGAGGGGTTAAGGAAAGGTTTATGGCATTTGGTACTGCAATCTTACAGCTTGTTGGATGATAGTTACATGTATTGTGTCGTATTGTTACTTTACAAGGTTTGTTTTGCTTGTTACTTTAACTTTTATTGTATCATGTTCTTAAATCCATTGTTATGTAACGGCGAAAAGTGCTAGTTTATGTAACAGTCGATTTCGTGTGTTTTGGATTACAGGAATCAAAGGAAAGCATGGAGAAATCACCAATGGTTACTGCTAACAACAACTTTGATTCTCAGGTACAAATGGGGTTTTGCATTTTTCCCAAGTGGGGCAGATTATGAGCTTTTTTGGTGATTGTTTTACTGATATGACTAGTTAGTGATTCTTGAATTTGAGGATTGAGAAAAATGGTTTATGGCATTTGAGAACAGAATATTGTGGGCACTTGGCAATTGGCATGTGCTAAATCTTGAATATACTGGAGTAATGCAAATTTGTTGACAATGAATAAAACTCATTGTCTCCAGAAATTAAAATTATAAGCATGTAAGTTTTTGGTATAAAAATATTCTGGTCATTGTGTGCATTGAGTCAGAAAAGTGGATTAGGAGAAAAAAATGAAAAAGAAGCTTACAGCAGGCACACAGTGCTCCTCAGCTACTGTATAGTAGGGGGAGAACATGCGTACATAGGCAACCTATTTGAAATCTATGACTTCATGAGAAATTGAGATATTGCATTACAAATGAAGTTATAGTTGCAGTTAACTTTTGTTCAAGCTCATGAATCTTACATATTTTATTTCCTGACAGAGTTCAAAGGAAAATGGGAAAGACACTAAGAGCTATTCTGCTACTAACGTCATCCATAACCACGACTTCTCAGATGGGCTGAACTTGTGGCACCCCAATTGTTGCGATGCGTTTGTGGTTCCAGCAGGTTCAGGATACCATAAAGGATTAAGAGCAGATGAAGGCTGTTGTTATGCTGTCGTCACAAATCGTAAAGAATGTTGGCAAGGCCTAGAGCAAGACATTACAAGAAGAGTATCAGCAGGTTCCAGTTTTACAGTTTCTGCTTGTGTTGGAGCATCGGGTACTTTTGAGGGTTCAGTTGAAGTCATCGCCACATTAAAACTAGTGTACCAGAATTCAGGAACAAGCTATCAATTCATTGCAAAGTAAGATTCTGTATCTAGCTTGTCATTGTTGCCTTTCATAGATTAGGAAACAATAGTCATGCAGCATTTTACTCCATTCAGAAAATCTGTCTCAAAGGAGGGCTGGGAGATGTTAGAAGGTTCATTTTCTCTGTCAACGATGCCTGATCAAGTTATATTTTATCTCGAGGGACCTCCAGCTGGAGCAGACCTGCTTATAAAATCAGCAGTGATCTCATGTCCTAATTCTACTGAATGTGATGTAAGTCTAATGCTATGTCCATGTGGCTTCTTGTTCTCCTTTGTCCAGAGATTCCAGAAGTTTATTCAAACCGTTTGTTTTATCACTTAAATAAAACTCTCCCTATTTTGATAGAGTTCTGCCACATCATCCGTTTGTAGCGATGATGATAACATTATAGTAAACCCTCAATTTGATGATGGCCTCAATAGTTGGTCCGGAAGAGGCTGCAAGGTGGCCTTGCATGACTCTATGGCAGATGGGAAAATCACTCCGATGACTGGAAAGAACTTTGCTTCTGCAACGGAACGCACACAGAGCTGGAATGGGATTCAGCAAGATATAACCGGAAGGGTGAAGCGAAAGCTTGCTTATGAGGTTACTGCTGTTGCCAGGATCTATGGTAACAATGTCACCACTGCAGATCTCCGCAGTACTTTATATGTTAAAGCAGCTGATAACCGTGAAAGTTACATTGGCATTGCCAGGTGGGTGAATCCACGTTCCCCTTATATAATGTGCATATAATAACTTTACTGAAGTATCTACTGCTCCCTCCATCCCATTTTATGAAGGTCTTTCCTTTTTTGTCAGTCTAAAAAAGAATAATGCATTTCTATATTTAGTGACAATTTAACTTTATGAGATAATTCACAGCCACACGAACTTTAAATGTTTGCTTTAAACCACAAATTTCAATATCTTCCTTTATTTCTTAAACTCCGTACCCAATCAACCACCTTCGCATAAATTGGGACGGAGGGAGTTTCTTTTTATCTATTTTAATTTTTTGTTCCCTCCTTGTTGTATCTTCCATCAACTTACCGCCTTCTCTTTTTGGTCTTGCAAACCATTCACACTGCACAATAGGAGTTAGTGTTATCTGTTATGAGCATAAATCTAGGGAGCTTCTGAATCAGCATCTATTTCTGTTTCATTTGGTAAAGCCCTGCGAATTTCTTCTTTTTAAGAAATGCATACTTCATAGGCCACGAAACCTCTTTTATGCTACTTGACAGTGAACAAGGTTTATAATTCAACCACACATGCTCTCCTTTTGCACGTCTATAACAGTTCATGCGTTGTAGGGTTATGTCAACATAATTGACTTTTCTGTTGAAGGAATTTCTTATTTTGAGTGGTCCTTCTACACTGTGTCTATGTGGATACTCATCTGTGTAATAGTCACAACTCACAAGCATGTGCAATGTTATAACTTTAAATTTCTAGCTGTTGATAACTTTCCAATTAAAAAATGATATGTTTGTTGAATCTTCTTAGTTTGTTCTGGAACTGAACTAGGTAAGGAGCAACCAAATGTGGTGTTTTAATTGATCCCTTTCTCCTTCATCCCTGTTTTGCCTTCCATTTAGTGTTTTAACAAATGCTAGTGGTGTGCAGTGTCCAAGCCACCGACAAAGATTGGGTGAAGTTGCAAGGGAAGTTTCTTCTAAATGGCTCCCCATCTCAGGTTGTTATCTTTTTAGAAGGTCCACCTCCAGGCACGGATATTCTCCTTGATACTTTTGTGATAAAGCATGCATCTAAAGCTCCTCCTCCTTCTCCACCAAATTTTGAGGTTAGTTGAATCTCTCAAAGTTTAAAAGGTGTTCGCTTCCTCCTTTGTTTTTATCTTTGAGATTGGTGATAAGATATTGATAGAGGGACTTGAAGCCCAATCTTCTCTGAGAAAGTGTTAATGTCACTTAAGCTAGCCAACTGGCAATTGAATATTTTCATCTGTTAACCATTAAATATGCTCATGCTTCTTCAACCATTACGTTTTGGTAGCATTTGAAGTGTACTAATTCATGCTTTTCTTTTAGGATTCTGATTTTGGTGTTAATATAATCACAAATACAAGTCTAAATGATGGCACAAATGGTTGGTTCCCACTTGGGAACTGTTCAATGAGTGTTCAAACAGGATCACCACACATAATGCCTCCAATGGCTAGAGATTCTCTTGGTGCTCATGAGCCTTTAAGTGGCCGCTACATTCTGGTGACTAGTCGTACTCAAAACTGGATGGGTCCTGCTCAGATGATCACAGATAAAGTAAAACTCTACTTGACATATCAAGTATCTGCATGGGTAAAAATTGGAAAAGCATCAGGACCTCAGAGCATAAACGTTGCCCTTGGGGTAGATAGTCAATGGGTGAATGGGGGCCAAGTTGAGATCAGTGATGATAGATGGCATGAAATTGGAGGATCTTTTAGAATTGAGAAGCAAGCAGCCAAGATTATGGTTTATATTCAGGGTCCTGCAGCTGGTGTAGATCTAATGGTAGCTGGGCTTCAAATTTTCCCAGCCGACAGAAGTGCACGGTTTAGACACTTGAAGAGGCAAACTGCAAAGGTAATACCTAGTTATGACCTTATGGTATCTTCACTTATTCTGTTGAAGTAATGATCGTGCGTTGTTTTGAGCTGTTCCTATTTTACTGTTGTAGCACTGCTTTTGAAAACAAATACGCCAAATTTCTTTCTAACATCAGATAAGTTTTGAAAGAACACAGAAGAAAAACAGGTGCCCATTGGATAGTTCCCTCTTTTAAACAATTGGCATTGCAGCCACCGAATATTGATTTCCTATATCTTTATTATCTGAGTAGATCTGCAGATTGTTACCATAATATGGTTTAACACAGTTTATTACATGTGTGTGATAGAGATACCTTTCTTGCGGATTTTCTTAACAGATACGCAAGCGAGACGTCATCTTGAAATTCTCAAATTCTGACTCGGGCAGTTTGCTTGGCACATTCGTTAGAGTTAGACAAGAGCAAAACAGCTTCCCATTTGGATCAGCCATAAGCAGAACGAACATGGACAATGAAGACTTCAATGCTTTCTTTGTCAAGAATTTTAATTGGGCTGTATTTGGAAATGAGCTGAAATGGTACTGGACAGAAGCACAAAAAGGGAATTTCAACTACAAAGATGCTGATGAGCTCCTCGACTTCTGCACAAAAAACAATATTCAAGTTCGAGGGCACTGTATCTTTTGGGAGGTGGTGTCCACTGTTCAGGCATGGGTACAATCCTTGAACAAAAATGACTTGATGACTGCAGTTCAGAACCGTCTTACAGGGCTGCTGACACGGTACAAGGGGAAGTTTATGCATTATGATGTGAATAATGAGATGATGCACGGTTCTTTCTACCAAGATAGATTGGGCAAAGAAATCAGGGTAAACATGTTCAAAACTGCACATCAATTGGACCCTTCTCCAATCCTATTTGTAAATGATTATCACGTTGAGGATGGCAGTGACACTCGATCATCCCCTGAAAAGTACATTGAGCATATACTTGATCTCCAAGAGAATGGTGCACCTGTTGGAGGTATAGGTATTCAGGGACATATTGACAGTCCAGTCGGACCCATTGTATGTTCTGCTCTAGACAAACTTGGTACTCTTGGACTTCCAATCTGGTTCACCGAAGTTGATGTGTCTTCTGATAATGAATACATTAGAGCTGATGATCTAGAAGTTATGCTTCGGGAACTATATGCTCACCCTGCAGTGGAAGGTATAATGTTGTGGGGATTCTGGGAACTGTTCATGAGTAGGCAAAATGGACATTTAGTGAATGCAGAAGGTGATCTCAATGAAGCTGGAAAAAGGTACCTTGCTCTTAAGCACGAATGGTTATCCCATGCTCATGGTCATATTGATGAAAAAGGGCAATTCTGCTTTAGTGGATTCCATGGCTCCTATGAGGTGGAGGTCATGACTGTTTCCAAGAAAATTACCAAGAACTTTGTGGTTGACAAGGGTGATGATGCACTGGTGATTTCCGTTGATATATAGTTGATACGTTTACTCAATTTATTCCCTTATAGTGTGATTATGTGTTGTTGCTCATGCCTTGTCATCCATTCTGTGCATGAGTCTTCTGAAAAAATGTTTCATTTGTTTATTCTATTGTGTCTTTTCAAGTGAATAAATAAAAATACGAAATTATGTGATTGTATAACTGGAAATGAATTAGTTCATCAGTATTACCTGCTTTCAATAAAATGTAAGTGGGTGAATCTCTGTGCAAAAGACATGAACAGGTGTTCACTTTGACTTCACTTTGCTTTGCATGATTGAAATCATTCCTGAAAATGAACAAAAAGGATAATCTTAGTCATTACCTTTCCTGGTCAATCATGACAACACTATGGTACACGTAATGGAGATTGTTATTGATCAGTTGTCATGCATTTTCCCTAAGAGCGTTTAAGTGGTAGCAGCAACTATTTCTTCACTAAGACTGCTATCAAACAACCTATGACAAATATAGTTATTAAGACTGATGCCAGGCCATGAACGAGGCTAGCTATTTTCTGTGTCTGTCAAGCTTCTTGAATGCACCCTTGGTCTATTTCATCTCTCATAAACATGAGGCGTGATGATTAGTAAGGTTTGCATCAGCTTTTACATTGATTCATGGCATCACGACAAGGAACTGTTTTTTTTTTCTGGTGTTGTGGATGCCAAACGGAAGGGCAGGTTTGGAACCCTATACCTATACAAGGGGCTGGTCTCAATCTCGCTTGGCGGTACCCCTCTCGATGATTGTTGACTCAAGTGTTCCTATCACCACTGTTGCATCGGAGTCATCTGTCAGCAATGCAGGTTGTGTTATCAGCAAATAAGTTCAATTTTACCAGAGAATGCAGAATCTAAGTTATGTTCTCAAGATTGGCTCGATGGTCATCAAGGTAAAATTCGAAATTGTTATTACGTCATTTCTTTTGTTCACTCTTTCTTGTAGTTTGATAAATTTTTCAATTGTTTTTAGCTTCTGATGACATGCAATAGACGTGGAGAAAGTTGCTGCTAAACTTTCCACTTAGCTTGGTGAACTGTGCAAGTTCTCTCTTTTATATTTCTTCAATTTGACTGTTAATGCTTTAGGTCCTTTTGTTGCAATTGTGGCTCTGAAGTAAACATTTTGTGTTTACTACTTTACTAGTTCAAAAGGAAAAAAAGTAGTTTCTTTGTGTTTACTGCAGTTGTTGCTGAGTTGGATCTACTGTAGCTGCAATGCTCAAGTTTCTTCTTACTGATATTCTAATTGTTATGCTTACTCAATTAGAGAGTGAGAATGAGTTATTATTGTTACTGTTTCTAATATTGAAGAAAGTATATCCATTAGAATTTGTTTTTTCGCTCGTATGTGTGTGTGAGAAATGAATTTTAAAAATTCCCTCTAAACTTGGTTATGATGGACCAAGGATCTCCACCAGAGATACTAGGTAACAGAAGCAGCTCTGCTGTAGTATCCTTGTGGTTTTAAAGGGCTCAAATTTACTTCATAAATGAGTAAGAAAACTGTCTGATGATACTGCTCCATAAACATCCCTTATACAGGGTGAAATATGCAGCTCAGGAGACTGCTTGCGGTAGTACTTTTGAACCTGATGGGTGAAAAATGGCCTGTATTACAGGGCAGCTAGCATTTAAGTGCTAACTGGAGTTGTAACCAACATATCACGAGTTACTGTAATGTTCTGCTTAGCTTCTTGAAGTGTAACCGAGTATTCAATATGCAGTAGTACATTGATCAAATTGCCCGTTTTAATTTTTTTTTTGGTTATCTCAGGTGCTTCTTGTTCTCTAAGTAATCAATGATCTATACATGAGACAATATTCCAAGGCTTTGGTACGATTTGCTATTGAGTTTAAATAAAATGGATAACTCCTATATGAAAAAATTCTGATCAGGCTTACTAATTTCATAAGTATGTTCCCGCCATCATCTGTTTGGGCAGCTTCATTACATCTGTCCTGCTCCAAGTTCTTTTTTTCTATGGGATGTTCTAACATGACTGTCCATTTTCATGTTCTTTCTTTACATATCCTAAACTATTGAGGTTGCATGTATGAGCTCAAATGGAGCAGTCACAGCTTGAAGGCCTTGTTTTTAGTAGGAGGTCTGCTCTGCCTATTTTGTGGTGCCGTGGTACTCTACCTACCAATAGAAATGAACATTTTATGTATATCTTGTCCATGGTTATTGGAATTTAAATAATTTATGATGGTAAGTTGCTGTTCAATCATTGCTCAATTTAATCTACTCTGCTATATAAATTTCAGCTTGCTACATAAGTTAGACTATTGACATGTTTTGCAATCTAAACTTTAGTTATTTTCCAATCTTGAACTTCAAGTTAATGCATGCAAGAAAGTGTCATGCTCCTAAAGTTTTGCAATTTCAGAGCTGGAAATTCTTCCATTTTGATAATCATCATGGCGCTACTATTTCCACCTGTGCTTAACAGGTAACTTCACTAGGCATGGAAAGTGAGCTAGTTGATAAAGATCAAGTTGTAGGATCTTCTTTTGTTTATGGATCATTAGGCTTTGTGGAAAAAATATTGTGTGCGATCATGCTGTACATTCTAGAGTCATACAGGCGTAAGATATCTCTTTCGCACTCTTTATATGCTTGCATGAACTTATACCTTATTCTTCTTTACTATTGTGAATGAAGCTTAAACCTTGACATGAAAATTACTCACATTTTATGCAAGAGTAACACCAACATCATGTAATCCAGCATATCCTTGTTTCACAGTTGCATGATTTTCACAGGGATTCATTCCAGGAGTTTTGCAAATTTGTATACTAATTCCCATTCTGATGAAATTATATATGAACTCTAATGAGACTTCAAATATTCACTCCTTGCAGTTGTCCAGAATTTTGCAGTTACATAGTAATGGAATTAACAGTGGCAGGGAAACATTGTCTTGATTATAATAGATATCAATCAAGTACTTGTCAGCAGCTTTTTCTTTCATCTTCCGCGCTAAGAGTTGTATGGACATCTAGTCTAGTTTAAAAGCACAACATTTTCTTTAGTTATTGACAAGCAAAGTTAGACAAATCTTCTTTTAGTTATTTGCTGCTTTGGTAGATATTGAGGCGCATAAGATTCCGTTCTTTTGTATTTTTTTTCTGTTTTCTTCTTGGACATGTGACAATACTAGAAAGGTTGAGCTTCTCTATATAAAGAATATGTTTTGCGGTTTCTCAGTATTGATTGATGAAACTGCTGGCAATATTCAACATGATTTTTTTTACGGTCTAGAGTTCAAACAGTAAAGTAAAAGTTATGTTTGGCTTGACTCGTTTGTATTTTATCTCAACTAGCTCGATTTTAGTAAGCTCGATTCAATTCAACTCAATTTCGTTCAAAGTTTGGATGGGCTCCACGAGGACGATTCTTGTGGTTGTTTTGGCCAGCAAGTTGAGCACCAGAATTATTGTTAGCGGCAAACCTGTTTGGAGGTGTTGAATTATTTCCAGGATGCAAACCATGATTGGGTCGAAAACAGTCGTTGTGAGGAGATAGTTTAGCAGCAAAGTTTGTTGTAATTGGATTTGTAGTAGATGAAGATGATTCTGCTCAAAATTTTCAAACACGTAACTGGAGTTTCCCGAGCACGCAAAGCTGAGGCAATAGTGTCATATTCTGCTGGAAGTCCATGGACAACATGAAGGATAAGTTACCCTTTTTCATGTTGCTTAGAGGCTCTATGACACTAATGATACGAGCACGCATAGGTTGATGCAAGATTCTGCTAGAGAGCATAGGAAGACTTGGCATCAATGACAAAGGGGACTATGTCAGGTGATAAAGAGGTGACAATAGCAGTCCGGATGAGATGATCTTGTCATTTGTGAAAATATATAGCAGTTGGGCTTGGTGATTGTTCAATAAAGTGGAGAAAGTCTTATGCAGTAAGAATTGTTTCCCACTGGTAGTTGGAATTAGTGAGTTTTAGAGGTGCCTGAGCAACAACATTGATAATGATCAACTGCTCATTGTTATTCATGGTGAGAATGATGGGAGAATTTGATGTGAGTTGTGCTGTTTGAGAGTGGAGAAACTGGTTAAAGCCCTTGTTGGCAGCGAAAAACAAGAATGCCTAGGAAACAAAAATTGACATGAAGCTTCATGTGGCTCTGATACCATATAGAACTTTAATGTAGGAGTAAACTGTTTACTTTATTCATATGAATCTTTATTTATACATGAGCAAACCAGCTAATAAGAAAGAATCAACAAATAAAAAGAATAATGATATTATGTATAATATAGCCTTTATTTTGTAAGCTAACTTGATGGGCCCCATCCTATTCATTATAGGTATGTGCCTTTTGTTTTTTGGAGCCAAAGTTTGCATATGTGTGGAGGAGAATTATTCCTTCTCCTGTAGCAAGCTTGGAGGGCACGTACATTGCTCCTATAAAAGGAGCTCATGTCGTGCACTTCTAACACAAAAAAAAATGAGATTTTCCTTTTGTTTTCGACATTTCCTTTTAGAGAGTATTTTATTTTGAGAGATTTGTTTTGGGAAACACTTGTGAGAATTTCTCTGTGAGTGTTTGTACTCTCTACTTGTATCCATTGGTGTAGTGAATTTGCTCTAATCTACCGTGAATTAAGTCACACTGACTTAACCACGTAATTTTCTATGACTTATTTATTTACTTTAATTGTCGTTATTATCAACAGACATTATATTTATTATTGTCATTATAACGCTACTTTGTCTTATTCCGCACTATATCCGGATCTCGATCCTAACAAATTGGTGTCATAGCGGATCAAACCGGGTTAGTTGTCAGTAACCAAGATGACTATAACAAAGACATACGTTTAGAAATTTGACCGAAGTGCAAACATCGGAATGTGACAATTAAAGATGGAGGCTACAAGAAAAGCATGCGAAGTCAGAGAATACGAATGACGAGGAATTTGGCATCATAGACAAAAAGGCAAAATCATGTATCATTTTAAATCTCTCAAATGAAGTTTTACATGAAGTAGTTGCTGAAAGCACTGCTAAAGGAATGTGAGAAAATTAAAGGCCCTGTACCTGAAAAAGACAATAGAAAGTAGACTCTACCTGAAGCAAAAACTTTACATGCTTCGTATGGATGAAGGTACTTCTCTACTCTCATATCTTGACACATTTGATTCCATTCTTATAGATTTTTCTAATATACTCCATCCGTCCCATTTTAGTTGTCGCTTTAGCAAGTTTCATTTGTCCCAAATTAGTTGTCGCTTTAGCATTTCAAGACATTTTTTACAAATTCTTTCCAACTATGCCCGTATTTAATAAAGGAGTATTTTCTAAAAAAGTTAATCCAGTTTTATTTATTAGGGGTAAAATAGTAAAAGACATACCCTATTTATTGATTTCTTAATGGGCGTGCATAAGCCTAAAGCGACAATTAAAATATGACGGAGCGAGTAGATGTTAAGATTGATGAAGAAAATCAAGTTGTTTTGTTGATATATTTCCTACCCTACTCGTTTGAGCATTTTCAAGATACAATTTTTTATGGGAAAGAAACTATTTTCTTTAAAAAAATTAAAGCAATGTTTAAATCGAAAGAGCAGATCGATAGGGACATTACTGGGGAGAGTAATGGAACCCAAGGGGAAGGCTTATTTGATAGAGGTAGAGTAGAGCTGATAAGAAAGATTCTAGTAGTAAAAAATCTAAATCAAGTAAAATCCAAATATGTAGAGTGCAATTATTGTCATAACAAAGGCCACATTAAGTCTGAATACTATAAGTTGAAAAATAAAGAAAAGTATAAGAAAAATGAGCATGAAAACATTGACACCGCCGAAGCAAGTGTAGTTGCTGATGAGGCTGATGGAGCTATCTTTGGTAGCTATTGATAATAGCTCTTGATCTAACAATGAATGGATTTTAGGTTCTGGTTGTTCGTATCATATGTGTCCCAACATGGACTGGTTTTCAATATATGACTCAGTTGCAGGTGGACTTGTCTTAATGGGCAACAATGCCCTTTGTAAAATTATTGGCAATGGAATAATCATGATCAAAATGCACGATGGAGTGGTGAGAACATTCACTGATATTAGATATGTGCCAGACTTAAAGAAAAATTTCATCTCTTGGGCACCCTAGAATTTCTTGGGTGTAAATACACAAGTGAAGGTGGAGTTCTGAAAGTTTCTCATAGTGCTCTTGTGGTCATGAATTTGTGTACCTTTTAAGTTTGGCTGATTTGTGTGCCTTTTAAGTTTCAATTTTGCAACTGAGGCGTGGCTGATTTGTGTACCTTTAAGTTTCATATTTTTCAATTTGTGTTTAAAACTTCAGCGGAGAACTCTAATCTATATTTTGATGGTTATCATAGCCAAGCCGACTAGCTAAATTGTGTTAGAGTTTTTGCCCAAAATTTTTAACCTATTAGGACTCCTCTTAGTGAAGGATGAAAAAGACTCCTAATTGAAATATATGTCCTTCATATGATATTTTTCTCACAACAACATCACTAAATTCCACAATGTAGTTATTATAAGAATTTCATTTATGAAAGACTTTTTCTCGCCAAACCATTTTTAAATAAAAGCCTTTATAATTTACTTTCTTTATATGTATGATTTATTGTCATCCAACAGTTGATTTGTTAGCTTCCGGATGAGCCATGTTATTTCGATCCCAACAAGTTGATGGTAATGCAATTCTATCATAATGGTTGAATTGACAAAAGTTATAGCTAGCTTGCTTTCATGAGTTCCAAACACAGCTAAATATTATGCTATGTCTGAATGAACACGAGGTATAAACTTTGATTCAGTAAGCGAAGATAACAATGAGTAGTCACTTGTATTTTCGTCCTCCTGCTCATCAGAAATATATTGGTGAAAATGTGTAGTCCAACATAGTATAAGTGAGTAATTCATCATGTCATTAATATGATTAGTTGGAGCAATATCAAAGTTAATTGGGTGTCTAATGCATTCATTACTGTGACTCTGTGAGGAACTAGTACTTTAAACTAAGCCATTAATTAACCAAACAACATTCTTCCTTTATTGGGAGTTGAGACTTGCTAATGTAAACACAGGTAATAAGTTCACATGGGAAAACGAGAACCACAACACGCCAGATTGTTAATTAAGAGTACTTCTACTTGGAAAAGCTGAAGAAATGGAAAAGCAGTGTAACGTCACAGACTGAATAATGATTGGTCAATAGTATTCTTAAAACTTTACATGCAAAATTTCAAAAGAGTAGGAAAGTTGTATATAATGGAGAGACTATAAATTTGCTTGATAGACTAGTTCACAAGTTGTGAATCACAAGTACATTCCTTAGGTAATGTGTCTTTTCACTGAAGGGTGTTCTCTTTCCTTGTTGATTTTTTTTTTTTTTTTTTTTTGTAGCACATTTGTTATTTCGATTTTAATCATGTGAGTTTGGCTGTAGGAATCAGAGGAGATAAATGGTCAAGGCACCAATGATAACTGCAAGCAGCAACACTGATTCTCAGGTGGTTTGCTTTTTTGTTTCTTTCCAAATATGGGTTCTTGGTTATTCTTTAACTTGCTGGTATTAGCTACTTGTGAAAAAAGAGGCATAGGGTCCTCTTAAGTTTCAAAATAAGAAAAGGGGACAAATAATTAATTAACTTAAGTGAGGGTCAAATTGTAATATTTAAAACTTGTGGCCAGAAAAAAAACTTTCGAAAATTATAAAAACGCCCCAAAATTCAAATTTTAAATTTTCCCTCCTTCCCACCTACTTCTACTTTCTCATCTATTCAAATCATTTCACTTTTATTTCTCTCTCTTTCTTCTTTCTCTCTCTTTTTCTTCTTCCTTCTCCTTCTTTCTTCTAGATTTCCTTTCAAATTTTATTTTACCACCATCCTTATTATTTTTCTTTCTTCTTGTTCTTCTTCGTCTCCATTTTCTTTTTTCCTCTTCGTATTCATTTTTTTTTTTTTTTCGTTCTTCTTCATCCCCGTTTCATAAATTTTCATATTTTTTTTAGTTCTAATCATTTTACATATTTTTTCAGATATGTAAAAATATTTTCTATATGTTTAAACAATTTTGAAGATGTTTTCACGTTTAGAAAAAATATGTACGCATCTCGTCAGACGTGTACACATATATTATATGTGTACACATATTATTATATGTGTACACATATTATTATATGTGTACACATATTACGATAGATGTGTACACATATAATATATGTGTACACATATAATTATATGTGTACACATCTCGACTGATGTGTACATATCTTTTAATTAAAGTGGTGATGGGTGGTGGGGTGGTGGTGCAGGGTGGTAGAAGGTGGTTGTAGGTGGTGGAGGGTGGTAGGAGGTGGCGGTGGATTGTGGAGGGTGGTTGGAGGTAGCGGTGAGTGGTGGAAGATGGTAGAAGGTGGTGGTAGGTGGTGGAAGGTGGTAGTGGAGAGTGGTGGAGGGTGGTGATGGATGGGCAGAGGGGTGGGGGGTCGGATGGGGGGTGGGGGCTGGAGAGGAGAGATGAGAAGGTGGGGGCTTTGTGTAAATAAAAAAACTTGGAGGCTTTTAAAATATTAGTCATTAGTATTAATTTTAAAAGTGTCCCCCTCACCCAATTCTTAAAGACTTTGTCCCTTTTCTTATTTAAGAGACTAGAAAGTCCCTCTCACCCACAAAACCCTAGCTACTTAGTAACTCTTGAATATGTAAAAATTGGCTGAATTATAGGGGTTGTGGAAGTGTTTATAGGCGTATTAGACTGGCATCTACTAGGCACTAGACATGAGCTGAATATTATAATATGCTAATTTAAAATTTTTATTTTGCAAATTTGTAGAAAAGGAACATTATTCTATGTCTCCAGATATTAGAACTGTATTATTGTGCAAGGCTCACCCTCAGAAATTGATTTAACATTTAGTATAATCATCTTTTCTCGGTATCCTTATGTATTTTGATCTGAACTAGGAGCAGAATTTCTTGCTTATGACTTATTTTACTACTAATAGTTACTATGGCCTGCCGATAAATTTATCTTGAGCATCAAATGCACCTCAGAAGCATTTGTCAATCTCATCAGTTGCATTTTTCCTGACAGAGATCAAAAGAGAAGGGGGAAGACATTGGGAACATCATCCTTAACCATGACTTCTCAAATGGTCTGCGCTCGTGGCATCCCAATTGCTGTGATGCTTTTGTGGTTCCGACAGGTTCTGGATACCGTAATGGATTAACAGCTGCTGTTGTCACGAAGCGTAAGGAATGGTGGCAAGGCTTAGAGCAAGACATTACCTGCAGAATGTCAGCAGGTTCCAGTTATGTTGTTTCTGCTCATGTTGGAGTGTCTGGTGATTTTCAGGGTTCTGTTGATGTTCTTGCTACTCTGAGACTAGTATATAAAAATTCAGGAACAAGTTATCAGCGCATTGCAAAGTAAGACTCTTTACATGGCTAGTTTATGTTATTTTTCATTCTTTATGTATCAATAGGCATGGTGGTGTTTTTCTCCTAGCAGAAAATCTGTTTCAAAGGACGGCTGGGAGATGTTAGAAGGTTCATTTTCTCTGTCAATGATGCCTGATCAAGTTGTTTTTTATCTTGAGGGACCTCCAGCTGGAACTGACCTGCTCATAAAGTCCGTAGAGATCTCATCTCCCAGTTCTGCTGCTTTAGATGTAAGTCCGATGTTTGTTCACTTTACTCCTGAGATTCCTCAAGTTCACCCAAACTCTCTTTTCTATTAACAGAATGAATCCTACTCTTATTTTGATAGAGTTCTGGCACATCATCCATTTATATCAATGATGATAACATCACAGTAAACCCTCAACTTGATGATGACCTCAATTGTTGGTCTGGAAGAGGCTGCAAGATGGCTTTGCATGACTCTATGGCAGATGGAAAAATCATTCCAATGTCTGGGAAATACTTTGCATCTACATCGGAACGCAAACAGAGCTGGAATGGTATTCAGCAAAATATAACTGCCTGTGTGAAACAAAAGCTTGCTTATGAGGTAACTGCTGTTGTTCGGATCTATGGTAACAATGTTACAAGTGCAGGTCTTCGCTGCACATTATATGTTAAAGAAGCTGATAATCGTGAACTATACATTGGCATTGCCAGGTTGGTCAATCCAAGTTCCCCTAATATAATGTGCAGATGATGCTATCCTTGTAGCATCTACTTCATTGTCATCTCTTTTATTTCTCCTTCTTTGCTGTATCTGCTATCCTTTTTGTTGTTAAGAATCTTTTTTATTAATCCTGGAAACCATTCGCAGTGCTTACAAAAAGTTAGTGTTATCTGTTATGATAGCATAGTTCTATGAGACATTTTGAATTAGAATCTCTTGTTGTTTTATTTTGTTGAAAGAATTTCACTTTTAGCAAACACACAGTGTCCTAAGTCGTAGCTTGATTCGACACACTCTCTAGTGATTAGTGTTCCATTCTACTAGACCATGATCAGGTTTTATGAATCAACCGTACTATGGTCCTCTTTTGTATGTCTGTAGCAGTTCTTGCACTTTAGTTTTAAGCCCGACATAATTGACTATGTTCTATTAAATATCTGATAAGGAGTGGTCTTCTACACCGAGTCCGTGTGCATTTGTTTAATAGCCACCAGCATGTGCATTCTTATATTTCCAACTTCTTGAGTATGATAATTTTACAATGACAAAGAAGAGAATTTCCTTTGACATTGGTTTTTACAACACTCTTAGTTTGTTTAGGAACTGAACTAGATGAGGGGAAAATAACTGTGGAATCTCAATTGCCTTCTTTCTTCTTTATCCATGTTTTGACTTCCACTATTTACCATGTATATTAAAATTTCGTCTCAAATGTCTTAACAAAAGCTTGTGGTTTGTAGTGTCCAAGCCACAGACGAAGCTTGGGTGATGATGCACGGGAAGTTTCTTCTAAATGGCTCCCCAGCTCAGGTTATTATCTTTTTGGAAGATCCACCTCCGGGCACGAATATCCTCCTTAATAGTTTAGTCATAAAGCATTCATCTAAAGCTCCTTCCCCTTCACCAGTTATTGAGGTTAGTTGAATCGCCCAAAACCCAAAAACTGATTTTCTTCTCCTTTTTTACTTTGCGTATGACATTAGGATATGGATTTGAAGCCCACTCTTCTTCAAATACTGCTAGTTTTTGCCTGTTATGCTAACAAGCTGGCAATGATCTGTTCATCAGTTTACCCATTAAAAGTTTTTTCTCCAACGATTATTTCTCGGTTAAAGGCATTTGACAGCATTCTCTTTCGTTTAACCATCTCTATTAGGATGCTGATTTTGGTGTTAATTTAATCACGAACACAATTCTGGATGATGGTACTCATGGCTGGTTCCCACATGGAAACTGTTCTCTATGTGTTCAAAAAGGCTCACCGCGTGTAATTCCTCCAATGGCTAGAGATTCTCTCGGAGCTCATGAGCCTTTAACTGGTCGCTACATTCTTGTGACTAATCGCACTCAAACATGGATGGGGCCAGCTCAGATGATCACAGATAAAGTAAAGCTCTTTTTGACATATCAAGTATCTGGATGGGTTAAAATTGGATAAGCATCAGGACCCCAGATTGTAAGTGTTGACCTTGGTGTTAACGACCAATGGGTGAATGGGGGCCAAGTTGAGATATGTGATGATAAATGGCGTGAAATTGGAGGCTCTTTTAGAATTGAGAAGCAATCAGCAAAGTTTGTGGTTTGTATTCAGGGTCCTGCTGCTGGTGTAGACCTAATGGTTGCTGGGCTTCAAATTTTTTCGGTTGATAGACGTGCAAGGTTTGGACACTTGAAGAGGCAAACTGATAAGGTAATACCTAATTATGTCTTAATGGTATTCTCACTTGTATCAAAGTAATGATCCTCTGTTGTTTTGAGGTGTTTCATCCATGAAGTCATACCTGTTTTACTGTCGTACTGCTGCTTTTGAAAACAAATCTGCAAGATTTTCTTTTTAACATCAGAGAATGTCGTTACCGTTATATGGTTACGCACAGTTCAATTGATGTTTATGATAAAGATTCTCTTTCTTGCGAATTGTCTTCACAGATACGCAAGCGAGACGTTATATTGAAATTCTCAGGATCAGATTCAGGCAATTTGCTCGGCACAACTGTTCAAGTTAGACAAGAGCAAAACAACTTTCCCTTTGGATCAGCCATAAACAGAACAAACATAGACAATGAAGACTTCAATGATTTCTTTGTCAAGAATTTTAATTGGGCTGTGTTTGGAGATGAGCTAAAATGGCACTGGACAGAACCACAACAAGGGAGTTTCAACTACAAACAAGCTGATGAGCTCCTCGACTTCTGCAATAAAAATAACATTCAAGTTAAAGGTCACTGTATATTTCGGGAGGTGGCAGCCACCGTTCACGCATGGGTACAATCTTTGAACAGGGACGACTTGATGACGGCTGTCCAAAACCGTCTGACAGGGCTGCTGACGCGGTACAAGGGAAAGTTCAAGCATTATGATGTGAACAATGAGATGATGCATGGTTCCTTCTACCAAGATAGATTGGGTAAAGAAGTCAGGGTAAACATGTTTAAAACTGCACATCAATTGGATCCTTCTGCAATCTTATTTGTAAACGATTACCATGTTGAAGATGGCTGTGACCCCCAGTCTTCCCCTGAAATGTACATTGAGCATATTCTTGATCTTCAAAAGCACGGTGCACCTATTGGTGGAATAGGTATTGAGGGACACATTGACAGCCCAGTTGGACCAATTATATTTTCTGCTCTTGACAAACTTGGTATGCTTGGACTTCCAATCTGGTTTACTGAAGTTAATGTTTCTTCTGATAATGAATACATTAGGGCCGATGATCTAGAAGTTATGCTTCGGGAAGCATATGCTCACCCTGCAGTGGAAGGTATAATTTTGTGGGGGATTTTGGGAGCTGCTTATGTGTAGACCAAATGAACATCTAGTGAATGCTGAAGGTGACCTCAATGAAGCTGGCAGAAGGTACCTTGCTCTTAAGCAAGAGTGGTTATCCCATGCACATGGTCATGTTGATGAAAATGGGCAGTTCTGCTTTAATGGATTCCATGGCTCCTATGAAGTGGAAGTCATTGCTGGTTCCAGAACAATTACCAAGAAGTTTGTGGTTAACAAGGGTCAAGATGCACTATTGATCTCCATTGATATATAGTTCAAATTTTAACTCAATTTGTCCCCTTATAGTGCGTGATTACGTGTTTTGCAACATTTTTTGCATATGCCTTCAATCATCATTCTGTGCTTCAATCTTCTTCAGAAATGTTCCTTTTTTGTTTATTCTACTTTCTTTTCTCTGTGAGTTAAAAGAAAGTTCTTGTCATATGGAGTAACTTGAAATGGACATACTCATCGTTATTACTCTCTTAATTCACTAGACATACTTCTCTTAATTAACATGTCTCAAAAGCATCTGTTCCAATGGAAATCCTATCCTTCACTTGAAACCTTATGTCAAGAAAAATTTAGTTAACACATATGTATCGATAACTGCAGCCACTCAAAATGCAAGATACTCGCTTCATACGAACAAAGTGCAACACACTTAGTATGCAAGAAACACAGGTATGGCTTGATCCAAGGCCAACTAAAAACATGAACTATCTGTTGGAAATATAGAATCAAGGGTGCTTAAAAGTGTCTAGGGCCTCTAGGCTCAATGCAGGATTTTCACTTTTTATTTCAAGCCCAAGATACCTCCATTGATGTTTTACCATTTTGTGTATAGCCCAATATATATTCATGTATATTCTCAGTTGGGTCAGGCCCCATAGACCTTAGTGCTCCTAGAATAAAAGGACATAGTTACTCCTATTAGGTTGATGTTCTTTAGAAAACAGGACAAGACACTTGGAGGTGAACAGCTAAAAGCTAAGATTGTGGCAAAGAAAAAATGACCAAACGAAAAAATTCTTACAGAATAGGGGGTAGGGTGGGGGGTAATACCATTATCTAATCAAAGTCAAATTAGAGTAACTGTGATTACGCAAGAGAGGATTGCAAAAAGCTAAAAATAAATTAATCATGTGGATAATATCAAACATCTAATTCAAACTTTTATATTCATTAAGAAAATTCTGTTCTTTAAATATACAATATATGTATAGGCTTATACTCCTTATATAGTCCGAGTAATATACAAACTCTGTTGTGTTTGTCATTCGCCACTAATCATTAGAAGTTTCCGTCAAATCCCCACCTAGACTTTCTTAGGAGACACGAGAAAGGTATATAAATATGGGTTATTTACAAATATATACAACCCAAACACCAAAATTACAAAAAATACCAATATTTTTTTACACATTTTCCTCCTTCTTCCTACTGCCCCCCCTCGCACTGTTACCACCCCAGGCGGTGGCGCTGCCTAGTCACCACCGGCTGCTGCCGGCCGCCGTCATCCACCACCAGATTTTTTTTTTTTTTTTTGAATCTAAAAAATGAAATACACATAAATACACATATAAACATTGATTTTTTTTTTTTTGAAATTAAAGTTGGAAAATACATATAAACAAAAATACATATAAATACACAAAAAAATTGTGTTATACATACACTAAACACACACATACATACACGAATCTACAGATCTACAAACGAAATATATAAATTTATGTGTGTGACATTTATTACTTGACATACACTCAAAAATACATACAAAAAATACAAATAGATGCTCAGATATACACATTCATACAGTGATATACACGTATATATACTTGTGTGCTGAAAAATATTACATATATATATATATATATATACGAACATACAGATACATACACTTATATTTGAATGTGCATATTCAAATACAAAAAAAGAAGAAGGTGAAGCAGATCTAAATTTGTATTTATAAAATACATATGTATACATAAAAATACGCACATATACACATACAAAATTATATATATATAAAAATAAAAAAAATAAAAAGAGGAGAAGATTGGAAAAGAAAGGAGCAGATCTGCTCCAGTTCGCCGCGGTAGAGAGGGAAGAAAGGAAATGAAAAAATTGTAAATTTTGTAAAATGTGAAAAGTATTGATATTTAGGGTAATTATTTAAAAGTATCGGTATTTTCTGTAATTAAGTGGTTTAGTATGTCAATTACTGTAAAAATATCTATAAATATTTAGTTTGTACTACATATTATCATAATAGATTAAATCAACAGTATGCACCACATTTAATTATTTAAATTCCAATTCAAGATCTTAAAGTCAGTAGACGATAAATATTTGGATATTCTCATGTCCTAACTCCTCCCTCACTCAGGTTATTGTTATCAACAATCATTTGGGACGTTCAATGACCCAAATATTTCATGGTTGGTTTATTTATACGTCTCTATATAAAATGTACCCACTTGGTAAAGAATAATTAATTTTTGTATGAAAACTTCAAGACACATTGGATTAGTTGTCCTTAAATGAGTCAATTTTGAGTTGAAATGCGGCTAAGATATATATATATATATAAAACTCTGGAAGTTCTTTAAATAACTCCAGCTATTTGGGGCAATTTCTATAATTATATAAACTAACATTTTTTTTAATACAAAAATATCAATGCTATCCCATTTTTAAAATATAGCAATATTTTTTCAATACATAGCAAATACATATAAAAGAATGATAAAATATTCTAGATCTCCCTCCTACGTTATTATGCCACCCTCATCCCCTCCCCCCTCGACCGCTGCCGCCAGTCGCCTAAAAAAAAATTTAGTGTTTTTTTTCGATTTTTTTTTGAATGTGTGTGTATTTTGATTGTATGAACAATGATACATTGTGCATACAATAGACATACACTCATACTGTTATTGTATATTTGTATATTCTTCGTATGATTGTTGTATGTATAGTGCATGGATGAGCATACATAGGACATACACACCACATAAAAATAAATAAACCAAAAATATATTATAAATATTATTGTATGTCAAGTGTATACATATTGTATGTCCGATATATATTCATTGTATATATAGTGCATACACCGCACAGACAAGAATACACATCTCATACATTCCCTACAATCAACAACCACCAAAACATATGCCACAACCACTGTAGATCCGCCATATCCAATTGGAAAAACTCAAAAAAAAGAAAAAAAAAAAAGAGGAACCTTATCAGACAACAAACGGCCAATCGGGAGCCACCGGAACTCCGTCGTCGACCACATCAGCAACAGATCTCGTTAACAGAGCAGATCCGGCGCCAAAACATAGAACCAGTGCAAGACACAGATAGCCGGCGACGAGCGCAGCAGATTCGACGCCAAAATATAGAAACCGACGACGACAAACTTGGGGGATGGGACACTGGCGACGACGGGGCTTGGGGCATGGTCGCTGGCAACGAGGGAAGGAGAAAGACTGGTGACAGCGGGTGTTGTGTGGAGAGAGAGAAGAGAGAGGAGAAAAAAGGGATTAGGATTTCTTTTTCGCTATATTTAGTAGCATTAGTAAAAGATATTGCTAGTTTAATAAAGTGGTAAAATGTTGCTATGTTTTTTAAAAAAATCCCCCTTCATATAAGGTGTAATTTTTTCCAGCTATTTGTGCACTTCCACCATTTTATCAAGGGGCCATGGCCCAACTCAAAAGGGTGAAGTGCACGAATAACCACTCCTCAGTTCAAGTATTTAGGTATTAATCAATATTTCTTCTATACTAATTTCTGTGCCACACTTTTATTTTTAGTATATTTAAAAGTAATTTCATATTTCTATAACTAAAAACCATGTACCTTTATCTAATGAATTACCATTACACTAGTTTTTACGCTTTATTTAATACCGTATGTTTTAAAAATATTTATTTTTTTTTTACACTTCATGTGATCAAGTTATACTATGTCACACAAAATGAGACACAAATAATCATTTGTGTTAAAGTTTTCCACTAAGAAACTTAGGGGTCGTTTGGTTTGCAATGGGGTTAAGCTTATACCCTCACTAAAACCCACATAGCATTACATTGCTTAATACAATGTTTGGTTGCACATTTTTTACCCGCATAAAACTTAGCATTACTTGTGCAATGTTTGGTTGCATTTTTCTTCATAGCATAAAACTTAGCACTATTTTGTGCAATGTTTGGTTTCACTTTTTAATTTCCGCATAACTAATACCCGCATTATTAATGCGGGAATCTATGTATTATTTTATGCGGGGTAGAAGGTGGTATTAATAATGCGGGTATTAATAATGCAGGTATTAAAATTTAAAATGACAAAATTAACCCTCATAATAGTAAGAATATTTTAAAATTATATTTAAGGAGTAACTAAATATTTTAAATTATAACATTGTATATTAATTTGTAATATATTAGTGATTCAAGAAATAATCCCTACATTATAATATATGCATAGCTAATACCCGTATTACTAATACCCACATTATTAATACCCGCATTACTAATACCCGTATTATTAATACCCACATTACTAATACCCGCATTACTAATATCCGCATTATTAATGTCCATATTGCTAATAACCGCATTACTAATACGTACATTGTTAATACCCGCATAAACTCTATCTCAACCAAACGACCTGTTAATGAAAAATTGAGTTTAGGTTGAATGAAAACATAAAATGCAGCCCTTATAGTAGTAGCTAACTGGTGTCATTTCCACAACTCAAAAAGCAAAGGTTGGGCCTACAAGTCACATCAGAGTGATAGACTCCCACCATCTGCTTCCCTTAGCCTATGATTAAACTATTGTTGGGCCATCAACACTTAAACACAGTACATTTTCTGTCTCATGTAACTGCTTCATTAGGCCCCACTCCACATGGGTACATTGCAAAAGCTTCTGACCCTATTCTTCTTGTGTGATATTGAAGTCCTTACTGACTGATAGGAGTATTATTTTTTCCTGGATATTTTATGAAAGTGGTAAAATAAAAGTATAGAGACAATTATTCTCACGGAATTGCACTTTCACAAAAATGGAAGCACACTACTATTACTATTTGTCATCTGCAAAATAATGTAAATTGAGGAAAGCTTGGAAATGTAGGTAATATCTATAGACCATTCATGTATTTGAAGAAATCAAGATTGTGCGTAAATATATGTTCCGCTTTAACTAAATCAGACCTATTAAAAAGCAAAATCAATATAGAAGTGACTAATGAGGTAAGAATTACTCCACCAATTTCAATTTTTGCAGCATATATAATTTGACTAAAATTTTAATTTAAAAAGTAAGAATGGGTGGATGGCTTTTGAAAGTATGATTTAAATATTTGAGTCGTTATAACATTTTTGCAAATTTGTGACCATAAATGTACTAAGATACTCTCTCATCCTAACACTATATATATATATATATATATATATATATATATATATATATATATATATATATATATATATATATATATATATATTTTAATTACGTTAGCCTTTGACGGTAATCATGTCTGTACAAAACTTCCTACATTTCATGGTGGAAATATGAAATAAACCAAAAAAAAAAAAATACAAATCTTAGAAATAACTGTTGGTGTGTTTTCATAAGTATATGTGGTAATTAGTGAAGAAAAAGAGAAACTGAAAGTGCTGTGGAGAATGAGGAAGGAGTAGTTGGCTGAAAAAATGAAATGGACGGTGACAAAATTCACGGACAACTTGTTGCTACTAAAATGCTAACAAGAAGAGTCATTCTTTGATTCGATTCTTTATTAGCTAATTAGTTTGTCGGAGTAAGGATTAGACTTTATTAGTTGCCGTAGTCGACGAAAATAGATATATTATGTGTATATTTTTATAAAATATAATGTTTGAGAATCTATATTATAAAGTTTAATTGGTTCACTTGGTCAAATGATGGTTCATTTACATATAGGAGTAGGGGTCACTATTTATTTAAATGTCCCTTAATATTTTTTTCGTTAATATATCATTATATAAAATGATAATTAACCTATATAAATAATAATTTTTTCGACGAAGGTTGTTTGCTGACCAATTTTGCGATATTGTAACTCCGCTCCTAATAGTGGTAAACCCATACTCTTGAAATCCTAGATTTGCCTATGCCCGAACCCTACGTGAATGCGGAAATTTTATGAACCGAGCTGTCCTTTATATAGATCAACTGTTGATATTTTTTTTAAATGAATTAATAAAAAAATTGTATCATTCTTTTTTCAATTGATAGAGTATTGTTTTTGTGGCCATAAAATTTTTACATTTTAGAATATATAATACTATAATTAGAAATTTAAGTTTATTATTTCTGAATTTTATCGATTTTTGTTTTGAGGTTGTGGGTGGGAGTGGGGGTTGATAAAATTGTTCATTCGTTGATAGAAGGAGGTTTGGGGATGGGGGTGGGGTAAGTGTGGTGGGGGGATTTAATGATATGTCTGAAGGGATTCTGGTTAAGTTCAGAAGCATGCATGGGGAAACAGCTCCCGCGCTGTTTTCGCGCGCCCTTAAGCCAGATGGGGACCCCCCCACCCATTTATTGCCTTATTCCAGCCTCAAATTTGAATATGAGAAGACATGTCTCCTTTGCTTCATTTTGTACATATCTCTATATTTATTTACTCATATGACAAACTATGTAGACAAACACCATACTATGTGTAAATCTGACAGAAATTACTTTGCTTTTGGGACACTGTATACTGTTGTAAAAAGGTTGAACTATCATTTCACATATCTAAACTATCAATAGGTGTTTTTGATTATATAGCCTTCGGAATCCATTAAACTATTTGTATCTATAAAGCTCACTATGAGGACTTTTTAGTGCTTCCATCTAATATGAAAAATTATTGACCTCGATTAATCCAAATTAAATACGCCATAATGGGCCATACTCTCTATACTATAGATTTCTCAATTCCAAAGGCTAGCTTAATTTGTATGGGAGGTACTCCTAACGAAGAGGTTTCCACCCTCAAGTACGGGTGTTCGTGGTACGGTGTATGTATATATATATATATATATATATATATATATATATATATATATATATATATATCTTGCAAAGAAATGCGAAAAAAACTAAGAAACTTCATCTGGCAATTAACGATAAATTTTCACAATGCATTAGCGCAAAATACAAAAATACCACATAACATGTAGCAAAGCTACAATGTACAAATAACACTAGCCGAAATCTAATTAAACCAACTTTACTACACAAGCTTACACAAAAGCTAATATATTTTTTACACACAAAACAACAAGCTTTTGAGTTTTAACGGTGCTTGGAGGACAACTCACTAGTAAAGAATTAAATTAGATTTGATTGTATTGGTACTATTTTATTTATAAATATTTATAAATTTTAATTAAATATATAATCATATCATAAGTTTTAGATATTCTATTTAGAATTTTATTAGCTCATATTTAGATTAATTAAGTTATTATGATTTATATAAATATAATATATATAATTTTATATGTAATTAAGTATTTCGATATTTTCGGTATTTCGGTATTTTCTTTATAGATACTGAATACTGTACCGAATATCAAAATTTTTAAAGTCATTCCAAATACTAAATACCGTTACCAAAGTAAAAAAATATTTGGGTTAGGTACGATAATTCGGTATTTGCCATACTATGGACAGCCCTACCCTCAAGACTTTGAATTTGATACTTCATATATACTTTAACTGATACAGAAATATTTTTCGATCTCCCCATATTCTTTGGTGGTACTACTAATATCAATGACACTTACACGTAACTTTATAAGAAGACCAAAATACACTGTTTATTAAGAATTTTAATACTCTATTTATTATAATTTACATATATTATATTGAAAAAATTACATCTTGTGTCATCGTAGGAAACATTTTAAAACTATAGCAATATTTTTAGCGCTTAACCAAACATAGAAATATTTTTCAACAATACTACCAACATAGCAAAAAGACCCTAATTCCTTTTCGCTCTTTTCTCTCCCCTCCCTTTTCATTGTTACCGTCGGCGCCACTATTCCCCTCTCCTTCCCCGTCCCCGGAGCTCCCATCCTCCTTCCTGCCCCGGCATCCCCTCCCCCATACCCCGTCGTCGCCGGCGACGAGCGTACTGCTGTTGGTGCTGGTTGACGACGGAGCTAAGCTCCTGTCAGTGGCCTTCAGTGTCTACTAGTTAGATCCTCTATTTTAAAAGATAATTTTGACACTTGCCCAAGACTCACCCCAAGGCGGGGCACTTGCAAATGCCCTGAGACTCTCGGGTGGGGCTTAGATCTGTGAGGCTTACACCTCAAGCGCTCGACGGTGCGCCTAGAGCACGCACATCGCTCAACGCTCGGGACTCGCCTTATAGAACATATGCAAATGATCTTTCCAATTCCGTAGTTAAGATTGTTCATCCACAATTTTCTTTAAAAATGAAGTTATATTCATCTATAGAAATTCAAAAATTGAGTATAGCTGAATTAACGAGGTAGAATATTATATATATTATAATTGAGAATATCATGAAGGTGAATATCATATGTATAATTAATCTGAAAATGTATAGTCGATGTTTATATCATCACTTGTTATTGGTCTTCATGTTTTATTTCTGTCACTCAAAATTGTTAGACTTCAATTATTTTACAACTTAGAAGCAATTTTATATTTATCAATGAAGAATTAATGTTTTAAATTATAATAGTAATAAATTTTATTGTTTATTCACTTTTTACAGTAACAAATTTTTATTTTTAATTGTTTGAAAGTTAGGGCCTTATGGTTTATTTGTATCTCACAAAAACTGTAACATTATTCAATTTCTTACAATTGTTAAAAATGTTAGGTCTTTTGTTTCTATAATTTTTTTCTTATTTTTAATTTTCTTAAATTTTTATGTACTTTTGATATTTTTTGGCTCATTATGCTATTTTACTAATTTAAAATTAATTAAAAAATAAGATCCATGAGACTTATGCCCCATGTCTCGGGACTTATGTCTCGCCCCATTGTAAGTAAAACGCCTCACCTTGCGCCCCCGCCTTTAATACATTGGTTAGATTTGTTGGGTTCTTCCCTTCACCGGTGCTGCTTCCTTTTCCACCGGCGGCAATATCTTTTTTTTAAAGATGTTGTCCCCAAATCTGGCCGTGTAAAGTAGTTTGCCGGAGCTTTTACACATCGTCGATGCTTTTCGGTACTGTTACGTTATTATTTTTTTGTTTTGAGTTTTTCCGGTGGGGATTATGGATCTATGGCAGTTGTGGTGTATGTTTGGTGGTTATTGATCATAGGGAATGTATGACATGTGTATTCCCATTGTATGTATGCTTTATGCCCTGTATATACAATGGACATACATCGGACATACAATGGGTATACACTTTACGTACACTATATGTATAAACCCTTACATTTGCATGTGCATTGTACATACAGTGTATGTCCGATTTTTTGAACGTGCATACAATGAAAATACATCAGGCATACACAACATATCCAATTGCCATACAAAACTATATAAAACTAAATGAAAAACAAAATTCAAGGACCACCGATGGGAATTATGGGGGGGGGGGGGGTTGCTGGCAGGTTTTACAGAGGGTTGGTTATTGCAGGGAATTCTAGGGTTTTATCCACCCTTTTATATGTATTTGCCATATTATTTTAAAAATAAATAAATATTGCTATATTTTGAAAATGAAATTGTATTATATCTTTGCATAAAAAAAGATTTGTATATATTTATGTAAATTGCCTTATTATATTCCCCGTGTTCATTTTACACCCTAACTTCTTGATATAAATGGCCGGGAAACAAGGTAACGGGGATTAAAAAGGAAAGGCATCACAGAGGTTTCCACCCGTCTACTCTAATTGTGTTAGGAAACCTTAATTGAGGTTTCCACCCGTCTACTCTAATTGTGTTAGGAAACCTTAATTTAGTTAAATTGCTAATTCATGCTACTCACTTAAGCAACTATATATAGCTACTTATTGGAGTAGTTCAGATCCTTGTAGTGGCCTTAAGATTGGCTAGCTATCTTTAGGGTATATAACACTATAGTTAAATATACAGTTACAATAATGCACCTTCCATGTGTAACAATGCAAAAGTGTTACCACTAATATTATTAATTTTATTAATGACTTATTATGAACTATATATTTTAATTTGCATGGAAGGGACATTGATTAGACAGATTGTATTACAGTTCGCGTTATTTAGATGTAAAAATTTTTAAAAAGTGGTAGAGATCGTTACTTTCGCAACCTTTACTTAATTAAAGTGTTCATGGATTTTAATATTTTCCATAAAGGTTGCAAAGCGCGATTGGAGAAAGGTCACCTTGTCCTTTATTGAACGCCTTTGTCATTGAACCACATGCAGATTTACTTCGTTTATTAGTGAGCCTACGTTACCTAAAGGGACGATTATTTATCTTTAAAAGCTAAAAGGAGAAGATTATTTAATCTTTTATTGGTTAACAGGTGAAGATAACATGATTGAGCTAGTCAACATGAAGGAGTATCTTTTCCAAGTCTTTGGACATTCTCAGTTACTTGCTTCACTGTGGAATATGAGATGGAAAGAGTGATGCTTATGTGGTCTATACGTATCAAATAATGCTAAAGCATTTATTATCTGTTTAAGCTTTGTGTTAGTAGAAGCAAATAATAATGGTCATGCTAATATGAGATATGATGGGATATGATGAGATTTTACCAACTTTAATTAGAGATATCGAATTTGACCCTAAACTTGCAAAAAAAAAAAAAATGCATGGTTGATATGGAGTGAGTTTCCTTTTAATGAGTCAATTCTTACCGAAAATCCAAATTAATAATGCCCATGTTCACCGGATATAGAATGGTTTAAAAAAATAATGCTGGAATTAGGAAAGTAATAATAAGAGGATATAAGTGAGACCCCTCCAGCTTACTTAGAAAAGGATAATAATGTGAACCACACTAATCCACGTCTTACAATACAAATGCTTGAATCATATCTGTACGAAACATATATATCTCCTTGGATTCTGCTTACTTTTGTTTGTTAAGTTAACCTATCATTATCACACGAATATATTAAATCTAGGGTGTTATGCTATTTTCTAATCTTTAACATCATAGTGTTAGTCAAACAGTTGATAATGGTCCCATAATGGATAGGTTAATTTTTTAACTATTACTGCAGCTATAGGGGATAAATAATAGTAGTAATCTTCCACATTGATTCATGCAGATCTATTTTTGAAAACGCTCACTAATCAACATATAAAAGACAAACTTTACTTAACTTCAAATTAGAAAGTGATAACGATTGGAGTTGATTTAGTTGTCTTGCTGGTTTTGAAAATCAAGCTCTCATCCAAAGTACATGCATATATACTGAATTCTGCTCCTTCTCATTACACTTTATATGAGTGATACTTGTCCTATTCAATTTTTAAAGGTTTGAATTAGATTAGTTTATTTTTTGGGTATATTGGAAAGAAATAAATATACTACATAACTATCTTAAATTCTTTCATGTGCAATATTGTTTAAGATCTGTATGGAGGAGAAATTCTATATCCTTAAATGCAACTCCTCATAGTTAAATGTTGTACCCTTCATTTGTCAAAAAGTTAGGCACATTGATTCGCCTCCCTCCATAAATCCATATATACTGTATTTGATTGTGGCCTTACTGGCAGTCAATAAATATCTACCAGACTACCATCTTCTATAACAGCCCTCAGGTACCTTTTTGGAAACACTCTTAACTTTGATAAGAAGCTATGTTTCTTCAAAAAAAAAAAAAAAAAAGAAAAATTGGTACACCATTAATATCATAAATTTAGGTTACAATTTTTCTCAATCGAAATATTTAAATAGTTGACTACTCCCTGCGATTTGCATGTTATGCGTGTTGGCTTGTGTTTCTCTTCATTACTGGAGTAAAACTGTTTAATGTTTATAAAAACTTATGTGTACGCCTATGCAGGTTTGAATTTAGAGAAAAAGAAAAGCTCCTGATAGATAGCATTATTTCTTAATTGGACTCTAGCCACGCACGAATAGGGTTTAGTGCGATTAATGGTTTTCAAATATTCGATGATAAGAAAAGAAAGGAAAAAAAATGAGAAGTGAAACTACCTATGCAATTGTTGAGGGTCCAGGAAAGTAGTCGAGTTAGGTCCTTTTCTGGTTTGTAGCGCGAGAATTGCGGGCGAATCGAATTAGAATCCATTATTAACACACACACTGTCCTCAAATATACACATCCAAAACAGTCCCCAAAAGGTACAAAATCCTCAGTTGGTCGTCAGTTTCTGCTCTCTGTTTAGTCATTCTTCACCCCATCTTTCTATCTTTCTGCTGAAATTCCACTTCTACATTTCATTACTAAATACTACTCATAAATGACACAGTTGGATAGTGAAAATCTACTGAGACTCCATGTCTACCTTAAACAAATAAATGTAAGATACGCCTCCTTCATATACATATATATCTACTCAGTCATGGTATAATAATGTTCTTGCAGTTTTCGACGTAGCTAATATAATCTATTGTTTACTATTAAAAAAATGTTCTTTCAGTTATAATTTTTGTGACAATATTTCCTTTTTTTAATTTCTAAAAAAATGATAACTTTTTAAAATCAGTAACATTTTGATTTAATTTTTTTTGTTAAAATACGATATTTATATTAATAATAGAAATTATGGATGATTACATAATTATGCTTATGCGAATTCCATTGGAGTCCATTGCATGAATATTAGAGTTCGTACAAAACATAGGAATAATATCAATTGCACATAAGTTTCCTAACTTAGACAACATTACACATGACCTATCCGAAATAGTAGTCACAAATTTTGTGTCAGTCTGATCTTCCATCAAAGCTTGGTGAATAAAAACAGGAGGCACTGCATGGTGGATGATAGTAGGAGATTTGGACTGTGAGGGAGCTCCTTGTGCTAATTGCTGAGCAACTCTATTTCCTTATCGTAGACTATGCCGGATTATTGGCATTTTCAACTTGTACATCAACAACCTACAATTATTAATAATTGATAAATAAGTAGGGGTTGGTTTTTCTAATAAGTTGATTACCTCCATGGAATTTGTTTCTATTTCTAGGGAAAAATAGTTCTTATTAGTAGCTAAAGCTAAGCCATGGTAAAGCCCTAGAAGTTCTACATGTGTTTGATTGTGAGCATGCACTTGTTTATGAAAGTCTAGTATCCATTCACCCTTAGAATTTCTAAAGACACCACTAATACTAGCGGAAATATCTCTAATTTTATATGATCCATCAAAGTTGAGCCTAATAGTGTTATGTTTTGGAGGTGTCCAAGATACTTTAATGTCTCTAGTAATGGATTTCCTAGAGTTAGAAGCATTTAGAAATTTAAACTCTAGTGTTCTATGGTGAACAAAGCTATACGAAACAATGGAATTTAAATTGTTGATGTTATTATGGTTTCTATTAATCCATAAATTTTATAATGCAAAAAATATGAATTTAGCCGAAGAGTAAAATTTATTATAAGGCGTAATAGACATACTATTTAAGAGATGTAACCAGTTGTGGCATTCATCGATTTGACAATTTATAACTCCCTTCCTCCAAAAAGATTATAGCAATAGTACATCCTAGAAAATTATGATATTAAGTTTCAACAACATCCTTACAAATAGAACACATATGATCTATATTAATACTAGTTTTACTCAGGTAAAGTCTAGTTGGCAGCCTACTATGTTGACATTGCCAAATAAAGTATCTAATTTTGTTTGGAACATCGATTTTCCATAGCCACATGAAATCATCATTTTCATTTATAGGAGGATCAAGTTGATCATATATTGATCGCAAAGCAAAATAACAATTTGTAGTTAAAGCCCAAATAGGATAATCAAGGTCAGTTAGGTTCGGGGGTAGTTGTCCGATTAAATAGATCTTCAATGCAGGAGGGAAATTCAAAAGCAAGAGAGAATAAGTCTCATTGGTGGCCATTAGCAACATCAGACACTTTTTTAGAGTAATCAACACTAGTTAAAGAACCATAGATTAAACTCACACTCCTAAGGATTTTCCTATTAGGTAGCCATTTATGATCTCATAATGAAATATTTCTAACATTGCTATCCATTGAGTATTATTGTAACATAAATGCAGGGTTCTATTAATACTTTTCCAAATGAAAGAATTAACTTTAGTAGGAGTTCTATGAATATATTTATTACTAATAACCTTAGACCATAATACACTAGGATTTGGAAGCAAGCGCCAAGATAAGCTAGTGAGCATAACAGTAGTTTTAGTACTAGCCTCAGTGATAGATAAACCACCTAAATTTTTAGGTCTAGTAAGTATATCCATGATAAGAGATGATTTTTGCATTTGATATCAGTTGTACCCCATAAGAAATTCATTTGAATCCTATCTATACACTTAAGGGTTTTCATTGGGAGAGGGTGGAATTGCATAATGTGGTTTGGCTGTGTATTGAGTGTTGACTTGACTAGAGTAGCTCTTCCAGCTAGGTTTAGAAAATTTAATTTCCAGCTAGAGAGTTTATTATATAGGTTATCTAGGATGAACTGATAGTGGCAATGTCTAGGTTTACTAGCAAAGATAGGGAAACCAAGGTACTTACCAAAATGGTTTCCAATTTGAAGATTAAGGATATTACCTAGATGCACAGCTAAAGAGGAGTTTATATTTTTAGAAAAAATGACCTTAGACTTAGTAGTGTTAACTTTTCCCCCCGATATTTCACAAAATAGATCTATGGTAGCCTTTATAGTGAGGACTAATTTTTCATTTGCTCTAGCAATAAAGGTTAGATCATCAACAAATAGGAGGTGGGAGAGTTCTGGACCTCTTCGGAAAAACTTAATTGGATCCCATAATTGCTCTTCTACCTTCTAATTAATGTAGATGAAAAGAAGTACAAGACATAAAATAAAAATATAAGGGGACATTGGGTCCCCTTGCCTAATTACCCTTGATGAAGAAAAATAATTTGTGTTACTACCATTCAGAAGGAAAAAATTGTAGATGTTGTGATACATGATAATATTAATTTTGAAATATTAGGGAGAAACTTAAAGAAAGACAACATAGTACAGATAAAAAACCACTTAATTCTATCAAATTCCTTTTATAGGTCGATTTTAATAGTCATATCACCTTTGGTACCCCTCATGTGATTGAATTTATTTATAATCTCTTGTATGACTATGGCATTATCCGACGCTCTCCTTTTTTTTTTTTTTTTTTTTTTTTTAAAAAAAAAAAAACTAGTTTGATATGGACTAATAAGAGAATCCAAGTGAGGCTTAATATGGTTTGCTATAATCTTAATAATAATTTTGTAAATAGTATTACGAAGCCCTATTGGTCTAAAGTTCTTGAGGTCTACAACATTCTTGATCTTAGAAATAAGGTAAATATAAGTAGTATTTAAATATTGAGGGCATAACTCCATTTTGAAAAACTTGGTGACAAATGTTTTAACTGAATTTCCTACAATGTCCCAATGATTTTAAAAGAAAATTAGATGCAATCCATCCGAATCAGGTGCCTTATGAGGTTTGAAAGAAAATAAAGCATTGGTGATTTCACAATCATAAAGACCTATCTAATGAAGTTAAATAGTGCCATTATACCATAGGGATTATCATGCACAGGATTTATATTACTTATAGTATGACTTGTAGAATAAAGCTTTTCAAAGTGCGAAGCAACATGTGCAAAAAATTGTTTTGGCTCAAAAACTAGATTTCCACAGTCATCATGAAGTAATTTTATTTCTTCTCTTATGATTTAAGGTTCTGACACGGAAGAATTTAGTATTAGCATCACCATAACTCAACAAGTCAATACGCGATTTTAGTTTCCAAAATTTTTCTCTTGTTTTAAAATAATGATATAGTCAGTGATAAGCTCTTTTTCAAGGTTTTGTAAGGAACAAATTAGTAGCATAATTTGGAGAAAATTGAATACCCTTCAACCTAGCTAGGGTATTGGATTTTCTTTTAAATATATTATCAAAATTTTCTTTATTCCAAATAATAATATTATCCTGAAATAGCATTGTAGCCTCATTTAAGGAATGATTTAGCCATGCATTTTGAACTTTCTTAAAACCTGCGCAAGAGAGCCACCTAGTCTCTAGTCTAAAAGGCTTAGAATAATTATGAATTAAGTTTTTATTTAAGCTAACAAGTATAGGATTGTGGTAAGAATATGTTTTAGAAAAATGAATAACATTGGCATCTTTAAAGAGGGTAACCCATTCATGATTTGCTAAGCATCTATCCACACGTTCTAGTATAAGTCCCCTTTTTTTCTTCTATGATTAGACCAAGTATATTTAGGTCCTTTAAAACCTAGGTTAGTTAGGTTACAATAATTGATGCATGCACAAAAATTTGATGCATTATTATGATTAATTGGCCTACCACCCCATTTGTCATCTTGGGATAAAACTTGATTAAAATCACCACTAACTAACCAAGAACCTTTATAATTGTCATAAATATTTCTAAGATCATTCCATAAAATTCTTCTATCAAAATACGAAGTACTAGCATATATTTTAGAAAAAAACCAAGAAAAAATAAAAGATGGATGTATTACCTTAATCATGGCATGGATTTCATTTTCTTTGATATGAATGTCTTTAACACTCACCAAATAATTTTTCTAAAGCAAGTCAGTACCTCCTGATCGACCCTCAGATGGAACCTCAACATAACTAGTGAAATCAAACCTTACCCTAACATCGTGATGGTCCTCTATTTTTGTTTCAAGTAAAAAAAACCACAACTGATTTATATAAATCAAGAGTATAACCAACAGTCCGCACCTCTAGCATTCCATATTATTATTTTTAATTGTCTATTCATGTTGTTATTAATGATAGATGGATTTTTATTTTTCACTTATGGATCATTTCTCAAAGTGGGGTTCAGAACCACTGCATACTTCACCACTGCCTTGTTGGCTGGGGCTCTAACATCCAAGGAGCACTTGTAAAGAGCTTGATGACATGCTATGATACATTTTCTATCTAGTCTTTCTTTGAAAAGTATGTATTATTATTTCCTTTAGGTTTGCAAACTCCGTGTAGCTCTCCTTCCACTTGACATGGGTTGTTCGAGTTCCCTTCTCCTGTTTTCTTCTTATTCTAGTGGATTGGGATGGTATCTTGGGGATGGTGGTGGTGGAACATTCATTTGCATGAAGGCAAGTTGGTTCACTTGTTGATACATTCCATTCATGTCCATTAGTGCATGCATTGGTTGGTCCAAGTTTAGGTCTCATGGAATGAATATTAGGTTTTGGGGTGGTAGTACACGTGGCGGGAAGAAGGTAAGGTCCATTAGACGGTGATCTTGGTGATGCATGCCCTGGAGAAATTGAGGCCACATATTGTTGATGTAACTCTGCATGGTGAGGTGCATGCCCTCGCTCACAATTTGTGCAAGGTAATTGGGATTTTGAATGATTGCAAAAGCTTGTTGTCCATTTATTTCCATTGGCACTGCTATGACATGACCCCATAATGTTGATTCCAACCATGATTGTGGGACTTGATTCTGTGGTGGTGCTAGTGTAAACATTAGTGGTTGGTTCAAAGGAGGTGGTTATGGAATTTGAGGGTTGTTTTGATTTATGTTGTCGTTTGCTTCATTTTGTCTTGGAGATTTTTCTTTTATTGATGATATTTCAATAGTTGCCTCATTATTTTCCTGATTGCCTTCGAGTGGTTTGGATTTCGAGTCTGCTCATTTAATTGTATATAAGTTGAGTTGTGTGAGGTAGTAGAAATAATTATATTGATAGTGCTATGTTTTTGTATGAGAATTGGCGTGTGAATTTTGCTAAAGGAGTCAGGAATGGAATAATGATAAGAGTTTGAGCCCTTAGTCGAATCTGATATCGTGAGCTCACTGGAGGAATTTGGCGGTGTCAAAATATGTTTAAATTTTGTGGGAGTAAGAATTAAATATGTGATATTGGAAGCATTTGTGTAAGAAATAGAAATGAGATTCGAACAAGTGTCAGCGGGGTCAATGTTCATGCATGTGTTGTCACATAGGTAGACACCTCATTTTCCAACTTGTCATTTTGTATTGTTTTGGTCAAAGAGTTTTGCATGCAATTTTCAGATTTTTGGTCGTTTGCCAAATTGAGTGTAACAGAAATTTAGTTAGTATATAATTTCTCATTTCTACCTTAATTAAAAAAATTGAAGTCACACAAATGTTTTAGGATACTTTATAATCACAACTTCCAAAAAATCTCATTCTTTTACTTAAACTTCACGGATGTTTGGACTTTGCTACATAAGTTGAAATATTGTCGTATGTATTTCTCACTTTAAGTTGCATTACTTGTTAATGTTAAAATATTTTATTTGATGTAAATATTGGGTGCGAGTAATTATTATCCCAATCATATCCAATATTAGAAGTGTTGCTTCAATTCCTTTTGTGTAGTACTTCACTTGTTTCGATTTATATATCTTACTTTCTTTTTTGATCCGTTTGACAAAATGTTTACTTTTATATTTAGTACTACTTTTTTTTTTTACTTTCTATGACACTTTTTTTTTAAGCAAGTCAAAAAAGGACTCACTTATATTTCTATATTAGAAATGCCTTTTATTTTGATATGCTATGCTATATCCACATATAAAAATATTTATAATAGTTATTCCACATTCTATCCTGTATAAAATAATACATATACTTTTTATTATCTAGTACATGTAATAGGTATGAAGATGAATAAAACCAAACCAAACAATGTACTCCCTATGCAAGTTTTTATAGAGAGATCAAATCATCAACTAAACAAAGTAATAACTAAAATAGCCCCTTAAGCTTTATAGCTAATCAAACTAGAACATGTAAAATGACAAATAAGGAGTATATCAATTAGCTTATGATATAAGCATATCTTTGATGCAGGGTAAATACGGAAGCAAAAATAAAAAAGGATATGAGCAAGACGGATCTTGAACTCCCTATGAAGTAGCCACGAAGAACGGGTTTCGTGACACCCTCGATTCGGGTCAAGAACAGCCTATGTTATACGGACCGTCCTTGAGACGCACTCGGGTCTTGCAAATAGCCCGGTCGGATTGGAATGAGGGTCAATTGGTGCAACCAATTGATTCAAGCCAAAAACAAAGGATTCCATTCATAGAGAAATCTCATCTCTTAAGTGTTTGTTCAATATCAAAGGTAAACTAATGAAAATTGAAGAGGACTTGGGTATTTATAGAGTCCTTCCCAAGTCTAGATAATGTCTAAAACGCCCCCCACAAGTTGGGTTTAATGAAATAGACCACACAGGGTCAAAATAGTAAAAGACTACTCTAAATCCCAAAACTCAATGTATTGGACGGAGCGCCTGAGTTGGGGCGGAGCGCCTGGAAATTGCATCATTTTGACCAGAAAGTTCCTTGGGCGGAGCGCTTGGCCCTGGGTCCTCTTGATGCTTCTTCAATTCACTTCCAAAGCTCTTGACTTCTAGTCCTTTGCATCCTTCAAACTTGGCACACGTTGGAAAGTGTCTTGGCTCGATTTGCCCTGCATCATCCTCCCCTTCTTGAAGAGATTTCTTCCTCGAAATCAAGGCGTTCTCGTCCATGGCATCATCATCTCCTCGGGGTGCCCAATGTTCTCCTCCTTTGTGCCTCTTGAATGTTACTTTGACATAGGCTTCTTCCAAGATCTCCCTTGCCTTAACATTGAGCTTAGGACCTACTAGCAACGACAAGAAAACCCAAAACATCTTACTTCAAAAGTAGGTTAGTGCAAAAAGTATAGAAAACACACTCTTATGGTATAACCAAGCATCAATAATAATATTAAAGATCAAGTCTCTGAAGAGAACAACAAGTACTTGGTATAATAAAAACATACACTCAACACAAGAATGAGCAAATAGGTCATGGGAACAAGGGAAATGTAAGATCAAGCTATCAAATTCCCTTTTACCTTTAAGCTCACGATCAACACACCAATTAATCCTCAACGTGTGATCAACATGTGGGATGGAGCAAGTCAAATAGCCCAACCTACAACTAGCCTTGATTACTCCACTCCCCTTCTTTAGAGCATACTTATTCACACCAAGGATTTCCTTTTCACCTCCAAGTCCGTCACTTAAGCAATCCTTCTCATAAGACAAACTCTCAAGGAAGGTATTGATAATGACTTCTTCTTCATCATAACCACAACAATCACTAGTAGGGTCACTCAAAGAGTCATTTACCTCACTCAAGTTCTCAAACAATGGGTTGCCCAAGGGGTCAAACCCTTCACACCAAGGAGGTTCTATTTTACTACCAGCCTTAGTCCGATACAATTCACTACCATAAATGAAAATGCCCTCAAACAATGGATTAGTAAAAACATACATCTCAATTTCATGATCAAACAAAGGCATAGTATCAAGACTAGGTTCATCACTCTCAATTGAGGAGTCATCATAGACAACCTTGTCCAACTCATGCAATTTAGACTCCTCGAGGTCATTACCATCCTTACCATAATACATAGGTCCACCAAATAGAAGCATATCAATAAGGGTATGATCAACTATCTCATCTTCCCCTTTGTCATAGATTGGTAGTGTGTCATAGCAAAGGTTACAATCAAGGTCAACTATCAAATCTACACTAGGGAGAGGTTCATTGAATAATGAGCTCACGTCATGATATGGCATAGCATCTCTCTCAACTTGTGATACACAAGCACACACAAGTTTACTACTAGACTCTTCACTAGTGGCATATCCACTTGATTCATCACAAACACCAACTAGCATTGAATCATCACAAGACAAGTAACTAGTAGGCTCATGAGAAGGTGAAGAAACACTTACACTTGAGTTACCTCCTTGAGAACTCACATCATTTGAAGTGGCATGTTCAACTCCTCCTTCATGAAGCTCACATTAAAAAATTTCCTCCTCTTATTTTTCCTTCCACGCACATGGGTGAGGCTCCAATGGCTTGTCTTCAAATATACCTACACAAGAGCTATCGCAAGAAAAGGTAGAAGATGAAGAAGGGTTAGAACAATGGGTGCTCTCACTCTCAATTTTTCTTTCCTCACCTCTCATTTCTCTCATTTTTCCCTCAAGGTCAAGTGTAGTTTATGGTGACAATCCACTCACATCACTCCTCAAATCCTCTCCTTTTTCCTCTCTTGGATTGTTACCAGTCACTCCCTCACTTCTCTCTTTCTTTTGTCTCTTATTTTCAAGTACAATGGAATGAGGCTCAAAATTATCCTCATTTGGAGTAGAGTGACTATCATTTTCAACATGCAATGGCAAAACAATAAGATTTTTGGCTTCGGGCTCAAGTACCATAGGTGACTTAGCTTTAGCCGCTTCCCTCAACTCTCTCATACACTTGTAGTCTTCCCTCACTTACCTCGGAGTCAAAGGCTTGAGCACATATTTCCTCCCCTCTTGCTTGACCGTATAGGAGTTGGTTCGGCCATCATGAACCACGCATCTATCATATTGTACTGATCTCCCAAATAATAGGTGGCAAGCTTGCATCGGGACCACATCAAACATGATTTTGTCTCTATAGTTACCAATGTTGAACTCTATCAACACTTGTTTCACCACTTTCAACTCCCCACACTCACTCAACCATTGTAAACGGTATGGGTTTGGGTGCTTTGGAGTGGGAAATTTCAATTGGAAAATCAAGGTTTGACTCACTATGTTAGCACAACTTTCCGAATCAATAACCATCGAGCATACTTGCCCCATCACACGACATCTAGCTTGAAAGAGGTTCTCTCTTTGCACATTTTCTACATCTTCTTCCATGAATATGGTACTCAAACTCTTCCTAACCACTAAGAACAAGTTAGGTTCCTCTCCTTCTTCTACAACCTCTTCACAAGCAACTTTCTCATTCTCCTCCTCACTATCTTGTTCACAAACCAACCCATCTTCCATCACAATCATGACTTTTCGAGTAAGACAATCTCTAGCAAAGTGGCCATACCTTTTACACTTATAGCATTGAGTAGAAGAAGAAGTAAGAATGTTCATTTGAGTTTTAGAATTACCTCCCACATTTGGTGTTGGCTTTTCATACGTCTTCTTCACATCTCGACTTGCACTTGCACCACTTGTGTTTGGAGTCTTCCATTCCTTTGGCTTACTAATGGGAGTAGGAGTGTTACTCTTGTAACGGGTGGACTTCTCTTCTTTGAGCCATTTCTCGGCTTCATCCGCGGCATCAAATAAATAATGATGAGATTGAAACTTGTGAAATCTTAATTGAGAGGCTATCTCTCTGTTCAACCCATTCATGAATCGAATCACAGTTAGATCATCTTCCTCCACATCTATGTCTAAGGTCATCCGGATTTGCTCAAACTCATTATAGTACTCTCCAACCGTCTTGTAGCCTTGTTTCAACTCATAAAGCCGCTTGAGTTGGTTTTGATGATATTGGTGAGTCACATACTTCGCATCCATCACATGAGTCAATTTACCCCTAGTAAGATTTACGGGCAAATCATTCATTCTTCTTAACCTCTTGGTTGCCTTCCACCAAGTAGAAGCAAAAGATTCAAAGGAAGATATAGCATATTTGGTTTTCTTCTCCTCGGTCATGTTACTGGTATCAAACACTGTTTCCATGGTTAGCTTCCACTCAACTCAATCGGGTCACTACCCCTTTTGAATGTAGGAATAGAAAGCTTCACACTATTGAGATTATTGTTATGACGGCCCCCTCGGTAAGGCGCCGGCAGGCCCCCAAAGTTGTCACCATAAGCATCATAATCCCTCATACTATTTCCTCCAACATTCTCCAAGGGTGGCCCTCGACCTCGGCGTCTTTCCCTGTTCACATCCCAGCCTCCATTCATGGCCCTCCTCATCAGATAGGGAGCTTCATAATCATCATCACCAACTCGGCCTCCTCTCCTTCTTGAACTTCATCAACATGCTCAAGAGGTGTAATGTTTCTTCGGGCTCTAGGGAGTTGGACATATCCTTAGGGATTGCCCAAAAGGTGGGGAATGCCCACTTGTTGGGGATTGCTCTACATATGCTCATTTCGAGCAAGATCATCCTTTAGCTTTTGTTGCTTAACCAATTCGGCAAATTGTTCCGGAGTAATGGTTGAGCCACTTTTACCTTTACCGGTTTCAAGTTGGACACTCGGGGTCCTACTTTCAAGATTTTCAAGTCTTAGGCTTATACCATCCAACTTGGCCATGATGGTAGCCAACACTCCCTTCATGGGATCATCACCTTTACTAGCCATGGTACCTACAAAACAAGCAAACGGTTAGTGAAATAATCTCACACACACACCTCACTTGAATGTCACTCGGGTACACTAGTTTAGCGGTGGGGGATATATCACTCAAGCTTGAACCAAAGGTGAACACGTAATTGAACCACGTTCTTAATCAACAACCAAGCAATCCACAAGAGCAAGCACTCTTTGGGACGAGCTGAATTGATAGGACTCAATAGACGCTAAGCTCTTTAAGTACGGACTTGAAACAAATAGTTCTACGAATTCTTCTTTGTGCTCTACTCTCTACTAAGCACGATAATCCTAAAGGCTTAAGTGATTAGTACTAATCGAATAGGAATGTTACTCTAATAGTACTAAACGGATGCAATGCAATCAAATAAAATACGAAACTTAGAAGGAAACTACCCAAAACCACTCTACAGGGTCAGGCGGAGCTGCCTAGGGCAGGCGGAGCGCCTATGGCAGGCGCCTAACAAACAACCAGTAGCAAGCTTAGGCGGAGCGCCCGGAATCTAGGCGGAGCGCCTAGCACGGTGCTTCAGCTTTTCTCGACTCTGTGTTTCTTTAATTTTCACCCAAATTTTGGATCGATTTCACCGTGTTGTTAAAATCCAAGGTATCCAAAGTTTTATTATGCTAATCTCAAAAAACCCCAATGATTTTTATCACTAAACACCTAATAATCAATGCACAATCATGATTCAAAGTTTCAAAATAGGGTTTCAAAATAGGGGTTTTGATTCTTCAATCTTTTGTTTCACAACTCCAAATCACAAGATATTGGTACCAAATTGACGGGTTTTTGATATAGATTAAACCTCAATCAAAATCAATCGATGAAACACAAGCAATTTTTGTGTAATTTTCATCTTTTTCAAATTTTTTTTGTATTTTTTTTCTTTTCCAATAACAAGAACAAGAATCTAAAATAGAAACTAACGTAGGCACGATAAACAAGGGTCGAGGATTTGTAGAAACAAATCCTGAGGCTTGCTCTGATACCAAACTGATGCAGGGTAAATACGAAAGCGAAAATAAAAAGGATAGGGGCAAGACAGATTTTGAACTCCCTACGAAGTAGCCACGAAGAACGGTTTTCGTGACACCTTCGATTTGGGTCAAGAACAACATACGCTGACCGTCCTCAAGACGCACTCGGGTCTTGCAAATAGCCCGGTCGGGTTGGAATGAGGGTCAATTGGTGCAACCAATTGATTCGAGCCAAAAATAAAGGATTCCATTCATAGAGAAATCTCATCTCTTAAGTGTTTGTTCAATATCAAAGGTAAACTAATGAAAATAGAAGAGGACTTGGGTATTTATAGAGTCCTTTCCAAGTCTAGATAATTTCTAAAACGCCCCACAAGTTGGGTTTAATGAAATAGACCACGCAGGGTCAAAATAGTAAAAGACTACTCTAAATCCCGAAACTCAGCATGTTGGGCGGAACGCCTGAGTTGGGGCGAAGCGCCTGAGTTGGGGCGAAGCGCCTGGAAATTGCATCATTTTTACCAGAAAGTTCCTCGGGCGGAGCGTCTGGCCCTGAGTTCTCTTGATGCTTCTTCAATTCTCTTCCAAAGCTCTTAACTTCTAGTCCTTTGCATCCTTCAAGCTTGGCGCACGTTGGAAAGTGTCTTGGCTCGATTTGCCCCGCATCAATCTTATTCACTATATAAGTCATTTATTTCATTTTTCATATTAACAAGTTTGATTATTGGAGAGAAATATATTGTTACACATTTTCTTTTTCAAATTTTATTTTTAAAACATTTCTTTCTTATATACTGAAATATTTGGTTAATTTTTTAAGATGGTTTTCTTAAGTTTGAATTTTTTTTTTCACTCATAAAACTTTATTTTTTTCCAAATACAACTTTACCCTCCAAATAATATCTTCCAAGTTCAACTTCAATAAAAAAAATCCAAAACTTCAATCAAATCTATGTCGAAACTATTGAGGATACAAAGTCCACGTCAGATAATTAAGAGCCTGTTTGACCAAGCCGGTAGAATTTACTTATTTTGAAAAGTACTTTTCTCATAAGTACTTTTCAAATAAGTATTTTTGAAGAATAAGCAGTTTGTGTTTGGCCAAATCATGTGTGAAGTATTTTTCCAAACAAAATATGTTCGTATAATCTTTAGGAAAAGTGCTTTTGAGTGTGAAATTACAGGAAATTGTAGTATTAAGATTCAGTTTGCAACTAATATTATTTAAATGTACAAAAAATATTAAATATTTTTTTATGAAAGACATAATTTTTGGTAAGGATATTTTTATTTTATAAGCTGCTTCTTCTTCTGAGGAGAAGGAGAAATTTATAGTTTCTTCCCAACAGCAGAAAATTTGATTCTGCTTCTTCCCAAAAGCTCTTTTTTCTTTTGGCAAAACATCTTAATATTCTCCAAAAGCACTTTTTCTTGAAAAAAAATACTTTTGGCTTCTGAGAAGCTTTGCCAAACAGGTTATTAGTTGATAATTCAGCTGTATAGCTTAACTAATGTAGTTAGTTAGTGGTTAATTATGTAAATAGTGACAACTTAGTTAATTTACTACTGTTAGTTTGTCGGTTAAGTAGTTAGATTTTTTTATATATCTGATGTAAGCTATGAGATTTGGCTCACTCAATGAAATGAAATCTGCTCTCTAGAGATATCTTCGATCTCCACTTTCTCTTTCTAAATTCTTACTCTGATATTCTATATGTAACTAGAGCCACTGAAATATTGAAGCTCGATTCAAGTTCAATTCTTCAACACTTATTTCTAAACCCTAGATTCTCGTTGTACGAAGACTGAAGCTTAATTTTAGTGACAGATACAAAAAATACGGGAGAGAGGATAGTGGTATGGCATGATCACCCACTATATCTTCATCCTTTTTACATGTCTGGTTCAGTTTTGACTTCAGTACAGCTTATAGGTTCGGACAATTATTCAGTTTGGAGTAGATCGATGTTGATCACTCTTAAATCAAAAAGAACGTTAGGCTTTATATTGAGAACTTATAAAAATGCTGGTTTTGATGAGTCTCTAAAGGAACAATGGGAGAAATGCAACACATTTTGATCATGGATTACGAACATATTTTCTAAGGAATTGTTCAGTTGAGTGGTATATGCTTCAAAAGCAACTGATGTTTGGGTAGATCTTAAAGAAAGATTCGATAAAATTGATGGAGCAAGGACCTATCAGATTCACAAAGATATTTGTACAATTCTGCAAGGTACACTCTCTGTATCAGCCTATTTTTCAAGGTTATGTTTGTTGTGGGATGAATTTGATGCTATGGTTCCTCCTCCATCATGTAGATATGAAAAGTCAAAAACTTATTGATCTTATTCAATACTTTCGCTTGTTTACCTTCCTAGTGGGACTGAATGAGTCTTTTAATTAAGCTAGAAGTCAAGATACTCATGACGAATCCTGTGCCTACTGTGAATATGGCATATTCACTAATAATATCATATGAGAGTCAACAAGTGACAACAAGTACTTATACAGTTGGGGAAATGAATGAGTCTGCTACCTTATATGTTGGAAAAGGCTTGTAAACTCTAATTTTAGATGGAACTTCTATTGTGATAATTATAACATAAGAGGACACATGAGAGAATGATAATGAAAAATATATGGATATCCAGAGGATAGAAAACCTAAGAAACCCGAGTATCAGAAGAATAACAAGCCAAGAAAGAACATGGGATACATACCAAGGCCTATGGTTTACTACTAGTGGATATAGAGTAGGTACTAACACTACTAACTATGTTTGTGGAATTGGTTCTAGCACTTCAAATCAATCCTATATAGACAACAATGAAGACGGTTTTAATGTAGCGGGATATTAGCACTAAGTACCATTGCAAATGACACCACACACTTTCAGAGCATAGCAGTTTAATCGAATTTTATAGCTGATAAATAGGGAGAACAATGTTGAAATTACAGCTAATATAAAAGGTATCACTACTGCCTTTTTAGCTAGTAATGAAGTAAACATGTCGATAGTCGATTTAGGGGCTTCTACTCATATGAGCTCATAATTGAATATGTTAAATACTGTGTCTACAATAGTAGAAGATAATAGCAAAAGGGTACATTTACCTGATGCAAAATGGTGCATTTACCTGATGCAAGTAAGAATATAGAGAGAAATAATTGAGATGGAAGATATTTCTAGAGAGAAGATTTCATTTTATTGGATTAGCCAAATCCCTCGACTTACATCAAAATATATAGAAAAATCTAACTACTTAATTGACTAACTAAATATGTTAAATTAATTAATTAAAAACTGTCAAAATTTGCATAATTAACCACTAATTAACTACACTAGTTAAGCTATACAGCTGAATTATAAATTATCTAATAAGGACTTTATATCTGCAATACTCCTTTTCAAGCTAGGTGTATTAAAAACATTCAAAACTTCTAGCTTGGATAGTAACATATCATGTGGTCTCTTTCCAAATGCCTTAGTAAATATATGAGCTTGTTGATCCTTTTGTGTTGATGTATATAGTTCTGATCAATCATCTTTACATATTTTTCCTTATAAAGTGGCACTTGATTTCTATATGTTTAGTTTTCTCATGAAACATCAAATTGATTGCTATTTTAATTGCAGCCATGCCATCACAATATACTACAACTGCTCCTTGCGTCTGGGTTCCCATCTCTCTGAACAAAATAGCTATCCATACAATGTTTATAGTAAAAAAAGTGATACTTTTATATTCTTCCTCAGTAGAACTTCTAGATATATTGTTTTGCTTCTTTGATCTCCATAAAATCAAGGAATCTCCAATATGTAATAGATAATCCATCATAGATCTCCTTGTGTTTTCACATGCTGCCCAGTCAACATCACATAATCCAGTTACGCTCATATCTTTTTTTGATGACATCAACAATCCCAATCCTGGTTGTGCTTTCATATATCTGATAACCTTTAAAGTAGCACTCCATTGTGACATCTTTGATTTCTGCATGAATTGGCTCAATGATTGTACTGTGAATGCAATATTTGGTCTTGTAATGGTGAGATATAGCAACTTACCATTTATCCTGTGATACTTGCTTACATCTTCCATTAATCTTCATCACTGCAATTATCATATTCAGTTGTTGTCAACTTTACGTTACATTCAAATGGTGTCAAGGCAGGCCTTACTGCACCTAATCCAGCTTAAGAGATTAGCTCTAAACCATACATCATCTCATTCATTAAGATACCTGATTTTGATATGCTGAACTAAATCAATTCTTCTCAGTCTTTGATTTTGAAAGTCCTGTGCAGTACATCTTTTGTTTCTCAAATCAACTTTTCATCATTCCCTGTAATAAGAAATCATCCCAAAAATGATTACCAGTCTGTCTCACCTTCTCTTGATAAACAATGAATAGTCCAAGTGACCTTGATAATATCCTAATCTTTGAAGAGCTTCAGTGAATTGTGAATTCTATTGTCTTGATGCTTGCTATAGCCTTTAAAAGGACTTTATCAATCTGCAAACAAGCTTGTTCTCTCCTCTGTTTTAAACACCTTTGGCAGTTCAATGTAAACCTTCTCTAATCGATCTCCTTGCAGAAAATTATTAAATACATCCATTTGATAATCCTTCCAGTTAGAAGCTATCATAACTTTGACCGTCACCATTTCACAACTGGTGAAAAAGTCTCCTTTGTAATTTATTCCTTTAGTTTGACTGTACTTTTTGGCCTCCAGTCTACTTGAATCTTTCTACTTCTCCCTTGCTTTCTTATTTATTTGTCTCCTCACTTGCATCCAGTTGCTCTGTTACCCTTTGGCAGCTGGACAAGCTTCCAAGTCCCATTATCTCTATCCATCTAGTATCCTTGGTTGCTTCTTCATATGTCTTGGATTTTGTATCTACTAAAAATTTCTGAAGATATGCTTTAATATGGTGGCAGGTTGGTGTAGGTGACATAATGACCCAAAGAGTATAGCTGCTTGGATTTTCTAGCTTCAACCACATAGTCTCTTAGTCATATTGAAGGCTTACTGGTTCTTCCAGATTTCCTAGTAGCTCCAATTTCTTGTTGCACTGCTTTTGGAATATTTTTAGGCTGTACTGCTTATGGATCATCAACATTTTCTTGTTCCAAATCTTCTTGAATCATATCTTTATTTGGAAATTGTACATCCTTTTCTATGCCCTCTTGTATATGCAAGTAAACTGTATCAGGATCTGCATGTGTTTCAGCTGATATATGCTCTTCATCTAGTTGTGTTTCTGATATTTCCAATTCCATAATATCATCAACTCCCTGTGAATTGGAAATTTCTTTGGGGATAATGGCATTTGCTTGCTTTTGGACATTCTAAAAGGAAAAAATTCTTCTTTAAAAATAACATCCTTACTCATTATGATTTTTCTATCAGTCGACTCATACAAAATATGTCATTTTTGTATTGTGGACTATCCTAGTAATGTACATGTACTTGCTCTTGTGGAAAATGTATCAGGTTTGACAAGTTTGGTTGCATAACAGAGACAAGTGGAAACATTCAAGGCTAAACTGGTGGCCAAAGGGTACATACAAATTGAAGGAATATATTATAGGGAGAGTTTTTCACCCGTTGTTAAAATGGTGATGGTAAGAGCATAGCAATTACAGTAGTTGAAAACTGGAAGGTTTATCAAATGGATGTGTTTAATGCTTTCCTGAAGGAGATATGCTAGACGAGGTTTACATGGAACTGCCAAAGAGATTTAATACTCCCTCCGTCCCAATTTATGTGGCACCATTTCCTTTTTTGTTTGTCCCAAAATAAGTGGCACCTTTCCTTATTTTACAACTATTTAATGCATCATCTCAATTTTACCCTTGTTGGGCCTACATACTTTTAAACCTACCAACAACTTTTTTATTACTCAAATATTCTCTTTCTTACTTTTTCAAGGGTAAATTTGACACTTAACAAGGTCAACCCCTATTTTCTTAAACTCCGTGCCCGGTCAAATGGTGCCACATAAATTGGGACGGAGGGAGTAATAAAAGAGAGAACAAGCTTGTTTGTAGATTGATAATGTCCCTTTATGGGCTAAAGTAAACATCAAGACAATAGAATTCAAAACTCATTGAAGCTCTTCAAAGAATAGAATATTATCAAAGTCACTGGTACTATTCATTGTTTATCAAGACAAGGGGAGACATGCTAATAATCATCTTTTCATATATGGATAATTTGCTTATTATAGGGAATGATGAAAAGCTGAATAAAGAAACTAAAGATGTACTACACAAGAATTCCAAAATCAAAGATATGGGAGAATTAAAATATTTTCTTGGTATTGAGTTCAGCAGATCAAAATCAGGTATCTTAATGAATCAGAGGAAGTATGCTTTAGAGCTAATTTGTGAAGCTGGAGTGCAGCAAGGCCTGCCTTTATACCATTTGAAATGTAATGTGAAGTTGGGAGTAGCCGAATATGATAATTGCAACGATGAAGATTTAATGGAAGATTTAAGCAAGTATCAAAGGATACTCGGTAAGTTCCTATATCTCACAATTACAAGACCAGATATTGCATTTATAGTACAATCATTGAGCCAATTCATGCAAGAATAAAAAATGTCAAGCTGGAACGCAACTTTGAGGGTGATTAGATATATCAAAGCACAACCAGGATTGGGATTGTTGATGTCACAAAAAAGGGATATGAGGCTAATTGGGTTCTGTGATACTGAATGGGCAGCATGTGTAAACACAATGAGATCTATGATAGGTTATCTATTAAAGCTTGGAGATTCCTTGGTTTCGTGAAGATCAAAGAAGCAGAATATTGTATTGGAAGTTCTGATGAGGAAGAATATAGAAGTATGGATTCTTTGACTGCAGAAGTTATGTGGATAACCCGTTTGTTCAGAGTGTTGGGAACCAAGACACAAGGAGCAGTTGTAGTATATTGTGACAACAACGCTGCAATTCAAATAGCAATCAATTCAGTTTATCATGAGAGAACTAAACATATTGAAATCAATTGCTACTTTATAAGGGAAAAGATACTAAGAGGATTGACCAGAACTATATACATTAACATAAAAGATCAACAAGCGTATATATTGACTAAGGAATTAGAAAAAAGGCAACATGATCTGTTATTATCCAAGTTAGGAGTTTTGAATGTTTTAAATATACGTAGCTTGAAGGGGAGTATTGAAGATATAAGATCCACGCTAGATACTTAGTTGATTATTCAGCTGTATAGCTTTAACTTGCGTAGTTAGCTAATGGTTAATTGTGTAAATAGTGATAGCTGTTATTAGGTAATTTACCACAGTTAGTTAGTCGCTTAAGTAGTTATATATATATATATATATATATATAAACGAAATCTTCTTTCTAGAAATATCTTCTATCTCCACTTTCTCTCTTGACGAGGTCCAAAGTGCATAGGAATTGTCTGCTCGTTCTTGTCAAATTCTAATATAGTTTAAGATATCGTCCCACAGAGATTGGGTATTCTATGCTACGGACTTGTAGTATTTTAATTACTATTTGAGAGAGTCAAATTGATGAAAAGTGGATTTTTAGTTTAAATTTACTTAAATTAAAATAAAGAACTTCTGGAAGATTTCAAATTTAAAAGGAGTTGGGAATCGTTGAATTCACTTGGTAATACTTATAATAAATATCTCAGTTTTGACATGTATTTCTCTTAAGAATAATTGCTTATTGCTAATTCAATTATATTTTGCTCACTAAGAAAATAATCAATTAATAACACTTCGTGAGGTTATGCATATTAATCAAATTATAACTAGTGACGATTAAACCGAAATATTTTTTCTTGCCTGAATTGTGCTACAAAAGTAGTAAAAACTTCGTGAGAATATTTTTACGGAAAATCAATAATCTTACCTACAACAATTCCTCCGTGAGAATTAAAACTGAGGTAAACAAGATTACAAACTTGGAAAAATAGTTTTTACTCTACTACTTTATTCATCAGTCATTATACATTAATTTTGCTCGGTGAGAATTACAAAATTAATATAACAATAACCTAGAAATAAAATAGACGGATATGAAATAAATATTTAGTAAAAACTATAATTCCAGCACAATGTTAAAATGTGATTAAAAACTTCAGGCTAAGCATGTATTAAAACTGAGATAAGTATTATAAATATTACCGAGTTTCATCAACTATCCCAACAAAAGAGATTACTCCATTATGGAGTAAGAAAAACTTTAAAAATATAAAGACTAGGAAGAAGTAGTATTTCTTCTACAAAAGAAAACTACAAAAGCTTAAAGTTATAAAAGACAAAGAAAAAGAGCAAGAGAGTAGTTCTCTGCAAGATGAATTTGGTGCCCTTTTTTCATACAACTTTGGCCTTTATTTATAGAAAAGATTCCATGCCAAATTTCTACCTAAGATGGCATATCTTAAGGTGGTAGAAACTATTTCAAGATGGCCAAGGTGAGTTGAGTTTTGATAACTTTTTCATACGTAGCTTCATTCCATAAATTTTCTTCCGTTTGCGCTTTTATTCTTCTGCGTAAAACAATTCACGGACATTACTATCAGTGTTATAATCACACTATGAATAATGTAATCATCAATGGCCATTCCTTTATTTTTCTTCACCTTGAATAATTTCTTCTTCCTGCAAAATATGTTAGAAAATATGCGAGAGATGGATATATTTATTCACGTTTTATTTAAAATACTTAATATTTAACTATAAAAATATATCAATAAATTATATCCATCATCTCTCTAGATTCTTACTCTGATTTTCTATATGGTTGGACCTAGGGATATTCATGGATCAGTACACTTCAATTTTTAACTTATCGGTAACGGTATATCAGTTATCGGTATATAATTATGCAAAACAATCCATACCAATAAGCTATCAGTTTTGTGGTAACGGTTCTTAACTGTTCGATAACCGGTATTACCAATAATATTGTTGAATTATACAACACTAGTAAGTATTCTCCCATCCTAAACCTTTACATTGATTACATGAACACTGAATTACATGGATAATTATGGTAAACAACAGTATTAGGCACAAAAAGGGTGTTCTTAGTTACTACATAAGTGTTAGCTATGCATCGACATTGAGAATCCTCCACGAAAGGAATCTTAAAAGGGTTTATTTAATAGATCTAAGCAGTTGTACGACTAAACAGTAAGGATTCAATTCACTAAAGTTTTCATGCAAGTCCTACTAACATAACTTAAAATGGAAGTTACTAACAACAAAGTTTAAACCTATGAACAAAAATCATATCAAATTAGAATTTCTTTAGGGTTAATAAACAACAATAAATTAAATAAAAATACCTCACCGATACATCGGTATGGTAATGGTAAAAATATATAAATATCGTCATCGTACCAATATCTTATATGTATTAGATATCAATATCATTACCGAACTGATATACCATTATACTGATTCCGTTATCCTTACTGGTATCAATTGCGGTTCAATTATCAGTATCGGTTTGACTTTACACACTCGTAGTTCAGTAGTTCGACCTGCATAATTACGGCAGAGTAATTAATATCTCATATTCGCATATATGCAAATGTAAAATTGACACGCACACCTCTAAATCTACCTAGTGGGTTGTGGGACCAGCTGCATGAAAAGCCAGCTTCCTGCCCTACGACCACCGGAGAAGAAACCTAATCAAATCCAGCCTTTATATGTCATTCTTGTCTCTCTTTGGACTTTCACGGCCTCTAAGCAGTAAGCAACATTTAGCATCCCTTTTATAGTTCTATTCATGGTTTCATTTTTCATCCATCTTAAATATTGATGATACAGAACTAAAATCATAATTTGTGAATGGATTTAAATTATATATATTAATAGTGTAAATAATAATTACACTATCCAGTCATATCTATTTAAGTGATACGCATCATTATATTTTACAAGATCACAAATCATTCGTCTTATGGTCTTATAGAGAGTTACCTGTAAAATACTCTTGAGTAACTGATGGATTACGCATTAACAGTGCACAAACACTTTCTTGTATATAGAATATTACATTATTCAAACAATTCCTTACTCACTGTAGTTTAAGTTCAATATCCTGTCCCTAATTCAATTCTATGGCATATAGAGAAGAAATGGTCAGTAATTAGAGCTGTCAGTCAGGAGAAAGTTGAATAACTAAAGTTTGACTCCATGTTAAGCTAGTACATGTGCTCTTCTGCAAACTTGTGCTATCACTAAGTGTTCGTTTAGTCGGGCACACAAAAAAATTAATACCTGCACTAAATCCCTCACAATATAACACAGCGTTTGGTTTGTTTTGTAACAAAGTATAAAAATCTGCACTAATTATACAACGTTTGGTTTGAATTTACAAACTTGTACTAAATAATACCCGTATAAATTATTGAGTTAATCTAAGTATTTTTTTGTGTGGCATAGACGATGAAATAATAATGTGGGTATTAATAACGCGAGTATTAATTTATGAGAAGACAAATATACCCTCACATGTCTTTACATTATTCAATAGTAAGCAAACATCTATTGAATAATAAAATATTAAAATATAATTTAAATTATGAAATGTCTACTAATCTTTTAATACAACAAATCATTCATTAATCAAGATATAATACCTACATAACTAATACATGCATAACTAATACCTGCATTGCTAATACCTACATAACTAATACCTGCATTACTAATACATGCATAACTTGTCTCCAAACCAAACGAGCACTAATAGTACTCTCCGCTAGCATTCCAGGAGGGTGTTTTGCCTGAGTTTGAGAGACTCATGAGTCATGCAACAGAAAAAATGAAAAAGAAAAAAACAAAGATGTGACACTAGTCACTTCTTTTTATTGTTAATCATTGAATTTTCGTACCAGTGCTGCTTTTTATTAAGTCCCTCTATACTTCAACCCATTGACCTTTCTTTTTGTTTGATTAACTCATTGTTAATCATGAGTTAACCCAGAATTAAGGAGTCTGGAGCCGTTTCAGAAGCATCCCTAAGAAAACATCCTCTCCCTCCTTTCAAGTATTTGGACGATGAAATCTTTGTTTTAATTGGCGGACGACCCGGACGGGGACTTGCAAAACACCTCATATCTGAGGCTTGGTTTTGCAGAATCTACATCTCAAGTACTCGATTGTGTGCCCTAAGAATGCATTACTCTCAATATTTGAGGCTCGCTTAAAAGTTTTTGTTGCGTAAATGATGTGTCAAATTCGCTTTTAAAATTTTTGAACCACAATTTTTTATAAAAATTGAATGATAAATGTTTTATTACTCTATAGAAATATGAAGATTGAGAGTAAGTTCAATAAAAACATGTATTTGCATATATTATAATTGTGAACATCACGAATGTGAATATTATTTGATTATAATTCTAAAAATAGATAGTTAAATTTTATATAGTCACATGCTATTGGTCTTCATAAATAAGGATTTTTATTTTAGCATTTGATCAGTAACAAGATAATACAATTGATATTGATTGTTATTATCAAGTGACTTCTAGTTTTATGCAAATTAAAAAAGTTAAATGTGTTTAGACAAGTCACTTGTAAAATAGTTATAATTGAAAATTAAATATATGACAATGCTCAACCCACACCTCGGCTTGAGGTATGAATGGTCATCGCAATACAATTTACCCAACTAGGAGTCGGGGTCGAATCCACAAGGAACAAAGTGATGCGATCAAAGTAGTGGAGGAACTAAACCTATTTGACAAAGCCAAACTAGGATAACACGGTGATGGAATGATATTAACAACTACAAACTACACTAGGAAAGCAAGTAAAGGTGATCAATGGCCTTCTCATAACCAAGGAAGACAAGTTTTGAGCCTAGGATGCAATTATAGCATAGGGTTTATATATTATGGCCGAGTCGTTCTAATGTAATCCCTAGAATCCTTCCGGCCTAGAAGGAATTTACCTCAACAGCGCTCGTAAAATGGTTGAGCTTATAAAGCACTACCCATTACCCGAGGAAAGAAGACCTCTTCCGAGCGTAACTTCTTTTAGATGAGTTAGTCTATGAAATAGCCTATCAACCCAAATCCTTGCTAGCTTCACTATTCTACGCTAACTAATCTCTCCCGAGTCTTTAATTAGCAAAGTAGACGAGCAACTTAAGTGTCGCGAGCATAAAAGTCAAGAAATCAAAACCCAACAATATAAATTCCTAGTCATGTTTCATTCATATATTTATGTCCAAAATTATACCAATTAACAATACAAATAGTCATGAAATATATTCACAAAATCAATTCTTCAATAACATCAACAACACCAAATATATTCAATACAAAACATGAAAGCAAAGAAATGAGTACTAAGGGTTGAGAATTTCTCAATGGGTTGCTCCAAATCTTCACCCTCTTGGTGTTCTTGTTGATGGATCCTTGCTCCAAGATTGGAAAAATGGCCAAAAGATGTGCCCTAAGTCGTGCAAAGGGCTATATATATGTTCCCAATTCGGTTGATGTGAAATTCCAAAACTGTCCAGCGCAGCCCAGACACGCTATTGCGCGATCGCGCAACATGGTGCGCTATCGCGCTACTTCTTTATTCTGAACATCGCGATCACGTCTAACATAGCACTATCGCGCTTCATAGCATTTTCAATCTTCGCGAACGCATCTTCTCTAGTGCTTTCGCGCTGTCTTGCCCTTTTCATCCTGCGCAATCGCGTTTATCCTTGCGCGATCGCGATGAGCAGATTTCAGTCCAAGATCAGTAACTCTGCAATTCAGCCTGTTTTGACTTGTTTTCCATCTACTCATCACCACAGCATCAATATCCTGTAATATACAACTAAAACATGATACGTGTGCGTATTTAATCAATAATACCCAACAAAAGCTCAAATAAATAGAAGGTAATGTGTGGCATTTTGCCCACACATCAATATACACGATTAAATGGTAAAGAATTTGAGTTCTATGTGGTAAGGATATAAAACATGTATACCTATATAGTTAAGCCCTTTTTTTTATTGGCGTCCTTTGTCAATTGTCACATATAATATGATGTAGTATGAAAATTGATTTCACAGAAATTAATTAACTCGATTGTTTTAACAACAACAACAACAAAAAATCCAATGTAAGGTCTGCGGAGAATGAGATGGACGCAGAACTTTTCTCTATATTTTGAAAGACAGAAAAGTTATTTTTGATAGATCCTCATTTAAAGAAACATTTTACAAAGTCGATTCGACCGAAAATGTATGAATAAAAGCTAAGATAAAATATGGAAGAAAGGAAAGTAGAATGAAAAAAGTAACAAAATAGAAGAGAAGTAGAAAGCAACAACAACAAAAGTAACATATAAAGGAATATGAATACTTCACCACATACAAAGGAGAATATGCCTGCCTATCTACTACTCTTCTATCCAAATCTTCGGCCTCCATCTTCTCTTAAATAGGAACATAATATATTTTTTTTCATAAAAAAATCAATACATGCAATTATATTTGTCACTATAAGTATTTAAGTAATTGATGATCGAGATAAATATGCTAACATGTTTTTACATGTTAAACCATGTTTATAATGTGAAACGTCTTTATATATTTTTGTTAGTACTTAATCCCATTGGTATATAGGTAAAAATAATAAACAATCTGTTGTCATATGTTAAAACTATACTAACGTGTAATTAAATAATTTTTGCTGGACATATTAATTATTTTCAATAATATTAACTTAAAAGTCAAGAAATTGTTTGATTTAGCCAAAGAAAAATATGGAAAGGAAGAACTCCCAAGAAAAAGAAAAAGAGGAGCTTAATGCCCCCCGTGAAAGCAATGGTAAAAAGCAAGGGGAAAAAAGTTGGAGGAGAAAAAAAAAAAAGAAGAGAGAAGAAGTTCCCTTTAACATTGAGTAGGATCATAGGGGAAATAGTAGTAAACCATAAATTTAATATATTTAATTTCCAATACAAATATTTATTTATTCTCTCAACGAAGAACGTCTTGTCACCCACGGAGCCGCTACCAGCAGTGGCCACAAGCTTCTCTTTCCCAATATGTTTTCTTGTTCAAAGCCACCATCTTGTTAGATCTCTACCCTTTTATCCTCTAATGATAATTTCATGCCTCATCTTTAATTAAGATACAAAAACTTCTTCACTTCAACTTCTCCTTATCTAGTACACATCCAATTCATTACTTTTACCAATAAAATAAGAGATCTCCAAGTGTTGAATTAACTTTTGCTACTTCTAGTTCTAGTTACTAGTTTATCCTATATTGTTGGGATAGTTGAAGCATAATAAGTCTTGGCTTTCTTTAGGGTTTCTTACTAGTTCAACTGTTTATTATCTTCTTGATTTAGGGTTGTCTTTATTTTAATTACTACTAGTAACATATTTTTGAGGAAAAATGGAGAATTATAATCAACTAGGGGAGAACTCAGCTCAAAGAGGTAACTTCTTTTATGGTGGAAATTCAGTTCTTGCACCTCCAAATTCTTCTATTTATGATGATCAATCTCAAGTAGTGGCACACCCAATAGTGAAAACAGAAGGAGGCAGCAGCAGTAATACTTCTCATCATCATCATACATTTCAATACCCTTCGATAATTCGTAGTGGTCATCATCAACATCAGACGGTTCATAATCATCATCACGAAAGTGAAAATTCTTCTGGTGAAGTTGTGGGCTTAAAAGCCAAGATTCTTGCCCATCCTCAGTGTTCCAGTCTTTTGGATGCTTACATGGACTGTCAAAAGGTATAAACACTTTTTTCTCAGATGTATATATAACAAACATACTCAGAATACGGAGTGGTTCCTTTATTTATTTTTTTTGTCCTTTTAACATACCATAAGGAATTAATTGACTTGGAAAAAAAAATTATTCTTCGTCTCCGTACTTTCTTCAGATATTATTATGAATTTTTATTGCACTATCATTGAAAATAACTACCAATAAATACTCATGTTAAGTGTACTTAATTATCTATATGGAAAATAAGAAAGTCGAACATGTTAGACGAAGTTAAATTATGTGTAAATATATTATTTACAGTTGTGAGTATATATTTTTTCATAGGTGGGAGCACCGCCTGAAGTGATGGCGAGGCTATCCACTTTACGGCAAGAGTTTGAGATGAGGCAGCGAGCTTCATTGACCGGAAAAGATGTTGCCAAGGACCCAGAACTTGATCAATTCATGGTCAGTTTTTTTACACTTTTTTAAATCTCGTAATATATTAAAATCAACAATCCATTGTAGAATCGTGTGCATTAGGCCTTAGGATTTCTTGGTTATAAAAATGTATATTGAAATCAACATTTTGCTTCTTTCACATTACCAACTATATTGAAAAGGTTTGATTTTCTTGATGATATCCAGGAAGCTTATTATGACATGCTAGTGAAGTATCGAGAGGAGCTTACAAGGCCCCTACAAGAAGCCATGGATTTCATGCGAACTATTGAGACTCAGCTTAATATGCTTGGAAATGGGCCTGTTCGAGCTTTCAACTCTGGTACTTCCTTTTCTTCTCTCATTGATATTATGAGTCCGTTTGGGTGAGCTTAAAAGTGACTTATAAGCTTATAAGCCTATTAATATATGTTTGGCAATCTCAAAATTTTTGAACTTATAAGCCATAAGTTGCTTAAAAGCCACTTTTTGAAAAGTTAGGAAATCCTAACTTCTCAAAAAGTAGCTTTTAAGTCACTTTTTGACTTATAAGCCACTTAAAATAAGCAGCTTTTAAGCCCACCCAAACAAGCTCTATGTATTCTTCTCTCATTAGTATTATGTATCATGCTTTGTGTGAAAACATTTTTTTTTATCTGTTCTAAAACGGAGGATAGGAATTTAAATTTCATTTCTTGTTTTAACCAAATGACATGCTGCCACAAAAAATGTTAAAGTACTTTTGATACATGTCAATTTCATTTCCTTTAACTCGAGTGTTAAGAATGCAAGAATGGTGAGTGGAATAGTGAGAACTGTTCCTCATCGTAATTGCCAAGCATGGAAAGAATGCAAGAAGAATAAAATAAGGGACTGATTAAAGTTCCAAATATGAGTGGTCATATAAGAAACAAGAAAAAGGAGAAAACAAAAACTAAGGCCTAAGGGCTATGATTTGAACTGTTGTTTCTGGGTTCAATGTATAAATAACTGTTGGTTCATTCAATAATGTCCCAATGTATGCACTGCTATTTCCTTTCCAAGACAGCTTTGACCCAAAATATCATTCCACATTTCCGATGCTTTTCTGTGTAGAGAGAGAAGAACGTTTTATTTGGAGTACGAAAATCTACTTACGAGTGTACAGGAGAGTAATAGTATAAACTAGGAGTATTTTGTTATAAAAGAAAAAAGAGGATTTTGTTGCATTGTACAAATAAACAAATGGAGAGTGCCCAGAGACAAACAAATCTTTCAGATATAAACCTGTTACGTTGTCCCATTTTATCTAGCATGTTTGATTAACACGTAGTATAAAAAATGAAAGAAAGTAATTTGATATTTGTGGTCTAAAACAAGATATAAAAATTTATGTGTAAGCAATTATTTCATTAAAGGTAATGAAAAATTTAACCTTTTCATTCTTTTTTGTGCACACCAAAAAAATGTGCCATATAAATTTGGAGATAAAAAGTAGTACTAATTAATAAACGATGTCCATTGTCACTCTAATTCTCTTTACAGTTCAGGGGAATTTTATAATTTCTTAAATGGTGATATTGTTTTCACATACGGACATACTAAAATTTTCACATCGTGCACTCTCTTAACACATTTATCTGACACTCAGAATAGATACTCTTGAGGTGTTACAGTACTTGCCAAACCCTTCAACAAAACTAAATGTGGGTTTTTCTCGTCCTTCCTTTCACAATGCGACCTCTATGTTATGGAATCGTTCTACAATTCTTGTCTTGCTTCCTTAAAAGAGAAAATAGAATGTGATTTTCTAGAGTTAAACCTATACCGCATGTAAATAGGTAATGTAAGTATTAAATATGTATATACGTCATACGTGCATCTACCAGTAGATAAAACGTATAGAATGTTGGTGTCATTTCCAAGTTGATCGAGTTGCTTTTTATGTGGTCTTATGTGGTAGCTAGTAGGCATTGGAAAAATGAATAACACCTGGGTGCTATTCACACCAGTTTTCTACCATCTAGACTGAACATGCTTGTTAGGTAATCACTTTGTTCACTTTATGTGATTTTTTTTTTCGTTCATTAGAAAAAAAATTGATTTTTTTTTTTTAAATTTGAAAATAATTTAACTCTACACTCTCTCTTTTACACTTAATGAGATGATCTATAACTGTACAAAAATATCTACTCCCTCCGTTCCACTTTAGATGAACCCATTTGACTTTGCACGGAGTCTAATAGAGAAATTTTTTAAAACTTGTGGTCTAAAATAAGTTATAGATATTTGTGTGGCTAAAAATCATTTAGGGATGAATAAAAGTGAATATTTCTTTCTAAATTTAGAAAGTGGTCATTCTTTTTTAAACAGACTAAAAATGAAATAGGTTCATCATTTTTGAAACGGTGGGAGTATAACTTATTTTATGCAAGTTTCAAAAGTAGTCTTCGCAGCTTGAAGGCTTCAATATCAAGAAAGATCCTTTTGAAACATAGTGGTAACATTTTACTACCTCAATAAATTTTTTAAAATTTCGTGCTGAGTCAAATGGATTCACACAAATTAATTTCGTGCTGAGTCAAATGAATTCACACAAATTAATACGGAGGGAACATTCAGCAGAAATGTGTTGCTTGTGAGTTGGTTTTCATCCTATTTGTCAGTTATATATGCATAATTTGTTCTTTAAACTGGCTTCTATGTGTAGTATTACTGGCTTCTTTGTGTAATATTTCAGTTCTGCGTCTCTAGACATGTTTTTTGTAAGAGCTGCTTGGTTGTACATTTTTCTTTTAAAAAGTTTTTCCAGTCATTGGAGAACGGGGAAGAGGATTAAGAATGGTGTGTAGAGACTGGATAAATAAAGTGCAATCTAACAGTTTAAACTATTAAATGAAATGGTCACATTGTTCATAAAAATATGATATTAAAGCGAGGTCCATTCTAATTTGGTTTACCTATGTTAGGACCATATTATGCTGTCCGCGCTCCAATTGACAAGCATGCATGCACAAGGGTGTTGAGTTTCCCACATTGGCTTTTTAGGTGGGGAGTCTCTTTATATGGGTATGGGCAATTCTTATATTTTTAGCTAACTTTTGGGTTGAGTTAGACTCGGTATTAATTTTTTTTGGTCATATTAGAAATTTAACGCACAGATGTAATATGGATTCTAATTGCTAGGCAGTGCTTGATTGTACGTTAAATTCATCAAAAGTTATCCAACAGAACCATCCGAGGAAAAGTGGACATGAAAAATGTTTGAGCAAAAAGGATCTTATACCAAATATATTTACCAGTACCACATTCTCTTAAGCTCATTCCTGTTAAGTTCACCTATTCAACCCTCTTTTTCTTTTCTTGTTGGCATCTGAACTGTGTGGTTTAGTTTAGAATTTGCACGAGGGAGAAGAAGTAAGATATTGGCAGAGCATGGAAACAAGTTTGAGTTCAAATTGGGTGATTATAGTTTAAACCATTAATCAATTAATTAATTATGTGATCCTAACTTATTGCAACATTTGAAGTTCGAGATGAGCCAGTAGAACCTATCAATCATATTAGACTTTAGTGATTAATTGTTACCCGACTCTCTTGGGAGAAATAAAAATATAAAATTGAACTCATCATCAACAACACACAGAGTGTGATGGAGGGTGTACCTTACCTCTACATTGAGTGAGGCGGTTCCGAAAACTTTGAACTCATCCTCCGTGGATAATTCGCTTACTACTAGCTATGAGTACTTTTTCTTTTTCTTTTTTGTGTGGGGGGGGGGGGGGGGGGGGGAGGAGTTTGAGTTATATAGCAGTCATAGATTCTGAAGGATAATTCACCATTATCTTTGTTGATCAATATTGAACAGAGGATAATAAGTGTGAAGGTGTTGGATCATCAGAAGAGGACCAAGACAACAGTGGTGGAGAAACTGAACTACCAGAGATTGATCCACGAGCAGAAGACAGAGAACTGAAGAACCATTTGTTGAAAAAATACAGTGGCTACTTAAGTAGTCTCAAACAAGAACTTTCCAAGAAGAAGAAAAAAGGAAAATTGCCCAAAGATGCTAGGCAGAAGTTGCTCAGTTGGTGGGAGTTGCACTACAAATGGCCATACCCATCGGTACAAACTCTACTTAATTAAGCACTACTCATTATATTATGAGCTTAATTTATAAACTAATAATGCAAAGAATTTTTACCCGATCAGTGCAATTTAAATGATTATAGCAATTTATTGTTCAAATTTTAAGGTTTGGATATTAATTTGATCCGAAGAATTACCTGATATTATAAATCTCATAGTGTATATTTTTAACGTGGTCACTGCACGAAACATTGACTCTATTTTCACCTAATATTATTTGAGTTTTACCTTACATACAGTTATAGTACATAAAGTAAAGGGATATATGTCCATATAAAATGATTGCTGTAAACTAAGGTAAAGTTAACTGTTACAACGTTCTTAAAAATATTATTTTAGTAAATACTCTTTAAAATGTTAGTGTGTATAAGTAATATCCATTTTTTTTTCTGGAGTTAATTAAGTTGTGACAAGCTTTCAGGAGTCAGAGAAGGTGGCATTGGCTGAATCAACAGGTTTGGACCAAAAACAAATAAATAACTGGTTCATTAACCAAAGGAAAAGACACTGGAAGCCTTCAGAAGACATGCAGTTCATGGTGATGGATGGTCTTCATCATCATCCTCAAAATGCAGCTCTCTATATTGAAGGTCATTATATGGGAGAAGGTCCTTTTCGTTTGGGATAATATTAAGGTTATGGTCCACGAAAAAGCTCAATTGTGTGTCAGGTTGGTACTATTACATTGAAATAGATATTGCAAGAATGAGTTGCATCTTTGAGTAATTTGATATATTCATCTTGGAGAAATGGATTTTCAATAGATTGTTGCTACTTGGTATTTAAGTTGCCATAAGAATAGGTTATATAGGGTATTTATTCGGTGATTTTGAGCTCTACTATGTTGTAGCCTTGTAGGCCTAAACAGGGGTATCTATTGTTTGTTGATCAATTGTATATGGTTGAAATCCTTTGTATTTACGTATTATAGATGCTAGCGTGTCTCCCGTGTCAAATGAGTGCACAATTTAATATCATATTAATATGGTTAAACAATGGGTTTCGAATATATACAAACAACAAATATATGTACGATAATATTTTATTGCAAAATTTCACTTCAAATTTGATATGTGATACTGGTGCTTCTCTACCCAAATTGGAAAAAGATTGGTGTTTAAGCAAGGGTTGAATTATCCTTTTCCTGTAAATTTTCCTTATTGAACAATTTCGGAGGTTCTAATATAGACTTTAAAAGCAATTTAGATTTCATTCCAAATAAATTTTGTTTTTAATTTATTATGAAAGTACCACATTATCATTATCAGTTAGAAGGGGAAAATTACTTTCATGATAGAGAACTACTCTATTCTTAAAGCACAAGAGTAGCGACCTAATATTTTTTTTTTTTTAAACTTAACCTAGCTAAGTATGAATTTGAGACTTCGGCCATTTAATTTAATATGAAAATTTGGTTTATTATGTTTGATTATAGTCATGTTAGTTAGATGAATTAGATAAGGAAACGTGTTTATATTTAGTTAAAGTTCTAAATAAATTTAGTACTAAATCTTAAGCTTTTCTACATAGTTAAAATAAGAAAAAACTTGATAAGTCTTAAATAATATAAAGTAGAAAAATGCTAAATGATAAGTTTGTCTCTCCTTTCAAAAGGTAAACATTTCAATAAACATTCACTAAAGACATTTTAATATAACTAGCTTCTGCGTACGAAATTTGTGCATATACCTATATTAATGATAATAAACTTTTTGAAAACAACTTATAAATTTTTGTGGATTAATAATTACTTGAATTATATTGGATAATTTCTTCGGTCAATGTAGAAGTTATTACAACAACATCCAACATTGTTATGCTGCTTTATTGCAGACACTGCCATAACCACAAATTTAGCTTAAATTGAATTGCAAGTCAATCAATAGAAAATTCTAAGAAATTCGTGAAGAAACGAGAATGACAACTGCAAAGCATGTTTTTTAACGTAAGCATGCATATAACTATTGACGTAGTTGTTGAAGTATAAATAAAGTAATATGAAATTATTTAGGAAGGTTTGGGGAGAAAGCAGAAAATTTATTTGCGTGGTGAAGTTACCTTCAAAGAGAATAAATAGCTAATATATATAATAATTAATCATACTAAGTACAAAATTTAATATAAAATCAATTGATCTCTACTTATTAATTTGATGGATATAAAAATTTACCGCAAACTATATCCAAACCATCAATAGCCAAAAGTGTATTATGGAAGGAGTGTAAATAAACACTCTAAGGGCATCTCCAACCCTCAACCCCATTTTTTCATCTAAAATGGAGAAATTCTTAAAATGAGGTAAACTTACTCCAACCATTCTTCCATTTTTTCCTCCAAAAAAGAATATTCGTTTTTATATTCTTCTCTCTCTTCTACATTATATTATTATCTTTTATCTCAATTTTATTTTCTTATTTTCATTAAACAAATTCTATCTTTTATTTTTTTACATATTCATCACATATAATTGATATTCAATATAAAATTATTTTATACCATAAAATTTTAATTTTAGCAACATCTAATATTTTATATTTGAACCATTTATTTTTTGAGATGATTATATATTTTTCGTACAATTATAACTTATTTAAAATTTTACATAAAAATAAGAACTGCACAAAAATTAAGTTATCAAAATTATACGCTTAAGTTAAGATATAAAATAAATATTATAAAACTATTATATAAACATAATTAAGTGTATATAAAGAGATAAATTAAAAGAGTTAAATAATAATAATAATAATAATATAAGAAGGAATAGTAATGTAGGTGATGAATAGTGTCACTCCAAATTTGGGGTGACACTATTCATCCCTCATTTTGGGGTCAAAAATGCAGTAGCCTTGGAGTCATTTTACTCCAAATTCCACTTCCATTTTGGCATATATACGGAGTTGGCGTTGGAGATGGCCTAAAGAGATCGGTGGGATATAAAAAAGTATACCCTAGAATAGTTACTGCAAATATTGACATCGAATAGCCTGTAAAGTTAAGCTAAACGCAGAATAAAAGAACCATACCTTACCATTTACTTATAGTTTTTCTCCTTTAAAAAAATAATCATTGAAATTTGTTTGAAACTTTATATAAATAAAGTTATACACAATTTCAAAAATTTAAATACTAGAAATTCTCACCTTGTTCAGAAAAAAAAAAACGTTTAATATGCAAATTTTAGTTGATTTCAATGTCCTTAATATTAGAAGAATAATTAAATTACGATCTCGTCCAATATGAAATCTATTTTTAAAGAGGTTGGGAAACAACGACTCTTCTAGCTTTAGAATAAGAACTACAACCTTTTTACGAAAACGATACCTTCTCGGGGGGTAAATTGGGAGCATACTCTAGAGGTGTTTATCGGTCGGTTCGGTTCGGTTTTGCACCTTATCAGTTTGGACTATCGGTTTTCAGTTTTTAAAAGTGCTAAACCAATAACCGAACCAATAAGCTATTGGTTATCGGTTTTCGGGTTATCGATTTTAGGTTCTTATCGGTTCGGTTTTCGGTTTAACCATTAATAAACTTAGGCCTAACAAGTGTAAAAAAAATCTCTTAAATGATTGCATCCAATACAAATCGGCTTTATTTTCACAGCGAATTGAAATGCCTCTTATAGCATTCGCCATATTCAAAAAAGCAACCAACAATAGATTCAAATATACTTCATTATTCTATAAACTAATGGAGGAGGCAATGAATGAAATAGTAAATCGGTGGTTGAAATGGATGAGGCAACTTGAAAGCTACACAAGTAAAAGAAGACTAGGGTTTGAGGTTTCCAAGTTCCAACTAATAATAATTAAGTATACTACTTTTATGCACATAAGCGCAACATAGTAAATTTGAAAACCTTATTGGGTTATCGGTTTAACCGATAAGAAAATATACAAAACCGACAACCGAACCGATAACCCAATAAATTTTTTTTTTTGCAAATCGTTAAATAACCGATAATCCGATAACTCAATATTTATAAACCATTAACTTTTTATCGGTTTAAACCGAAAAATGAACAGCCCTAGCATACTCCTTGCATAATATGTTCCGGAGAATTAGAAGTACAAAAATAGAAATTATCTTTTGACTAAAATGCTAGTTTTATTAAAAAATTTTAACGGCAAACTATGAAAGAGTAAGATGACGGCCTTGCCAGGTTAAGTGGAAGCCATGTTAGGGCATTGGTCGAGTCGAGATCCCTCCATTAGTATTTTGGTACTCCCTCCGTCCCATTTTAGTTGTCGCTTTAGCAAGTTTCATTTGTCCCAAATTAGTTGTCGCTTTAGCATTTCAAGACATTTTTTACCAATTCTTTCCAACTATGCCCATATTTAATAAATGAGTATTTCCTAGAAAAGTCAATCCAGTTTCATTTATTAGGGGTAAAATAGTAAAAGACATACCCTATTTATTGATTTCTTAATGGGCGTGCATAAACCTAAAGCGACAACTAAAATAGGACGGAGGGAGTATATTATTGTTCAATTCCACTATTAATTAATGTCATGCGTCCACTCAAAATATAAATGACGAGATCTCTTTTTGTGTTAGGCAGTTAATATTTTAAGGGTAAATTACGCTAAACACCCCTGTACTATTACTCAGTTTTAAGCACACCCCTTGTATTACTGAATCCAACACTTACTACTCCTATACTATTGAAATCCTACACATAGATTAACACCATTAGAATTCTGTTAGAACTTCTTTTTTCTTTATAATATGTGGACAGAATTGCCCTTATATCCCATAGGAGCTCAAGTCAAGTTCCTGATCCAGAGAAGTTGGAAAATTATTCAGTTCTTTTTTTATTCTTTCGAACAATACGCAGAGATGTTCTTTTTACATTTTAGAGAAGCACATACCAAAAATCAACTATCACTGTCATCTCTCTTGAACGTCAAACTGAAGTTCATAAGCTTTAAGTTATAAAGTTATTCATTAACAGTTCATAGCCATCTAATATTTTTCCATCATATGCTCGACTCCTCTCTGTTACTAAGTACTTATTTCATAATAAAAAGAAGTTGTTGGTGTCCAAATTCCTAAAGAGCCTCTGCCAAGTTAGCTGATCTTAGAAAGAGTATGCTTACTAAAACTAACGTGAAATTTGGTTGCTTTAATATGGGGACATTTTTTATGGCCTCCAATGTGAAGCAATTAAGAAAATTGTATATCATCCAAACTAGACATCAGAAGCATTAAAAATGTACTATAAAATAAGCTAAGTAATTCCTTAGAAGAAAAGTTAAAGCCAAAGTACCACCTTGTGACTAGTACAAGTCATGAAAAAATTCCAGAACGAGACCCAGCTAATAGAAGATTCAAAAATCTAACAATTCAACACTACATTCCATCTTCTTTGGAAAATCTAACCAAGTTAATAGAACCTTTAAAAATCTAATCAGTTTGTCTTGCATTTGGTGTCGTGGAAGGATGACTTTGGGATTCCTGAGTACTGAACAATATTTCGCCGAATCGGGTTCTCTTTCTTATCACCTACAATAAAAACTTGATGTTAGAGATTCTACCAGTAAAAAAGAAGCAACTACAAAGAATGAGTGATTAAAATGACAAATGAAGAAAAGCCAAATATTAAGTAAAAATTCAATGTCTATCATACCTGATTGTTACTAGTATTAGCCATGGAAATATTGGAGAATGGCTGCCCAAAAGCCATAGAACTTTGAACAGTTCCGCTACTACATGGTGAGTTATTGATGGTAGGAGGTCTGTTACTGATATTCGCAATTCCACTCGCTCCATCCCCTCTTCTCCAGTATGGACATGCTCCAGTAAATGTCCTTTCATTAACCACAGGGTTGCCTCCAGCAGATACCAATCCTCTTTCTTTACCTTTTCCCCTTCCTTCTCCTCTTGGTCTCTCCGATTCATTCACATTATTGTTACTGGTGTTCATGTTAGAAGTACGACCACATTGTCCTTGTGTTCTTGGTCTACCTCCTCTATTAACACTTTGTACCTACATATAAAAATTTAAGTAATAATATATGTTGTAAAGTTGGAGTTCAAATAGTAGAAAGTACAAAATACCTGATTTGTTTTGCCTTTTCTTTGATTTATTGGACCTTTACAAGTCCTTATGTTATGTCCAGATTCTCCACAGTTGGTGGAATTCAATTTGTGAAACTTCCTTCACAAAGCATTTGGATTTTTTGGTTCATCAGCAGCTTTCTTTCTCAACTTTTTTGGTCTTCCAGGTGGCCTCCTCAAAGGAGGTGGCATGATTGGATCGGATGGAGCTCTAACCCATAAAATTTTATCCGGTATCGGATGGATTCTTGGCATGTATTCAAGGGCATAAGTCTCTTTAACATAATACTCATGCACATAATTCTCAATCTGCCCACGGTCAACTATTATTGCAGCCACCCCATGAACACAAGGGACTCCAGTCAGATCCCACTTTTTACATGTACAAACCCTCTGTATGATGTTAACAATATTAGTTTTTGATTCTTGTGCAACTTCATAAACCCCATCTCCAGACAACAAAACCTCACAATTCCTTGAATTTTTCTCCATCTGTTCTATTTTAGCCTCGATCCGTGGACATATTCGTCTCCCAGTCCATTTAGTCATCATCACCTTTTTATTTTGATATCTACTCATGAGAAGTCTTCTGATAGTTTCAAATAATGTAACAATGGGCTTATCTCTCGCATCATTGATAAAATTGTTGAAAGATTCGGAAATGTTATTACTCAACATATCGCTTTTACACCTTGGAGAGAAATGAGATCTAGTCCAGGTCGAAGGTGATTCTTTCATTAGCCAGTCATGTGCATCCTTATTCAAATATTGAATAGCATTCATCTGAGTCCTCCATTCCTCAATGGTATATGCACTTGCAGCAGCCCAAAGAAGGTCCTTTAACTCTTGATCCTTGAACAATATTTTAAAATTTGCATACAAATGTCGCAAACAAAGTCTATGATCAACTCCTGGCATGAGTTCTTCAAATTCTTCTCTCAGACCCTACATATAAACAAAATCAGTATTTCAAGAGGGATGCTTGATGAAGTGGAACTTTTCGTATCTTTTGTTATGTAGGAGATTAAGGTTAAGTTAGATAATAAAGTTTCTAATGACAATATATGAGCAATACAATTTAGTAAAAGGTTAATCACTTACTTTTTGTCTATCAGATATGAAGGTCCATCCCATGTCTTCAGGTCTTCCGATGCTTTCAATTAATTGCTCAAGAAACCACAACCAGCTAACTTTGTATTCTGCCTCAACTACAGCAACTGCTATTGGATACATTTGGTTGTTTCCATCCCTAGCATGCATAAGTTGCCCCCCAAATGGCCCCTTTAAATGGCAAGCATCCAAACCAATCAGTGGTCTACATCCTTCCAGAAAATCTTTTCTCTGAGCTTCATACATCACAAACAATCTTTGACAAAAGGGGGAACAATTAGGCCATGGCCTATCAAAACTTATGACTGCTTTGCTACCTGGATTTTTCTTTTTGACCTTTTTACAATAGTCCCACAAGGTCAAATATTGATCTCTGTAGTCTCTTTGAATTAGTTCTAGTGCTTTTCTTCTAGCCCTATAGATTTGGCTTGGTGAGACGATAATCATACGTTCTCTTTTCACACATCTTCTAAACCCTTTTGATTTCCAATTAGGATCATCCCTTAGCGCATCTAAGTAAGTTTTTGATAACCATGTTGAGTTAGCCCACTTATTATGGTATTTTCTGGAACAAGTGTGCTCTTTTTCCTTAGAAGCCCATCTCAAGCTCTTAATTTGAAATGTGGTAGTACCATGGACCTTAGATGCATGGATCTTCCAACCACACTTGTCATTACACTCAGCAGTTACTCTAGAAGACTCATTCTTGATATATTTAAATACATAACCCTCCTTAATAGCATTCTCTTTAAGCGCCTCTCTGAAAATATGTATAGAAGAAAATTTCATACCTAATTGAAGTTTAGGATCTTGCATGTCTCTTTCCTTATTAAATTCAACTGCTTCTACTTCATCATCACTCTCCGAGCCATCCTTGGGACATTTTAGGTATTCATCATCACCACCACTCTCTTCGTTTTCCTCATACTCATATGCTTCTTCTTCTTCTTCTTCTGAGAAGTATTCAAACTCATCACTAGACGAACTATCTTGGGATCTTAAACCATCATCGCTAGCTTGATCATCACAGATGTACTCGGGAAGTGCTTCAGAAATTCCCCGTCCATTTATTTGAATATTATCCCAATCAATTACTGCATCTTGAGGTGTATTACCATACACATCCATAATGTCTGAAAAGGAAAAAAGCGTGGTAGAAAAATAATCACAATGTTCCTACATTAATTATACTTCAAAGTATTAAATAGTAACAAAATTTAACAATTTGCATTTTGAATTGAAAAACATTAGACACAAAATCATAGATGAAAGATATCCCCAATAAAGACCCTACTGTAACAGGTTTCAGGCTAAGTTTATCATATATAAACATGATAGAGATTCTCACACGCATAAGATTTAAATATCTAAATTACCTTGCTTATGTAAGTCATGTACTAGTGAATTAAGGAAAATTTAGATTTATTTAAAGAAAAAGAAAAGAAAAAGCTTTGAGGCATTGAAGTGATACTTCATCAACTTAATCATACAATACTACTAATGCACTATGCATCAATTAGTGAAATTTTTTAAGCATTCTGCTATTGTACTGCGACTTATGCATAAACAAACTACTGAATGAATGGTGTTTTGAAGCAGAAATCAAAGGGAAAAGTAACAAACTGGAAACCTATTTCATTCCTCAATATCACAATAACCAATTGAAAACTAAAATTGCAGGCGAAATCATACCCAAATCGTTGATATCCTGGTTAGAGCGAGTTAGGGTTGATGAATCCATCATCCTCTCGTAAACAAAGACATACAGAGGTTCTTTTCTCTCTTTACTAATTTATTATTGTAGTGTAGGGATAGCAAAGTCTTTTTCTTACTTACTGTTAAAAGTGTTAACCAACGTTTAGGATAAGGGTAGTAAGTGTGGGATTAAATAATACAGGGGGTGTGCTTAAAAATGAGTGATAGAATAGGGGTGTTTACTGTAATTTACCCATATTTTAAAAATGATTAAAAAGTACCAAAAACCTAAAGGATGCATTTTCAGAAAACGTCCATTTTCATGAATCCTTGCAAAAGCAGCTATTATGATTTTTATAGGCCCCACCATACTTATTTCAGAAATGGATGAATTGCAGAACTATGATACCTTAGGCAATTGTTTGCATTTTTGACCCTAGTAATACTGGTTTAGTGAAAATGGTTTTTGCTTGGTTTAATAAATAAATTTTGGACAAAAGTACCATATGAATCTTATAATAACGTCTGTATCCTCGCCCGCCATTTCTCCGTAAGTATTGCTTAAGAGACACCACTTGTTTTTGAGCTCTCTTTCTTAGACAACACTTGCATTTGAATTTCACATTCTCACAGATAAAGTGTTGTTTGGGTAGCATTTGCCTCTTCAATCTATTCCCACATTCTCCAAAATAACTTGAACTGCTGCCTAAGAGGCAACACTTGGCTTTGATCCATTTTTCTTAGACAACACTTGCCCTTGAATCTCACATTCTCCCAGATAAAGTGTTGCCCTGGCAACAGTTGCTCATATCTCTCAGTTAACTTGAAGTGTTGCCTAGACATTCTATATAGTTTCTTTCCCCACTTTTTTCTGCTATTTCGTTAATACAAACGTTCAAAAGCTGCCATTTTAGCATCCATAACCGCTAGCTAGGCTTCCTTCTTCACGATCCTATATCTTTCCCAATTCCTCTTCTTTTCCTCTTAGTCTATGCTCTTCACCAACTTTATGTAAGTCATATTTTTAGCCTCCACCGTCTTTTGGAGCTCTTCGTTCCACCACCAATCCCCTCTAAGTCTATTAAGGTTACCCTTTAAGACCCATAGCACTTCTCTAGATGATCCCTTGATACTATTAACTGTGTTGGTCCATATACCATTTGCATCTCCCCTACTCTCTCAAGCCCCCATAGCTACTAGCTTCTCCCTCAACTCCTAAATCTTTTCACTAGTCAAGGCCCTCACTTAATTCTAAGGCGAATCCAAAGCCCTATTTTTTTTCTTCCCTTAGATCTCTAGAATCATAACCAAGAGCTTATGCTGGGTTGTAAGATTCTCATTCCAGGTAATATTACAGTCACACAAACTCCTCTATCGCTCTTCATAAGAATTAGGAAGTCAATCTGGGTATCGCCACCGCACTACGAAAGGTTACCATATGCTCCTCCTTGTTGTAAAACTCGAATTGGCTATCAGCAGCTTAAAAGCTTCAGCGAAATCCAAAAGTATGACTCCTCTATCGTTTCTATCCCAAAAACCATAGTTTCTATGCACATCATTTTGGCCCCTCGAAGTTGTTCTGATATGGGTATTGAAATCTCATCCTATGAAAAGTTCTTGGTGATAGCTATACCCCAAACTGCCTCATCCAAATCCTCTCAAAAGTGCTTCTTGACCTCATCATCCAATCCTGCTTGAGGTGCGCACACACTGATAATGGTCTAGGTAAGCCGTCCGACAATCAACTTAATAACCATCATCCTGCCAATCACCTTCCTGTTTTCTACACCTTGATCTCGAAGGTCCTTATCAACGAATATGCTACACCATTCCTTCTTATTGAGACCGCTAAGTACCATAATTTATACCCTTCGACATCTCCCGCCTTATAGTACCCACCCACATGGTTTCTTGGACACAACCTATACTCATCTTCTTCTTCTTGAGAATCTTCACTAACTCTATAGATTTTTCCGTCAACAACCCTATTTTTCAAGACCCAATTTTAATCCTTGGATCTCTCTTGATACACCCTGGACCCTACCCCAACCCCAACTAAGAATAAGAGCTTAAACTAATTAACATCACGCACCAAAGCCTCTACGAGATGACAAACTACAATTATAATTTAGAAATGATATAAAGCTAGCACTAAAATAGATGACAAGAATCATATAGAGCTAGCTCTAAAATAAAGTGAGCTCCATGAGATAATTATCCTTATATGAAGATTGAGACTATTTACCTCTTGGACATGTTATTGAACCGCATCGATATGATATATGGTTGATCCACATATAAATACGTTGTCCAATATTGTTTTTTCATACAACTATCGTCATTGCACTTTGAGTATAAATGATCTATTCCTGTGCATTACAAAAAATAGGAATTTTTAGCGCCATTGTTTAACTTTTGACCCCATTAAATAACCTCTGCAAAAATAAGTTTGCACACTTATCCTTACGAGATCATGGTGATTAGAAAGAATATTAGTTTAAAGTAGTCCCGGCAGATCACCGTAATTGATACTTCTACAATGATTTCTTCTGCAGGCTTAAAATTAATTGCAAGCGCTAGAAAGTTTGCCCAACATAAAATTTTTGTCTAACAGTACATTGTTATATCTTTTTTAATGTGAATTGAACACTTTTGGACATGATCTTAATTTGTTGAGTAGTATTTTCATGGTTTTGAATTTTTAAGCACTTTTAAAGACATTTTCACTTTTACCCCTTAAGTACTTTTCTACACGTATTTAACAACTTCTTTCATACTTTCATTCTCTAGAAAATTCATCTCCCGCTTCTCTCCTTTCTCCCACCATGACTCTGTGGCTGTTGACCGGCATTGAAAGCCACTGGTGGCCATCGAATTGTTACATAAAATGATATCCCCAATTTTGTCTAAGCCTCCTCTTTTCGTTTCTACCGTTAGTTTTCCAAAAAATACACTAAATTAGCGTATATTTGATTTTGAAAACACGGATGCAAATTAATTGCCGGATCCGTACCGTGTATTGAAAGTGATGACGATATGTATTGGAAGTTGTATTGAAAGTGATGACAATTTGATGTCATTTGCTTGTAAAATAGACATAGTATTTTGGCTCACTTGTAAGTAATTGCAGACAAATTATCTTAATTTTATTTTTACTTTGAATTTTTGTATATGGGTAGAGTAATAATGATTTGGTGTCATTTTTTCGTAAAATAGACATAGTAGATTGGATCACTTGTAAGTAAACGCAGATGAATTGTCTTAATTTTTATATTTTCATATGTATTTTTATGAATGAATGAAGTAAATACGATTTGGACTCATTTGTTTGCAAAATGTACTTAATATTTGGCTTACATTTTAAATAAATAATGACAGATTGGTGTAGTTATATTTTCCTTTGAATTTTTTGATGATTTTTGTATTTTCATAAGTTGTTTTGTGGATAAACGAAGAGAAGATGATTTGAAATTATTTACTTGCAAAACAGACACAATTTTTTATTCAATATATGCATAAACACAGACGGATTATCGTTATTTCTAAATATAAAAGTACTTGAAGGTATTTTTTGTGGATGTGTAAGTGACGCCGATTTGGCCTCATGTCTTCACAAAACAGACACAATTTTTGATTCAATGTATGCATTAACACAGACAGATTGTCGTTATTTCTAAATATCTAAGCACTTGAAAGTCTTTTTGGGATGGGTGAAGTAAGGATAATTTGGCCTCATTTCTTCACAAAACGAACACAATTATATGCATAAACACAGACGAATTGTCGTTATTTCTGAATATGTAAGTACTTGAAGGTCTTTTTTGTGAATGAATAAAGTAAGTATGATTTGGCATCATTTATTTACAAAACTAACACAATTTTTTGCTCATTATATGAAGAAATGATGCTGGATTGGTCTTTTTTATGTTTTGCTTTGATTTTTGCAGATGAGCGAAACTATGATGATTTAGCCTTATTTATTCACAAAATGGATGTGAAATACAAACGAGTTGGTATTGTTTTCTGCTTTGTAGGAAGCAGTGACATATTTTCTAACTTCGAATTTAAAAATGTGAAGTGACATTTTTGTAATTACAGATTCAAATAGATGCTATGGCATTTTTGTAATTACTAGAAGTGCTCTATTAGTAAGGATATTTTTATAATTTTAGCTTCATTTAATGTAAAAGTGCTCAATTTTTAAAGACCACCATTTTTTTTAACTATTTCTTAAATTCTCTTGTTATATGGTTGTCTTGCAAAAAATTTCACAATATGTACCCCCTTATCCTTGGTTATGATTTTTTGTCCCCACTTAAGAATGATCAACACTTCAAGTTATAAATTGACAAGTGCTACCTCGGGATAGCACTTTAAGTATAAATAGACAAGTGCTGCAAGAGCTGCCTATAAGGGAGCACTTCAAGTTATCTGGGGAGAATGTTGAAAGAGATAAAATGTCAAGTGCTACCACGGGGTCAGCACTTGTCAATTTATACTTGAAGTGCTGCCTCCGAGGTAGTAATTGTCAAATTTATAACTTGAAGTGTTGTCCCCGTGGTAACACTTACATAAAGCTAGTGGAGGCCATTCTTTCAAACCATTTTAAGCGAGGTCAATTAGGCAAACCACTGCCTAAGGTGTCATAGTTGTGTAAATCTCTCGTTGTCTTGAGGTGCAATCATATCCATGTAAATAGTAAGAATTGTTAAACCTATTTTCACCTCGTCATTTAGGAACTAGTCACATTTGTAATAGTTTTGTAGCCTTTGTCACTTGATCAACTTTAGGCCTTGTGACCTATTACTGAGGCCAACTCCAGTCCTTGAGTTTGAAATTCGCTCAACTTCGGACCATAAGTTTGAAGTTGAGTCCAGCTTCAATCCTAGGGAGTAAAGTCTAATTAAGACAAAAAAGTAAACATTTCAGACCTTAACATCATGCTTTGAGACCAGAAGTTGAAGCCAACTCCAGGCAGGGGCGGATCCAGGATTCGGAGGTACCAGGTGCTATATTAATTTAAATCAAATATTCGTCGAAATTTATAGTGTCCAAATTTTTTTTCGTCTTTTCAGTTTATATACACTAATCGATTAAACTAAAAAATAAAATATTAATGACAACTAGGATGCAGGATTAAAAGTTCCAGAAGATAGTATTTATATCATAAATATACTGTCACGACCCGTTTTCTGAACGAGTTATGACACGGCACCTGGGGGCCAGGTGAACCAGACCTGCTAAACTTTTCATACATCTTTCAAAACTCATAGTAATTTAAATAAATAATAACTCAGCATCTTATAATAAATAGCCAATATAGCTTTAAAAAATACTTTAAGCATTAAATCTTAAAATGTGCACCATAACCCTTCTAACTCATTGTCTATGAAGCCTCTAAAACTGGAAGACTGTCATATTGCACGAGACATGAAACCCTCGGCAATACTCAACTGAATAAATAAAGTAAATGAACGAACTGGTAAGGAAAGCTGATATGTCTCCACTGAAAGCAAAGCGGAGCTCACCAACAACTGAGGATGTGAGGGAGAGTCCTAGCCTGAAGTCTGATCGCCTCTGTGACCTGCGTCTACGTTGACGAAGCCAACGTAGGTTCCAAGAAAAAGGAACGTGAGTAACGAATCGCTCGTCACCCAGTGAGTATCATCGACTCCCTCACTAAGGCCGGAACGAGAGTTAATAAAACATGAATGCGTAAACTTTACTTTAAGGCAACTGAAACATTAGATCAAAATAAACTCTTTAAATATTGCAAAATAGCTTATATTTTCTTTCTAGGGAGTACCACTCAAATCTGACATCTTTTCTTTCTTTCTCTTTCTAATCCCCGTGGCGTCCCACAGTTCAAAGTGTCTGACACGCTAGCATTCATTGCCCGACTATGGCAATATAATATAGTGCCCGACTATGGCACATACCTACCCTGTCATGGTAGTTTCGGGGTAAAACGCAACCCGACTATGGTCACGCTCCGCAGCCCGACTATGGCTACGAACAAGTTTACCCTTCTCAGAATTTAAGGTAGCTCCCAAAAAAATATCTAAAATATTGCTTGGCACCAAAGGCCTCAATTTGAACTTAAGCTTTCATTTAAAATCTCATCATAGCTTCATTAGCTTTCAAACACAATTAAATCTTGAATCATTTAATAATAATCATAGAATAACATAAATAATCTCATGAAATTGTACTCAGGTAAAGATATATGACCGGGATGTAAAGGAAGCTATGAAACATATTTCTAGATACTTGATACTAAAGAAAGACTTGGAAATATTAATGGATAATGAACGTTTGCCCGCTCCAATCAAACGTACATAACTTCTCTAAAACAATTTATCAAACACTTTAAATACATGCACTTTGTGAGAAAAGCACCTTAGAAAGGGTATATCTCAACTCACCTCGATTATTCCTCGAGCCTAAACGTAAGCTCCAATTCACGCACTTCACGTCACTCAACAACTACGATAACCACCAATTCGAGTAATCAATACCAAAGTTTCAAACTTTTTCCCCAATTCAAGTACTTAGGTTCAACCATTAACTTTCTAGGTTTTGGGGAACTTTCCTAAAAATATTATTTATTACGAAGTGATGTCCTTGTGTGTAATAGCATTGTCACTATTTAATTTCATAAAAAGAATTTACCTTGATTGGATCTCAGATTGATTCAGCCGAGAGCTTTGCTGCTGTGCTCTGTTCTCGTTCTCGTGAGTATTCCTAATGAGAGGAGTACTTCACGTGGCTCACGTCAGAAGGGATTTATCCCAATTGTTAAAATTTGAGCAACAGCCACAAAAAGTTATTTTTCTTTAAAGGGTAGCTAATCTCTTTTGGTCAAACTTTATGTCAGCTTGGGTTTTTAGCCCTTTGTAACTTCCTTTCCCACTTTAATTATAATTTAATATTTGTACTTCATCCATAATAATTATTTTAACTTACTCTCCATACACTTCCTATTCGGACATCGTCATTATATAAAACGACTTTACGTAAATATTTTCCCATGATAATAAGTGTTCTAAAACTTCACAATTTTGAGGAACGTCACATATACATCATTCATTTATAATTTTCCTCGATGAATTCTCATACTCATAAAATGGTTAATGATGGTATCATTACTCACATTAGTAAATACATCACGCTCTATGTAACAAACTAGACAAAAAATTTTAATATTGATCACCAATAATTATAAAAGCAAGTCAAATAATTAATGAGAGAGAGAAATCAAAAAACAAAAGAAAATGAAGATACAATTTAAATGGGAGGTTATGTGGGCGCATTTGGGAGTCTGGGACTATAACTATGCATTAAAACGGGAAAAAAGTGAATCTAAGCGGATTCGAACCTGGATATTTGGGGAGGAAATGGAGACCCATTCCACTGGCACCTCAGAAGCTTTTGTTACTATGGGTGCCAGTTTAAATATTTGTACTATTTTCAACCTGGATATAACAATATATACACAGTTTCTGTCGGGGTTAGCGGGTGCCGTGGCACCCCCTGTCCCTAATGTAAATCCTCCCCTGACTCCAGGTACTGGGCGTGTAGTAATGCCTACCCCAGACTGTTTTTAGGTTGGACCTTGCAAACTTGTCGTGCCGTGCAAAGTGTTATGCAAAGTAGATGCTTAAATAGGGTCGTAGATATACGCTATTTGTGCACTTCCCCTATGTAAATAAGTAACGGTATTTTAACCGTGGTTAGATCGCTCAAATAAAAAAAAAATAATTTTTGTATATTTTAATACATAACTTGTGCATAGTATAATCTATGTATCTCAGCTATTTTCGTAAAGTTCCCAATCGGCAATGTGTAAATGGATTGAGCAAAATATGACAGGTAATCTAATTTCAGAGTTTAGGCCATGGAAAACTGCAAAAAGGTCCTCGGTTGAGTTAGGATGTCCAAATAGGCCTGGGCTTCAAGTCGATCTAGAGTCGAGTCAGAACGAGCTTATTATGATATTAAGTATAGGTGAGCCAAACTGAGCTTGATACCATATTTGAGTCGACCAGAGTCCGAACCGAGCCCATCCGAGCTCTATTATAGTTTGTCCGAGCTCAAACCTAGCTAGCTCTTTTATATGGTCCACATACTAAATAATGTCTATAGTGGTCTCTATTTAATTAAGAATATGATTTAAAAGATAATTGAATTATCATGAATAAACAAACTATCGTAGACAAGATTAAATCAAGAACATGATCATCTAATTTAGCTCAAAAATGAAAATTTTAAGAATCATGTGAATTAATAATATTGTTTGAAGGGGAGTGATACAATCTGGATTGGTATCCAAAGCCGTGGGAAGCTTACACTCAACACGCGGGACTTAGAACGCTTCAAAGAGAGCTTGGAAACCAAGATTCAAGTCAAAGAAGGCTAGAAGACCAAGATGCGAGCTTGTTGGAATGCTGGAAAAGCAATGCCCTGCGCGATCGTGAGCCTCTCTGCGCGATCGCGAGCCTCTCTGCACGATTGCGAGGAAGGTTTATATTGTGCTGCACGATCGCGACTTGCCTTGCACGATCGCGATGAAGGATTGACCAGGCAGCATTCCAGACTTGGCTGAAGGGCAATTTTAGGTCATTTATCATTGTTTAATTTGGCTTAGGGGCTTTCTAGTTATTTTACACTGGTGTATGGGAAAGCTATATAAGCTTTCCTTAGTCTTTTATTTCATTAGTTAGTTTTTGATTGAGAATAGAGATAGATTAGGCCGAGCCTATCTTGTGAAAGCTTGAGATTTCACGGACTCCTTTACTTGGAACCGAATGGATGTCATCCTAGTATGAATCCTTGTTAGGTTCAAGTTTCATTCTCTCCCTTGGATAATCGATCATGTTTTGATTTGAATTATCCATTCTTTCTTCTATTTCTGTTTTTTCGTGTCCCCTATTTTCTCGTTGTTGTGTTTACTTTATCGCTTCCGTTCCTTTATCTTGCTTCCGCGTGGTTTGGTTCATATTATTTGGTATCAGAGCAAGGCTCGAGATTTGTTCTTACAAACCCTCGATCCTTGTTCATCTTTTATTTTAGTTTAGTTTATTGTTATTGTTGTTCTTGTTCTTGGAGAAAATAAGAACAACAAAAAAAAATTGAAAAAGTTGAAAAAAATACAAAAGAAATCATATTGTGGATTGGATTTAATGACCCACTGATTGTTTGATATCAGAGATTGTTCTATGATGTTTACCTGTTAATTTAGTACCCTTGTTACGTGATTTGATGTTGAGAATCAAAAGTTGAAAAATAAAAAAATAAAAAAAAACCCCAAAGTTTGAAAACCCTTGAATTTGATTGAAATTTCTTGATTTGGATTTGTTATGGATTGGGTGTTGATATAAATCATTGGGGATTGATTGTAGTAGTTGAAAATACAATTGGTTACCATTGGATTACAAAAACAAATTGAATCGAGTGAAAATTTGAAGTTCAAAATCGGATTCTGGTTCAGCAGCAGCAGAGCTGCGCGATCGTGCAAGCCAGGGCACAATCGCACTGAAGAAAAATTTTACCATTCGTGATCGCGATCGCGAAGGGTCGAGCGCGATTGCGAAGAGAAAAATTAATCTTGGGAATTATTTGCGCGCAGAATATGCGCGATAGCGAAGAACAACATTTTTCCAGAATTCCAGTTTTGGGACAGAATGTTCGCAACAGCTTCCGAACAGTTTCTAATCACCAAAACTCCAATTGTATCATCAAATATGGTGAGTTTCTAGATCACAAACAAAATTCTATCCAATTCTGAATCCGTTTAGTGCCAATCGATTCGACTATTTCTTGTGTCACTTCCTTAGTAGTCTTGTAACTTCTCTCTTTTGGTTTCATTGCTTGTTTCCTTTGTTCCTAGTCCGCTTGTGTGTCCTTATTCGTTTCTTTGGTGTCTTATAAACTCCATTCCGAATCTATACTTGGACGTGCTAGTTGTTAATTTTCTCATTTTGGTTCCTATAAAGGGGATAAGGCTATCTTTGAGAGGAAAAAGGCTAAGAGTGGTGAGAACAATAGAGTGTGGTCATAACATCCAAAGACCTTGAGTGTATACACGAGTGGGAAGAAAATTGAGTGAACATTACTTGAGTGATACACGTGAGGGAGTGAACTTGTGAGGTCCTTTACTCTTATTTGTTATGGCTATCGCTTCAGATGATGATTGTGGAGGGTATAGTTCGAGTGGAGATGATGGAGACTATGGTTCCTATGATGGTGATGACGGATATCGCTATGATGATTTCGGGAACTATGGTTCGTATGAGGATGAAGCAGGTCACTATGATGATCGTGAGGTTGATGAGAACTATGAAGCTCATGATGATGAATGTGTTGATCCTTATGCTTCTAGTCAAGAATCTGAAGATGGTGACGCTTCAAGGTATGATGTTCCTACTTACTCTTCTTGTGATGAATTTGAACATGATGATAGTGACCTAGAGAGAACGAATGATGAAGTTGATAATACGAATTGTGTATATGCATCTTCTCTTGGTGTTACTTATGGTGTACAAGGGAGTAGTAAAGGTCCTTCCATTAGTATGGGAGGAGGAGGTGGTTGTTCCATGGGAAAAGGGAGGATTGTCTATCCTACATATGCTAAAGGGGTTATTACTCCTAATTCCCATGTGAAAGGTGGAGTAGGAAGTGGTGTCGCTCGTGCTACCAAAGGCTTGTATGATTCTAACAATGTGAGGAGTAGAAATAGTAGGAGTGGTGCCATTGACTATGAGACTCCTTCCTCGACTTTCAACAACACTTGTAATGTTGGAAGAGTGACGGGAAGTGGAAGTTACACTAGCAATATTGCTAGTAGAGGAGGGATAATGGAGACCCATGTTGTTGGTGTTGATACTCTTGAACATTCAAGATCTTCCTTGGATGAACCTATACGATCCTTGGTTCATAGTAGATACGTTATTGAGGTAAATAGTATTGGCGGACTCTTGCTCAAAATTGGTGAAATTGGTGAATCCGATGCCAATTACATTAGCGCATGTTGGGTTAAGAATCAAAAGGTACAATGCCAAGCTAAAAAGCATCCTTACAAGTCAAATGGAGTGTGGGTGTCAAGAGAAGTTCGGGTACTCATATCTCAAAGGGGTTATAGAGAATATGCTTGGTGTGATGTGTATCCTTTGCCCTATTATGAAGTCTTGCTAGGTGATCCATGGTTGGCCAACAAAGATTTAAGTATAATGCTAAATGGGACGTATATCTAATGGCCATAGGTCAATGGGTATATGAGCTTGTACCCTATAGATTGAGGGGTAAGATGTCACCTCGTTATTATTCTTGGGTCATCATGCAAATAAGAAAGGAGCAAGAACTTCATTCCATGGTTGAAATTGAGCAATCGGGAAGTCCTACAAACACAAGAATTGGTGGGACTAGTGCTAGAAAAGAGTTGACAAGTGTCAACAAGGTGAACCCGAATCCACAAGCTTCAAGGCCAAGTGGTTCACCAACAAAGAAGAAGGAGATTTCAAGTGATGAGTCTCCAAGTCCTAGATTCCGGGTTGATGTTAAAAGTCCACATACTCCGGCTATGGGTATTCTTGGGCCTCGTCCCAATTCACCTGAATTTGAGAGACAAAAGATTGAGAGGAGTAAGGGAGTGACCGGTGACATTCCTCGAGTGGAAAAAGGAGAGGATGTGTTGAGTGATGTGAGTGGGATGTCACCACCCGAATCTATACCCGACCTTGAAAAGAAAATGAGGGAAAAGAAAGAGGAAAAAAGAATCATTGAGAGTGAGGACACCCCTTATTCTAACCTTAACCCTTTGTCTTTTTCTTCTACTTGTGTGAGTTCTTGTGTAGGTACTCTTGGAGGCAAACCAATGGAGCCTCAATTATGTTCCAAAATGAAAGTACAAGCTGAACAAGGTCTTCAATGTGAGCTTCAAGGTGAAGGAACAATTCATGACACTTCAAGTGCATTGAGTGAGCAAGATAGCCACTCAAAGGTATGTGAAAGTTCTTCCCTTGAACATGTTGCTTCCTTGTCATGTGATAATGTTTGTGAAAACTCTATACTAGTTGATGAATTGTGTGATTACAATTTGTTTGCAACTAGTGTAGAGTCGGTTGGTCAACTTGTGTGTGATGGTGAACCACTAGTTGAAAGGGATGATGAGCCACATCATGATGTGATCTCGGTTTTCATTGAACCTCTCTTTAGTGAAGAATGTGTAGTTGACCTAGCTTGTGAACCTTGTTATGACCCTCCACCTATATTTGATAAAGGGGGAGACGAGTTGAATGAATATCCTATTCTTTTTGTTGATGAATTTCTTGATAATGGTGGACCTATGTGTCGTAGTGAGGATGGTTGTGACCTTGAGGAGTCTCTAAAGTATGAGATGGATCGATTTATTTTCGATGACTCGTCAAGTGAGAGTGAAGAACCTAGTCTTGATGATATGCTTTTGTTGGACCATAAAATTGAGGTGCATGCTTTTACATTCTCATTGTTTGGAGGTAATCTCAATTGTGATAGTGAATTGTATCGGACTAGGGTTGGTAGTAAAATAGAACCTCCATGGTTTGTGAAGTTAGACTCTTTGGATGATCCATTGTTTGGGACTCCAAGTGGGATGAGTGGTCTTGATATTGATTGTATTGAACCATCTTCTAGCAGTCCTAACCTTCATTGTGTGGACTATCATGATGAAGAACCTATTTTGGAGACCTTCCTTTGGAGTTTGTCAAGTGAGGGAGATTGTCTTGGAGTTTGATTTGGAGGTGAGGAAGTCACTCTTGGTGTGTGTAAGAGTGCTTCCAAGAAGGAGATTGGAGTGATTGATGTTAGTTTCCAATTGAACTATTTTGTTTACTCCACCCCACATGTTGATCACACCTTGGGTGTTGAGCATGCCAAAGCCAATGTGTTACATTGTGATAGTATTGATTTGAAGGCTTGGTGTGTTGGTCATACGCTTAGGAGTCATAGGGAATTTGATTGCTATATTTTGCATGCTCCATATCCTATTGATCTCTTTGCTTGTTCTTGTGTTGGATGCACCTTTCTTTGAAGTCAAGTATTTGTTGTTTCCTTTGGAGACATAAGTTTATTACTTATTATTGATGCTTGGCTCTATCATAAGAGTGTGTTTTCCACACTTTTGGACACTAATCTACTCTTGGAGTAGGAAGTTCGTTTTTCTTTGCCTTGCTTGTAGGTCTTTTTGGCTTGATTTCGATGACGAAATCCTTTTAAGAAGGGGAGAATGATACAATCCGGATTGGTATCCAAAGCCGTGGGAAGCTTAGACTCAACACTCGGGACTTAGAATGCTTCAAAGAGAGCTTGAAAACCAAGATTCAAGTCAAAGAGGGCCAGAAGACCAAGATGCGAACTTGCTGGAATGCTGGAAAAGCAAAGCCCTGCGCGATCGCGAGCCTCTCTGCGGGATCGCGAGGAAGGTTTATATTGTGCTACGCGATCACGACTTGCCTTGCGCGATCGCGATGAAGGATTGACCAGGCCGCATTCCAGACTTGGCTGAAGGGGCATTTTAGGCCATTTATCATTGTTTAATTAGGCTTAAGGGCTTTCTAGTTATTTTACACTTGTGTATGGGAAAGCTATATAAGCTTCCCTTAGTCTTTTATTTCATTAGTTAGTTTTTGGCTGAGAATAGAGATAGATTAGGCCGAGCCTATCTTGTGAAAGACCGAGGCTTCACAGACTCTTTTACTTGGAACCGAATGGATGTCATCCTAGTATGAAACCTTATTAGGTGCAAGTTTCATTCTCTCCCTTGGATAATTGATCATGTTTTGATTTGAATTATCCATTTTTTCTTCTATTTCTGTTCTTCTCCGTCCCCTATTTTCTCGCTGTTGTGTTTACTTTATCGCTTTCGTTCCTTTATCTTGCTTCCGTGTGGTTTGGTTCATATCAGGGAGCTTTAGAGCAACTGGTAAAGTTGTCTTCGTGTGACCTATATGTCATGGGTTCAAGCCTTGAAAATAGCCGCTTATCTATATATTATTAAAAGGCATGTAGTAGCCAATAATAATTAGCCAAGTGGCAAAGTAGTACAAAGCCACTTGGCAAATTTAGGTAATTAGTTAACTTTTAGTTAGGTTTAGTTAATTTGTATGTTTTCAAATTTGAATTGACAGATAACCATTATATTTGGTGATTTAAACTTAAATTAAAGGATGACCTAATCTGGAGAAATTTCCGAACAGTTAATTTTTAAAATTGAGGTGGTGGTTTCATCCTTAAAATTCTCATATTGGACTCCTAAAAGTTCTATTATCTTATCCTAATATTCTCTTACGTGACTTTAGGAGTCTAATTTTAAAATTTATTTGCACGCTCAAACAGTTTTGAAACTGCTTTGCACGATAATATAGACATACGAAAAACTGCTTCTTCATTCCACTGCGCTTTCTTTGTTACAATTTATCATTCTTTGCACGATAATTTATTCTTTTTTTTTTCACTTTTTCCTTCAATTTGTTGTTCCATCTTTCATCTGCACATTCCTTTAAGTTGTCTTTCCTGTATGCAGTTAATCCATATTTTTTTATATTTGCAGAAAGGTCTTATTGCTAAGCAATGAAGCCAATGATAATTAGCCAAGTGGCAAAGTAGTACAAAGCCACTTGGCAAATTTAGGTAATTAGTTAACTTTTAGTTAGGTTTAGTTAATTTGTATGTTTTCAAATTTGAATTGACAGATAACCATTATATTTGGTGATTTAAACTTAAATTAAAGGATAACCTAATCAAGGAAAATTTTCGAACAGTTATTTTTTAAAATTGAGGTGGTGGTTTCATCCTTAAAATTCTCATATTGGACTCCTAAAAGTTCTACTATCTTATCCTAATATTCTCTTACGCGACTTTAGGAGTCCAATTTTAAAATTTATTTGCAAGCTCAAACAGTTTTAAAACTGCTTTGCACGATAATATAGACATACGAAAAACTGCTTCTTCATTCCACTGGTTGTTGCCTCCAAGTCTCTTGCTCCTATTAAGCCCAGCCTTAGTAGAAGTGGGTAGCGGCACTGGGTGGACGGTCTATCCGCCAAAGGCACAGAAGGCACTTTTTTAATGGGAATTGACAGTCGATCACTGAATTCATCAAGCTAGGCCCGGTTCACTCCAATAGTTTCAGGTTTTTTCTCTCAAAAAAGTAGGCTTATCGAATATCATATTGATTTGGCTTTGTTCACTTTCATTTTATTAGCAGTAATTTTTTTGTTTGGCTGTCTTGTAGCTATTGACTATGCTCTAAGCCTAGGCACTCTGGGGTGAATAACCGGTGCTCATGGTGGAGCTTCATTTCATCCAAATTCTCGGCTGGCCATTTCAAAATCATGCTTTCTTTGTTACAATTTGTCATTCTTACAATCCTCGGTGAGCATGTTATTTATTCGTTTTTTTTTTCACTTTTTCCTTCAATTTGTTGTTCCATCTTTCATCTGCACATTCCTTTATGTTGTCTTTCCTGTATGCAGTTAATCCCAATTTTTCTATATTTGTAGAAAGGTCTTATTGCTAAGCAATGAAGCCAGATGTTGGATGTTATGCCTGAAACAGTGAAGGTGAAAAAAAATATCATGCGGTTACATTGGCAATTGAATTGGTTAACTACCAAAACTTTAAAGAGATGGTAAAAAGTTATAGGAGATGTGGGAGACGTGGGAGTTCCATGCCAGTTACTTGGATAATCCATTATCCTTTTTCAAAACACAGAAACTTACCGTCTTCTTCTTTTATTTACTTCAGAACAGATAAAAAATACGTATTTTGTCCATAGATTATGTTTTCAAGAGAGGCAAAGTTTGTTGGTAAATTTTATGATTATGTATTTGTGAATTGCTTTTATTATCAAAGCAAAAGCCGATGAGGAAGTATGCAATTAGGTTTTTGGTAAACAGGTTTGTCTTCTTCCTTTTTTACATGTACATATATCTATGTTCCTATGTGAATTCCTATACTCTGTTTGTTAGGTATGTTTTTAGATTGAATATAAAAAAGTTTGATGCCATTCTTTATCATATCCAATTTGATTTGTTTTTTTACTAATTGCATGCAGAGGATTAAATGATTCATAAGCTCCACGAGCACAATGATGTGGAGGTACGTTAATTGCTTATTTTCATCCTGCAATTTGGTGAAAGTATCATGAACCTTAGAAGCACTTTTTAAAAAATTATTCTGCATTTTGTCAACACAAATTCACAGATTCCTCTCTCATGCTATCAATCAGAACTTCCTTGATACTAACTCCTATAATTCACTTTGAAACAGTGGGCTCTTACTTTGGGTAAGTTTTTCCTTCAACCATTCTTGGTTTATTCTCTTTGTTCCTAACTTGACCATTATTATTATTATCTCTTGAGTCGTTACATTAGAGTTGATTGGTCAGGATAGATTTATAGAAATGTCTACTCTAAGATGTAAAGTATCACCATAAATCTCTTTTATTAGTTTTCGTTAATTTTAAACACTTTTTGTTTATTATCATTAGTGATTTACTTTTTGTTAACATGCAAAAGGATGTAAAAACGAATCATAAGCTAAACCTATTGCTATTTTAGTCATGGTGCTTACAACATTTATGAGACTTATCTTGAATGTGAAACTCGAGCAATCAATATTTCAACACCACTACAAGCATTAATCAAAGCTTGACACCAATGGTGAGGAGTAATTATCCTTAATTACCTCTTTCATTAATTTTCATTATATGATATTGATCATGAATATGTTGGTTAGGACTAGCAGGAAGACTAAAGTTATTGATCATGAATATATTATAGTGAATATGAATAAGTTTGCTAGATTTTGAGAGTGGAAGAAATGAAACTGTTTACGCGGTACTTGTGCCTTGGAGAACTACGCTAAAGTGTACGGCTTATGTGATTCGAGAGCCAAGTCTCTTATTTGATCCAATATATTTTTCACTATAATTCTTTTGGTCTTTACTATTTTCCTAAAATGTTAAAACCATGATAATCTACCTATTTCTTAAACTATATTTACATTTATGCAGTTGTATTTGACTAATTAATTATACATTGCTGACTTTATAATTTTTGTAACAACAGAAAATAATATGGAGTCCATATCTGCTCAATGCTAATACCCCAAGTTTGTTGACCCTATAATCCGATGTATATACTTGAAATAAATTGTTAATTCTACTGGTTTATTGGTGACAGGACAACAACGACAAGCCAGATTTTAATTTCAGCATACTTTTATTGGTAGTGTCTATTTCAGGTGCTCTATGTTGTAGATATGGATTTTTCTTCTTAAGAATATATGTAATACTATTTTCTTCTAAAATATTATAGCATTCGCTTATGTACAAGTGAATAACTGAACATATCAAGTTTACTCTACATAAAATTTATATTCAATTTGAATTTGATTGTAGGTGCTTGCAATTTGAGAGTTTGATGCAAGTTACTGATGTTTTTCTCTAAACTTAGTTCTATGATTAGTTTTCATTCTTTTATTATTTCAGCATTTTTAATATGTTCACACTTGAATTTCAGGTAAACAAAGCTATTTGGTCCAGATAAAGAGAGGTTTGAACGCAAGATATTCCTAAACCAAGCGCAAAAATGTACTTCGTTTGTATTGTATGGTCATTTATAATAGTATATAATATTTTATTCGAAATGCATAGTTGGTTAGGTATTGACGGTGGCTTTTATGACATGATTATGATTTGGTCTAATGGGAAGAGTGGTGGTGCTCTTTGGTGGAGTTACCGGATTGCTGGTATAACTATTACTATTGGTCCATCTATGGGGCATGCCCAGTTTTCTCTTGCTTCTCACGGCTCCTCCTACATTGAGTTATATAAGCTATCTGATGCGATAATGACGTAGCTTATTGGGGTATGTTTTTAATATATTTAACTTGACGTATATTTCAATTTTAATGAAAGTTGTTTTCATCTTTGCCATGATCTTTTTTTTCTTAGTTGTGTGAGTACTAAGGTGATGCGGACAAATAAATACTGTTGGTGTGACCATGCCTCCATGAGTAGATAAACAAAAAGGTAATACACATATTTTAATCAAATTAATTTACATGTATGTGATCTGAGTTTGGAGTTGAAAAAATAAGTGTCGAAGTTTAGTCACTGCACAATCTGTAAAGAATATGAATTCTTTTCAGTAAGTTATTTTCAAAACAATGCAGAAAGAAGTACATCAACATACTAATGTACAGGTAAAGGTGTAGACCATGTATGTGATTCCTAAAAGTTCCATTAGGACTCATAGAGAAGCATGCGGTTATAGCCGTGCTCAATGTATTCATCTATGAAACCAAGTTTTTGTGATGGATCCTGGACAAGATCGAGAGCCACCGGCAAGTATGTCTTTTTTTTTTCCTTAACGAATGTTTAAATTTGCGACTAAAAGAATAATCTTATTTAGCTGTGAGTTATCTTATTTCTACATCATTATGTTTTGAGTAATTTAGTCAAGATATTTTTTTCATTACTTTCTCTGCCTTTAATGTAGTTCATGATTCATGATTGCAAATAATTTATTGATGAAAATGGCTTTAGTCATCTGTCAAGTTACAATTGTCTGCTTCCTCAGCTAGACCTAATTTACAGCATCTAAGTTTCAAATATTTAAGGGGTGCTCTTTCTTTTGAGGAAAGAAGCAAGATTGGAATGATATGTTATCACTAATAGCAAGATATTCACAATTGTATTGTGTTTTTCAGGTTGGCTTATTCTTAGAATTTTAACAGCTCTTTATAAGTTAGTAAATGTGAACTGTCCATAGTACTTATGAGAAAGCGTTATGATAGAAGCCAGTCACTTCTATGATTCTTTGTTGCAATTTTAATATTGCAGGTCCAGTTGATAGATTATTTACCTATAAGCTAGAAAAGGGACCATTAGTTTGTTAGGTAGATTCTGAAGGTAGTCATTAAAATCATATTAGGATTCATATTTTATTTTTATTTTTTAATTTAGGTGTTAATTGGGGATTTGAGTGGAATTTTATTTCTTCTATTTAGTACGTTGTGTAAATTTGTGCTATTTCGTTTCCCTTTAGTAAGTGGATTATATTGTTATCATTTTTCAGTAATCAGGATTTAAGAGAGTTAGCAACCGGGGGATGAACAGGTTGTGAATGAAGTGATTGAGAGGAAAATGAGATAAATTTGAAGTCTGTTCCTACTTTGGGACAATAAGAGTTGTACATTTTATCAAAATTGAGGAGATAATTTAAATCTTTAACACATGAAATTAACAACCATGTGGCATCTGTAATTATGCAATATATCTTTTCGATGTGGAATATATACCTATGTTTATTTTAGGTAAAATATGTTAGTTTCTGATCCAATGTAAACATAATTTCGCCGCTCATTCTATTGATGATAGGTGATTCATGTGTGCGCTCCTAAAAGCTTGATTGAAGAAAGACATGACTAAATCACTAAATTTTCTACCTTTCTTGGATGGCTTCGATGCTATTAAAATAAACACAATTAGAGAACTACAAATACTAAAATTATCACAATTTTATATATAGTAATTTGACATATAAAATTTACTACAATTAGTTTTTTAGTTATACTATACTAGTGCTTTCTTAAAGTTAGCCTGCGTACATCACACCCCTTTAGGGTGGGTCTGTTTCTCGGTCCCTGTGCGGATGCAGGATGCTTTGTGCACCGGGATGCCCTTTTTAACGTTGAAAAGTGTTAAAGTCAACTATGTAATATAAAAAAAATTGTCTTGTCAATTAATAAGATCAAAGGATTTGCATGAGAAAATAATACTAACGTAAAGTTTTTCAATCAAGTCATAAAAATGTAATACGTCACAAGAACTATCATAAGTATAACTTTTACCATATTACTAATTTAAATTCTTAAATTTAAAACTCTTAATTGCTATTAACAATCATTTAGTTTGCTTACATAAAAGGCATTTACGTTGTACAAATAAGTATAGAAGTACATATCTATCAAATGTTTGCATTAACATATTACTCAAATGTTAAGTTGATTTATGTTTCTTAGTGAGCATTATAAATAAATGTAATTTTCACATAAAAATTTACCCGATCGATTGAATTAACTCAATCGAACGCGAGCTTTGATCGAGCCGAGCCAATCTCCGAGCCGACTTGGCTCTATACCAGGCTTGTGTTTAAATACAACTTCGAGAAAATCCTCTCAAAAATTTAATAAACACACATCTAACATAACCACGTTAAAGATTTCCTTCGAGAGATCAAACAGACCAGTCACAAGAATTGCTTTGATGGCCGACATGGAAGTTACAATCAAAGCAAAGCATACATCTAGTAACTCTCCGCAGATATAGTTCGTCAAATTATCTTGATATATGTAATCACAAATTTTTACTGACATCCCGTTGGATTAAAATTGTAGATTCAAGAATAAAAAGGTTGAACGAAGGGATAAGGACACACAGCCTCAGCCAATTAATGCTTGAGTTGCTCTAATGGCAGCCACAATGGTCAACTCTGTCCAAGCTAATATTAAACAAGTAATCTTGGAGAAATCAAGCTCTCTGTATAAACGATTCCTTGCTTAATGGCAAGACATTGAGGCCATAATCCAAATGGGGCTCTGGTTGTCCTAAATACAGAACCAATTTTCAATAGACGTTTGCAATGTAGTAGCACTTCACCATCCACAAACATATACTTGGGTATAGCTGAATGAAAAAGATTAGTATCTTGTATGGTAAGCAACTCATTCCAAGATTCCTCGACACCATAGTCTTTCATCACCCACAATTTAAAAGTATCGATCCCCTGATTATTATATGTAGAATAAAAGCAAAGCATTCCTCTCAATACTGAAACGCCATGCATGAAGGACCTTGTGTTGTATATATTGCACATTCGCTCTGGTAATGGTATCCGTCCGTACCACTCATTTGAAATATCAAAATAAACGATAGTATAACATTGTGATAAACCAAGCCAATGAAATGATCCATTTACAAATGCCAAAGAATCCATGCCACAACCCATAGAGCCTAACACCCGGTGAGTACCAGTAGGATAGTTGCCAATTTTTCTCCAGAAACCACTTTTTAGTGCAAGAATTTCAACCGATATTTGGGGACGAACATTCACTTTCAAGTTAACTGCAAGGATCTTATAGTCATCAGTAGTTGCATCATATCCAAATCCGCATATACAATCCTTAAGTGGAGATTCTGGATGTGGAAGTAATATTGATTCTCTTGTGGAGGGATTCCACAACAAAAGGGTGTGTTCTACGTCTTTATCAGTAACATCAAGAACCACCAATCCATCACAACAACAATGGATTACGGAACTCGCTGGTTTGCAGTTTGAAGGGCAATCAAGTTTTTGTTCATCCTCAACTACTTGAGCGGACGATAAAAAAGAACAATAAAAGTTAAACACATCATCCTTACCGGTATACATTTGGCTAATAAGAAGTTTTTGGGAATTTTGGTCATTCTTGGCATGATTGAGATGCTTACTCTTAAAGCAAGGATCAGAGATTAATGCCTCCCAAAATGTTGAAATACATTTGAACCGTTGGAGAGACCGCACAGGCAACCTGCTGAGGATCTCCAAAAGTATTTCTTCTTGAACGTGAATTTCCATGGCCTAGATATGACAACAAAAGGGGTTTATTCACTAGCTGAAGATGTAAAATCTTTCGGGCTCACAAATTTATACACATAGACAAGATGTTATACTATCAAAAATATTTTCCTTAATGTTAATCATAATCTGGGAGAACAATGAAATTGTAATATCTATAGCGTGAACTCACCTCGTGATCAATATCCATCTGCTGCTGTGCAGTAGTATTATTTGAGACGCTCTTCACTGCAATTTAATTGGAAAAGTGTGGCCATTCATATAGACAGAGGGTAAAGCACTAGCAATATACAATTATCCAAAGTGGAATTGTAAAGAAAAACACACACACACGCACAGACACACAGCAGATACGTGAAGTTTAGTTGGTGTATTGTATGGGACAGATTATTCACAAGACTCCTATTGTTTGAATTATCCATCAGAATATACTCGTACAAAAAGTTGAATGAATTATCAATCAACGCAATTTATTCACGAGACTCCTATTGCAAAAAGATTTAAACCAAGGCAAAAAAAAAAAAAAAAAAAAAAAAATTAGAAAGAAGAAGAGATACCTTTGCAAGTTTGATTCGACTTCTTAAACTTTTGGTCTCCATTGTTAATAACAGATTTTGCCTTTTTTCTATTTGCAATGGCTCTGTTCTTTTTTTGTGTCATCTTTAAGCTTGGATTGAAAAGGCGAAATTGCTCTCTCTACTTTTCACTTTGCAGTTGCTATGATTTTCCCAAATTCATTCATCCATTCCCAGGCGCACTAGGGTTATTGGTTAGTGGTTGCTATGTGAATTACCCGTCTGTGATGGTCAACATAATTTGATTCTAATTTTTTCTTTTTAAGGGAAATTTTTATAAGTGGCAACTATTTAATAGCTAATTCCAATATCCTAGTAGGAATATTTAAAACAGAAAAAAATAGCAGCATAACAATTAAAAAAAATATTACTTCACATATAACAAAAGCTCCAGGTCCCACGAATCTCTCCTACAAATTCTCCCCAAAATCTTTTCCTAATTTATAGGTCAATATCTTCATAATCATGCTTTTGAAATAAAATATATGTTTTTAAATTGGAATAGAGATATATTAAAAATATATATTATATAAGTTAAAAAATAACCAATACCCAAATGATCCAAATATATACAATACTGTATTGGGTAAAAATTAGTGAGCACACGTGGCACGTCGGTTGTGTGGAATCGAGGACAGAAGCTGTTGACAAAGCCACCGAGGTCAGTCGAAGCCGACCACCGAATATTGCCTGAAAGTCATGGTTCGGCGGAATTCAGCCTCGGTCGATCAGCAAGTTTGCACCACCGAGGTCGTCACTATGGACTTCGGTGGGCAGTTAGAGCCAAAGATGCACGATCCTCCACTACTTCAGCCCACTAACTCCATCATCAGAAATGTACAACGTGGGCCTGAAAAGTTCAGATACGGAGAACGTGGTCCAGAACTCGTGTGTCTATAAATAGCCTCATTTATTATGTTATATTCATTAATAAAGATATACCAAAACTCTGCGAAATTTTGTACTCAAGATCATATATTGAAATATCAGTTATTTACGCATAATTATCGTCTTTGTTGTTATAATTTCGACTTTGACACATCGATTTGCTTGTATTCGCAATCCAAATTCGATTTGTGACCTAAGATCAGTTTAGGCCAATAAAAATTGGCGACTTTGTTGTTTTTGTCCTACCAAGAGGTGTTCTTAAAAAGATAGTGGCAATATGCAGGAATTTCCTGTGGGATGGGAAAGCAACAACAAATAGAATCCCACTAGTTGCCTGGGATTTAGTCTGCAGGCCAAAAAGTGAAGGGGGCCTGGGGATAAATGAGTGTATAGCTTGGAATGAGGCTGCTATAGCAAAGTACATCTGGAACATTGCACAAAAAAGTGATAGTCTATGGGTGAAATGGATCAACACTATCTACCTCAAGAATAAAAACTGGAAAATATATCAGCCACCTACTGACTGTGCCTGGTACTGGAGGAAAATATGCCAAGTCAAGGACATCTTTGTGAAGGGATATATGCAAAATGAATGGCTACAGGCAGGAGGTACATATACAATACAGAGTGGATACAAATGGAGGATGGGGGAACAAGCAAAACAGCCATGGAGATGGTGGGTATGGAACTCACTGAATGTACCAAAGCATTCTTTCATATGCTGGCTGGTGATGCAGAGGAAGTTGCTAACCTTTGACAGGCTGCTGAGATATGGAATCTGCCAGGACTCAGGATGCAGACCGTGTGGAGATGCTGAAGAGACAATTGACCATCTATACTTTGAATGCAGATTTTCGAAGCAATGTATGAATGATGTACTGGGCTGGCTTGGACTGGACACAAGAGGGATGATGCTACAGAACATATGGAGGAGAAGCACCAAGAGTGTGCAAGGAACTCTAAGGAGAAACTTCATCAAAGCTACATTAGCAGCAGTGGTTTATCATATTTGGAAGGCCAGGAATGCAGCTCTTTGGGACCAAAAATTTATGTTGCCAAAAGTAGTTAGCAAACAAGTACAACAGGAATGTAAATGGAGAGTGGGCAGTGTAGGACATAAATGGAAGCATAGAAAAGATATAGAGTGGATAGAAAAACTATACATATAGATAATTATAGATCATAGAGGTAGGGAGCATAGAAGTAGCTTAGAAGTGGACTAGTTTCCTTTTCAATAGATGTAATATGTGCTTTAGTAGTCGACTGTCAAAGAAGACAGTAACTGCTAGATGCCAAAGTCTGTAATGTTCAGGTGATAATAAGATTCTCTTTGTTCACCAAAAAAAAAAAAAAAATTGGCGCCGCCTGTGGGGAAGCAAGCATTAACGGTTTGTTCCAAAATTGATCGTTCTTTTAGTTCGAATTCTTATTTTTAATTGAAAAGATGGTTAATAGCGATGGAAATTCCATTGATCCTCAGCCAACTCCCGATGGACAAACTGGCGTTCATGCGAACCCAAACACCAATGCACCTGTAGTTCCACCAGTAACGAACCCCTCTTATTCGGGGTCCAACGAAGCCTTCTAAGCATTTGTCGTCCGAACCTTGAAAGCGCTTCAAGAAAAGCAAGCCGAACAGGCTATCATCAATCCTGACTTTCGCGCCTCGCTGGAAGCGAGGAATAGTTCAGCTCCGAGTGGAGGCATCACGCCCTTCGTTCTTACGGGCGCGACAATATGGGGACCTCAAAATGGAGCCACATCTGGGGGTTCGCGCACAATACCTAGCGCTACGCCCTACTTCGGAACGATTCTACTGTGGCTAAAGCTAGGTCCTTGGTGGATGTTGAAAAACTAAGCAAGAAGATCGAGGCCCGAGTTGAGGCGCGAGTGGAAAAACGGCTTGAAAGCGTCCCCGGAGTAACAAAGACCCAAAGGGCGCTTGATATTGACCAGCACATGCAATTTCCATATAAACCTGAGGCTGCTCCAGCACCGACTCCAAAAACTTTCAAAATTCAATTTTTGAAAAAATACGATGGGACTACCGACCCCGTTAAGCATGTGACCGAATATATGTCGATGGTGTTGAGTAACGATTTAACGGAGACAAAAAAGGAGTCTATGTTTTTGAAAAAATTCGACGAATCTTTGGAGAAGGGGGCCTTACGTTGGTACATGCGTTTACCCGCGTGGTCGATTTCTAGTTTTAACAACTTGGTTGATGCATTCATTAAAGCTCATATTGGGGCGCAGAAAATCCTCCAAAGGATGGAGGATATCTTTGAAATCAAACAGCGGCCCGGCGAGCCATCAAAGACTTCCTCGAGTGTTTTCACGCCGAATGAATGGAGTTGTCTGCCATGGATGACGGTTGTGCCATCATGGCATTTGAAAAGAGCAGTAATGTTCGAAACTCCGAGGCTTCCGCTGAACTGAGAAAAGAGCTCCAACAGTACTAAACCTTAACATGGGACGACTTACACAATAGGGCGTACACAAAAATAACGTTGGAGGAGGCTGAGTGAAAGAACAACGGTCGAGGCTTCAGTTACAAGAATCGATCTGAATCCTCATATCGCGCCGAGGCGCCACGAGGAAATTCAAAGGGAAGGTACGAACCATACACTTCATCGAAGCAGCCTGTTAGCCAAAGTCTTTGAAATTCGCATGTGAGCCAATGGCTCGGTGGGAAAGTTTATCCCAACACGAACTAAAGAAACCCCTCGAGCCCAGCTCTAGTTTCAAAGAACAAGGAGTTACCTCGGATCCCCGATTACAACTTCAATATATCGACCTCAGAATTGGTCAATGTGGTGAAGGGGATGGCTGGAGTGAGAGCACCAAAATGAGGACTCATGCTGACAAAAGAGATAAAAGTCTGCGTTGTGAGTTTCACGCGGACTACGGTCACCGCACCGAGGACTGCAAAGCCTTACGCCTCGAGGTGACACACTTGTTGAAGAAGAGCGTGCTGGCTGAATTCCTCACGGATAAGAGGAAGAAAAATTATATAAAGAACCGAGGTGATGGTCAACCACCTAGGGCACCACCCCTCGAGAGAGTTGTGAATGTGATCATCGGGGGTCATAGGTCAATGGAGTGAACTTTGCAGCTGCCAAGAAGTTTGCAAAGTTGTCAGTAACTATGGAGAAAAGAACTCGAGTTGGAGGCTCGGGAAAGGAGATAGTGTTCTATGACAATGACTGTAATGGGATGATGTTTCCCCAACATGATGCTTTGGTCATCATGCTAAGAATCAACGACTCGGATATCAAATGAGTCTTGACCGTCCCCGGTAGCTCATTCAACATAATCAACTACGAGGCAATAAAAAAGATATGGTTGAACGGAGAAGTTATCCTAGAGGCAACTGTATTGATTGGCTTCAACAACTCTACTGAAAAACGTTGGGCGAAATTACGCTCAACACATATGCCGAAGAAGTTTGCAAGGAGACACTATTTCAAGTTTTGCCCGAAGATATGGCATATAATATTATCTTCGGTAGAGCATGGATTCACTCCATGGAGGCTGTTCCATGCACTCTCTACTAAGTCATCAAATTCCCTACCCCATAGGGATTTCGTTCGATTAAAGGGTAGCAACAGGTAGCGAGAGAATGCTATTCGGTTGCGTTGAAGAGTGAAGTTATCTCGGCAGGACCAAAGAAATAACAACCAATATAACCGGGGTCTAACAAAGAGGGAGAGTCATGTTCCTAAGATGAACTCCGAGGAGAAATGGAGAAGATCTCGGTATGTATTCAAGAACCTCGAAAACAAAAAGCCGAGGATTCAATAATCGAGGAGTTGGAATCTTTCATCTTATCGAAAGATTTCCCAGAAAGAAAGTGTTTATCGGTTCGGAGTTGAACCCAGATTCGAAGAAAGCCATAGTCGAAGTCTTGAAGTCCAACGATGATTGTTTTGCTTGGTCTCATTCAGATATGGTCGGCATCGATCCGGAGATCATGACTCATAAGCTGAATGTGGATCCACATTTTACCCCAGTAAAATAGAAGAAAAGACTGCAAGCCGGTGTCAAAAAGAAAGCAATCGAAGATGAGACTATAAAGCTGCAGAAGAATGACTTCATAAGAGAGGTGAAGTACTCTGATTGGCTGGCTAATGTCGTTGTTGTGCCAAAAAATAATGGCAAGTGGAAAATATGTATAGATTATACAGACTTAAACAAAGCTTGCCACCAAAAACTCTTATTCATTGCCACAGATAGACAGGTTAATAGACTCCACGGCATGACATAAACTATTAACCTTCTTAGATGCTTATTCAGGGTATAATTAAATTCTCATGGATCCGAAGGATGAAAAAAAAACCTCATTCATCACTGACTGAGGTATCTTCTACTACAAGGTGATGCCCTTCGGTCTGAAGAACGCTGGGGCGACATACCAACGGTTAGTGTATCGCATGTTCAAAGATTACATCGGGAAGTCCATGGAGGTTTTGCATAGACGACATGCTGATCAAGTCTATTCGAGTGGAGGACCACCTACGCCATTTGAGTGAAGCCTTCGCTATTCTAAGGCAATACAACATGAAGCTGGATCATGAGAAGTGAGCCTTCGGCATGGGTTCGGGTAAATTTTTGGGGTTCATAACAAAGCTAATCTAGACAAGATCAGAGATATTGAAGTAATCCCCGATGAATTAACCGGGGTGAAAGAGGTTCAGCGCTTAACTGGCCGAGTCGCTGCCTTTATTAGATTTATCTCAAGGTCATCAGAGCGATGCCACAAATTCTTCTCAGTTTTAAGGAAGAACGACCACTTTGAATGGACACCAGAGTGTAGAGAAGCGCTGAGGAAATTGAAACGCTGTTTGGATAACGCGCCGTTGCTCGCCAAGCCAAAGGATGGAGAAACTTTGCTACTTTACCTGGCAGTTTCCGAGGTGTCAGTGAGTGCTGTGTTGGTTCGGGAAGAGGATGGCAAGCATCAGCCCATCTATTATGTGAACAAAACGCTTCTTGACGCCGAAACAAGGTATCCACACTTGAAAAAACTAGCACTTGCTTTAATTGTTACTGCTAAAAAACTACGACCTTGCTTTCAATATCACCCAATAGCAGTAGTTACTACTTTTCCCTTAAGGAGTATATTGCATAAACCAGAGTTGTTGGGGAGGTTATCCAAATGGGCGGTAGAATTAAGTGAATATGATATCACCTACCAACCCTGAACAGCTATTAAATCCCAAGTCTTGGCTGACTTCGTTGCTGACTTTAGTGTTGGGATCTTATCCGTAGATGAAACAGAGAACTTGATATCGAAGGGACCGACTTCGGGATTATGGATACTCTACACCGATGGGGCAACCAATTCTAAGGGTTTGGAGTTAGGAATCATTTTGATAGTACCCACCGGGGAGAAAGTCAGACATTCGGTCCGATTCAAAAAGATAACAAACAATGAGGCCGAATATGAAGCAGCTTTAGCAGGCTTGGAACTGGCTAAAGTGATGGGGGTGGAGAGAGTTGAATTAAGGTGTGATTTGCAATTTGTGGTAAACCAAGAGCTCGGTGAATATACGGCTCGTAAGCCCAGAATGCAATAATTCTTGATCTGAACACAAAAAATCTTGGCTCAATTTCAAGAATGGCAAGTCAAACAAGTATCTCGGGAAGAAAATGCTGAGGCCGATGCCTTAGCGAACTTGGGTTCGGCGGTGGAAGAAGAACACTCGGGGACTGATTCAGTGGTTCAGTTGCTTTCTACACAGATGAGGGAGATGAAATTGGAAGTCAACTCGGTGGATCACAAATGGGACTGGCGAAGTAAGTTCATCTCTTACTTTGACTTAGGGACTCTTCCCCCAGATAGGAAAGAAGCAAGGAAGTTGAGGACTCAAGCAGCTTCATATTCAATGATTTGCGGAAACCTATATAGAAGAATGTACCGCGGCCCAATGGCCAAATGCTTGGGTCCGGATGAAGCCAGATATGTGTTGGCAGAAGTAGACGAGGGCGGGTGTGGAAACCACTTGGGGGGAAAATTCTTAGTGCGTAAATTACTTCGAGCTGGGTACTATTGGCCCACTATCAGCGCAGATGCAAAGGCCTTCATGAAAAGATGTGATAAATGTCAACGCCATGCCCGAATGATTTACCAGCAAGTCGAACCCCTACACTCAGTCGTGTCACCATGGCCCTTTATTAAGTGGAGAATGGACATTATTGGTCCATTGCCAAAGGGCAAAGAAGGTGTTCGGTTTATTCTTGTGTTGATAGATTACTTCACAAAGTGGGTAGAAGCAGGAGCTTTCAACGAGGTTTAGACAGAAAGAGGTAATTGACTTCATCAAGAAGAACATTATCTATAGGTTCGGTGTCCCAAAGGAGATCACTTGTGACACTGGTCCACAATTCATGGAGGCAGTTGTCACTGATTTCCTTAAGCAGTGGGGAATAAAAAGAATAGTGTCGACTCCCTACCATCCAAGTGCTAATGGACAAGCCAAATCTTTGAACAGAGTAATAGTTGAAAATCTAAAAAAGAGGCTTGATGAGAAAAAAGGTCATTGGCTCAAAGAGTTACCAAGGGTGCTGTGGGCATTGCGAACCAAGGAGAAGAACAACACTGGTGAAACCTCATTTTCTGTTGCTTATGGCATATATTCACTTATCCCTGTGGAAGTGGGCGAACTAAGTCTTCGGTACGCTCACACCACCGAAGATGCCAATCAACAAGCCATGCGCATAGAGTTGGTTTGCTCGAGGAGAAAAGGGAGTTAGCCTTGGTCCGGTTAGCAGCACAAAAAAGACAAATCGAGGCGTATCTCAACAGAAAGGCCAAGCTTAGAGACTTCAAAGTTGGTGATTATGTGCTGAAGGCTTCGAATCATTCAACAAAAGAAAAGAATGTGGGAAACTTATTGTAAATTGGGAAGGGCCTTATAGTTAGGGCAATTATTGGAAAGGGATCTTATTAGATCGAAGATTTGCAAGGCAAACTCAAACCTCTAAATTGGAACATTTCCAATTTGAAGCGGTATTATTTTTGACATCAAGGTAAGCATCCCTTGGTCATTTTAAACTCACCTACAACGTCAAGCCGAAAAACGCTTCGAAGGTTTTGGTTGAAATATTTAAACTTACTCCCTGTTTTACATTGCTTGAACTTTTCAGAAAGCGGATAAGACGATCTTCAGTGCTCAGATCTTCGTCAAGATTCACACCCAAACACTAGGGGGAGTGAGGAGTGGGATGCAACCGAGGTCAGCTTTGAGCCTCCCCACCGAAGTCTATCTATTTGACAACCGGGGATTGATGCCCGAGGAATAGATTAGCGCTTTGTATTTTTGCCCGATAGTGGTATGTTGTCAATTTTCATCTTGTTTTTGCGCCTAAATTTTACTCAAACTAGGCCTTATGTAAAAAAGCCGATTATGGCTCATTGATATCATTAATGAAATAAACTTGATTCAATATCTCTTTGTTTCCAAGATCTTACATACCGTAGTTATCTTTTATACCAAGGTTATACTTCAAATGCATCGGCTCGAGAACGAGACGTCGTTCTAAGTTCGCATCGGCATTGTATAAATTAAGTCTTGCAAGCAAAATTATTCTAAGTGTTCAGCTTAAAATATCTCATAAGGCAAAATGAAAGCTAACAGTTAAGCATAACAAGCAAACTCATACATTCATGAAAGGCCCGAAGGCCATAAAGTTATTCACATCATAAGGCCCGAAGGCCTAAACAAAGAAAAACTAGCAAGGATAGATAACAAAAAAGCAAAGCTAAGGCTAGGTACTGTTCCCCTCTTCGGGGTTTCCCTCATTAGTGTTTTCTTCATCCTCATCGGCGCTCTCTTCGCCAAGCTCTTCATCTTCGGATTCACCATCATCCGAATATTCACTGGAGGGCAGATCATCCACTATTGTTTGGGCTTCGACGGCATAATTCCGCGCTTTGATGATCTCCTCTTCGAGAACAATTTTCCCAACCTTAACTTGCTCGAGCGTGTCGAGTCTAGTCTTGACAACAGCCCATGCCTCCTCTAACTTCGCCCTCGTGACCTTGACCTCGGCGCGCTGCTTGATGTTTACGATCCTCTCTCGAAGCCTAGCAACCTCATTTTGGAGGGTGGGCACTTGATCCACCTGGCCTTGTAATCCGCTATGTTGGGTTGTGTACTCCTCCAACTTATCACGATATTTCTCGCCGGCTTCAAGTACCTCGGTCTTAGCGCAAAATACTTTGGCTTTAAGGCATTCGACCTTAAGATTTAGCCTCGAGCACTCTCCAATGAACTCATCTTTCAATGCTTGCAATCGCGCCTCGGAGGTAACTTAAGTCTCACGCGCATCAGCTTCGGCCTTGGCGGCGATATCACGAACACGCCCCAACTCTTAGCTCAAAGTGACCGATCGTGCCTCCAGTTCGGTGATCTTCGCCACGTACCCTCTGTTCTGCTCTGCCCAAGCATTCTCCACAGCTTGGACCTGCTCGGCTCACTCGCGCTCCAAGTGAATGGCTTAAAATGCAATGACCAAACTCTGGGTAAAGAAAAAGGAAGCAATCAGTGCCAAGTGTGGAGAAGCAATAAAGTGAGAAAATGAAAATGTGGGAAAAACTTACGTGAAGAGCAGAGATAGCTACGGTGCCCATCAAACCTATGGGACTAAGCTTGTTGAGAAATTGCTCCTCGTTGGACCCAAGCAACGCATCAACATTGAGGATGTTAGTAGGGGTACCCTCCAACAAGTTAGAATTAGTTGGAAGCTCCAATATCCGAAGAGAAGTTGCCGACGCTGGAGCAGAGTCATGGGTGGCTTGGGCTACATTTGAAATCAGGCCTTCGCCCACCTTCGTTTTGCCTTTCCTTGGGCGGCTTCGTGATCAGATTCCTCAATATCAATCACTTTGATCTTTTTAGGGACCTCAGAAATCAATTCAGGAGCCGCTTAGGAACTAGCTTCGGGGAAAACTCTAAGGTCACCCTCGATCATTTCGTTGCTGGGCTCATCAATAAGACCTCAGCGTCTCTCAGCCATATCTGCCGAAGCCTGGGAACTCGAGGATGCTTTGCTTTGGTGGCCCTTTTCGAAACGACCATCTTCCTCTTCGAATCTATAGAAGAACAGGGAGAAAGCTTGTAAGTAAGAATCGAGGTAAGAATTGAAATAATTTTAAAAGGAAAAAAACAACTTATAAGGATGACTTCACCTTTCGAAGTCCCTTGGCCTAAAGAGCCCTTAGACTTCTTCTCCTTGGCGAATTGCTTCGCCAAACTCGCCATCTGACTAACGCCTTCTTTGGCGTCGATGATCTTTCTCTCCTTCTTCTATTTCTTTTTTTTTCTCCTCTTCCTCCTTGTCTTTCTTCTCCTCGGTTTCTTCCTCATCCCCCCTAGGGATCCTTGACAGCCTTGTTGGAAAAACCTAAATGGAGAAAGAAAAGAAAATGTTAAGTAGCAGTGACTCAGAACAAACCCTAGGAAATTTCAAGTGTGGCGAACAACTCACCATGTCTCTTGCATGACCAACGGTTTTCCCCCAAGGCAGACAAAATCATCCACTGCCGAAGGGGGCGCTTCTTTTGTGCCATTACCGCGGTAACCCACTCAAGTAAGTCCTCCGGTAGGTTGACAGGAACCTTGTTGGCTATACACCACAAATGTGATAACGAGGGTAAGCAAGTTAAAATAGCTGAAGAATGAAACTAGGATAGGAATACTTACGCTGAGCACTCCACTCCTCGGGAAAACTGGGGTTAGCTGATAACAACCTCGTTGGGATGAGCACATAGTGGTCACTCCAACCTCAGTCGCCGTGGTCCTCACGTTTTCTTAAGATGGCGTAAGATCCACGAGGTAGGAAAGCTACAACCCTGGCTTTGTGGAAGTATGGATAATAGAGAGAGATCAAATGCTGGAAAGTGAAAGGCAGCTCAGCTAATCGACTCAAATACTCAAGTGCCTGCACGACCCTCCAAACTCCAGGGCCCAATTGAACCAAACATAGATTATAAGGTCGACAAAATATGTCGATTATACCGTGAACAGGCAAACCAAAGCCTATGGTGAAAAGATATGTGTAAACCGAAGAATACCCTGGGACATGGGTAGAAACGATAGTGTTCAGAGCTGGAATTCTTATCTCCACCTCGAGCCCCCATCGGCAGTCTACCTGAACAGCCTCTATCAGATCCTCGGTTATCACACTTGGGGTGACATGTACAGGTATGTTTCTGTTTTTACCTCGTGAGTGTCAGACTGAACTTGGACCTTAAGGTCCTTGTCATTACTGAAATCCGAAGGGATAACCAACCAAGGTTCTATCTCCACCTTGATGGGAATCTTCTTCCTAGATTTTTTCGAGACGACAGCTTCGATCTTAGACCCCTCTTTGCTGACCTCAGTATCGCCTCCTTAGCCGCTAATTTCTTTAGCACTGGTGACGTCGTCTTCTTCGATGTCATCCTTGTCGCCAGTGCGATCGTCACCTCCAATGCCTGTGTCGTCGCTGTCCTCCGCTCTGTCACGCCCTGCCCTCGCCTTAGGCCGCCTAGATCCACCAGCCAAAGGCGTCGCCTCGCCACTACCACTCTCCGCCTCGATAACTTGCACCGGTGGAACGACGGCGAGAAAGTCACCACTGGCGATCATAGTAGTGGTGAATGAAATTTTATCACCTAAGTCACTGGAATCTTGGGTGGATGTGTTGCAGACATGATTAAAAACACAAAACTAGAGATTTCTTGGAAGATGATGAAGTTACTTGAAATGAAAATTTTCTCTTTTCTCTACTGTTGCTCACTGATCATGAACAGTGAGAAGAGAATTACAAAGTGAAGTATTTATAAGAGGAGAGAGAGTGCAAGTGGGAGAATCATGATGACATCCAACGTTGGGAAGCCAAAAAATTCGGCGTGAACATTCGAAAGCCAAAGAACGGTCACCACGTAATGCGTAACAGTAATATAAAATAACTGGAGATGTTTCAAAACTCTTGGATAGGGTTGAGCCACGCCATCTTCCCGCGCAAAGTCATTCCACTCCTCGGTGACTCTGGCACTTGCCCAAGGAGTGAGGGGACTATCTGTATTGGGTAAAAATCGGTGTGCACACGTGGCACGTCGGTTGTGTGGAGTGAAGCTAACCGAACAAATAATTTGGAAGCAAGGACCGAAGTTGTTGACAAAGCCACCGAGGTCAGTCGAAGCCAACCACCGAAGATCGCCTTCAAGTCATGGTTCGGCGGAATTGTAAAATTTTTCACCCACAGGCCACTTTTGTCACTGGCATTTAGTTTGAAGCCACTTTTTCTTATTGATCTTACATGAGAGGCCACTTCTTGGAACTTCAATCTTTGTGGGCTGAAGTTCAAACCTTGTGGGTTGAACTTCATGCCTAAATTATGAAGTTTCAACTTCAATCTGTAAGGGCTGAACTTTAAGGTATAAATACGTAACCTTCAACTCTTGTGGGCTAAAGTTGAACTTCAATCCTTGTGGTGGACGGAAGTTTTATGGGCTGAACTTGTGTGAAGTTCACCCAAAAGAATTGATGTTCCAAAAAGTGGCCTCTCATGTAAAACTAATAAAAAAAAAAGTGGTTTCAAACCAAAGACTACTGCCAGAAGTGGCCTTTGGTGCACTTCGCCCGGCGGAATTCAGCCTCGGTCGATCAACAAGTTTGCACTACCGAGGTCGTCACTATGGACTTTGGTGGGCAGTTTCAGCCAAAGATGCACGATCCTCCACCACTTCAGCCCACTAACTCCATCATCAGAAATGCACAACGTGGGCCTGAAATGTTCAGATATGGAGAACGTGGTCCAGAACTCGCGTGTCTATAAATAGCCTCATTTCTTATGTTATATTCATTAATAAAGATATACCAAAACTTTGCCAAATTTTGTACTCAAGAGCATATATTGAAATATAAGTTATTTACACATTATTATCGTCTTTGTTGTTATAATTTCGACTCTGATACATCGACTTGCTTGTATTCGCAATCCAAATTCGATTTGTGACCTAAGATCAGTTTAGGCCAATACAAATACTATCATCATATTATACTAGAATACTGTTTAACTTAGATCCGATTTTAGGCCAATTAACAATTAAATTTGTATTTGCGGAGTCACGATCAATAGATTAGATTAAGAGTTTAAATGATGAACTAAAACAGCGATAGATTCGTAAATAATACGGGAATGAGATATAAGAAGGAATTAGCAAAGATAAAGCGTAAGTAAAGACAGATAGAGGTAACCGCATTGGATTGCTTAATCCCGGTGAGAGTTCCTCGTTACTGATCGCACTTAGAAGATTAGAGAACCAAGTATTGAACGAATATAAGTAAAAAGTAGTATTTGAGCAAGAGTGAGAGAGTATTCTTATTTATTGTAGTAGATCAGAAGTGAAGTTGTGTTACAATGGCTTAGAACAAATGCTATTTATAGGTCTGATAGGCGTCCGTTGGGTTTTGTAACCGCTGGGCACGTATCCGTTGGATATGTAACCGCTGTGTTGTAATTATTGCCTTTATGACCATTAATTGAGTGATCGCACATGATCAGGTTAATAACTGCTCATTCAGATCGTGTTGACTGATGAGGCGTTTAATAACTGCTTTGGGTCTGCTCGCGATAACTGTCTGTCCGTTAGATATCTGTCAGGTGGAACTTCTGTCCGTGCCACGTGGCGGACACGTGTCATCTTTTAGGTGCTGTCAGCTTTTATCCAATAATAGATAGTCCCCGCACTTCTCGAGCAGAGTATCTGTTCGAGGAGTGGATATATTGGCGGGAATTTCTGCTTTGTAAAATCCAACCTTTGTGTGACGAAGCTTAGTGACGCATGTATCTTATCAGCTACATGACAAACCCCTATGACGTGCGCATTAAATGCGCCGTATAAAAAAGTAACTGCAGGTGGCATGCCTGTGCGTTTGCAGTCCACTCTGAAGTGACTGCTACGCGTTCCAAGGGTAAAAGTAATGATTTTAACCGCCTCAATCACGTGCACACGTCGACTGTTGATCGCGAGGTGACCGCTGCACTTCAGGGTAATGATGATACTATAAAAATTGGTGAAACCTACTCCTTCTTTTGACGGTCGGATCGGATCGTGGTCTCTTGGATAGTCTCCACGAGTTTCGAAGGAACTTGATGGGCCGGATTTCTACTCTTATAAATAGGGGTTTGCTGAATGAGAAACCTTTTACTTGCTTTTATTTCCTTTCTGTTAACTCTCGAAAATCTTTGAACAACTTTCAACTCTTCTTGCGAACTTCTTAACTCTTCTGAAATTATGTCTATAATAGCTAGAAAAAAATCAAAATGTAGATACGGCTGGTCGTTCCTCGGCGGCCACTCCTAGGCCTAGGGCTACTCAGGCTACCGCTGCAGAGATTATCCCCAAAAAATGGGGTGAGTTAGAGGCAGACTGCAACATCAAGGCCTTCAATAATCATCATAGGGATATACGCAACTGGCCGGCGTATAGATTTAAATCTGGGATCACATCGGAGCTGATTCCTCAGGTCAGAATGGAATGTCACTGGGATGAAAGGGTTACCCTTTTTCCGGTCTCCAAAGAGGAGAATATCACCTCCCACAGGGCTGGGTGGACAGTTATGTGCACCTACTCTTTCACAGTGGGATGTAAACTGCCCCTGCATCCTGTGCTGGAAAGGCTCTGCAGGGAATATTTACTCTGACCGGGGCAACTGTGCCCTTGTATATATAGAATAGTTACGCTTTTGGATTGGTTTGCGACGGAAACCGACCAATCTTTTGGATATGAACATTTTATTTCCCTGTATAGTATACAGATTTTTAAGGATGGCTATGTAAATGCCAGGATGCGCGGGAGCAAGGGCTTGGTGCACAGTTCTGAAGACACAGGTGATCGGGGTTGGTTACACCGGTATGTGTTTGTGCATACCTCGGCCTGACTTTCAATTCCAAGACCTATCTTCCTGAAATTTGGAACAAGAAGCGTAAGTCCCCGAGTATTTTTTTGGAATTTTTCGTGCTTCTGCTTTTCTTCTTATCTACTTACTCCCTTTGACTCCTTTTTGTAGCGGCCAAGCGACCCTACGACGGGCTCATATCTGTTGATGAGCTGACGGCGTGGGTCGAGGCGATTTTGAAGGAGTTTTCTCCTGAAAAGAGAGAATGGGCGTACTTTGCTGCACAGAAGAGTTTGACCGTGAAGACTCACGGTGAGAGTATTTCTGCTTTTGCGACTATTCCTCTCCTTTGTAGTTTATCCGTGTCTGACTGTTTTACCTTTTGCAGGTCTGGGCACTCAGGGGGACTTCTTTCCTCCTCCCCCAGGGCGTGCCTTCTGAATCTGTCGCTGATCCTGATGCTGAGGCCGCATCTATACTAGCTTCAGTAGAGGCATTGCACGGCAGGGAGGGTAGTAAGGAACTCTTATTCGGTGGCCTTGGTTCTTTGAAAAGAAAGAAGAAGAGCCAGGGTGAGGGCGGAGCACGGAAAAGGTCTGTACGTAAAACTTCCGTTGCTGCCGGGCAAGCCTCAACTGCTGGGGGTGAGCCTTCGCCTACAGCCAATGAACCAGAGTCTGCAGAAGAGAATGTCAAGATTACTGCCGAAGTCCCCGAGTCTGCACGGGGAGATGGTTTAGACAAGGAGGTTATCAATCTTTCAGACACTGAGATCGAAGCCAATGAACCCCTTCCACGAAAACCTTATCTTCAGAGTGATAAGAGGAATGTTGAGGAGGAGGCTGCTCGTACTCCGGAGAGGAGTCCCCGAGTTGATGACGGGGTGAAGGCGGATCCTTCCTGTGTGGACAAAGGGAAAAGGAAAGTGGGTGAAGAAGAAGAAAAAGAAGAAGAAGAAGAAACAAGGGAAGAAGTTTCCCAAGAGAGTGGCCGAGGTCCTCGTGTTTTTCGTTTCGAAGACCTGGAAAATGTGGCCACTGAGGGGGCAACGCCTGTCGGTCTTCGCGAGTGCGACACGATAGATCCTGGAGTGGAATGTGACTCCAACTTATCAACAACAAGGCTCATTTGGCGGTCACTTATCGACGGTCAAACTGGATTGAAGGATATTAGGGGTGTGCGCTACAAGTTCGGGCCAAACTATCCTTCTGAACAGGCTTGGGAACCCAAGTACTGCGAGAGGAAGCATACCATGAGGCTATCCCCTGATGTTAACTTCATATCCAGGCCGGGTGGCTTAGCCAAGGCAGTCTCTTCACTCATCGGCCCCCGGGAAGAATGGGCGATGAGGGAAATGAGTGATGAGGAGCTAGCCTTTCAGGTTGCTGCTGATTCTGCCTGGGTAAGTATTTACCGCTCTGCGTTGGGATTAACTTCGACCTCAGATTTCTAAATTTTGCTTACTTTGTTTTTTCAGTCAAGTATGGTGGCTGCCGAACTCATGTTCTGCTCCAGGATCAACAACGTCGATCAAGTACTCGAGGTAAAGAAAGAGTTGCTGGATGATCTGAAGGAGAACAAGATCCTGGCAGAGCAGTGTGGTCTCCTAGGGAGTGAAGTTAATTGACTAACTGATGTTAGCAATGAGCGACTTGAGCAGATTAACGAACTCACCAAGGAGAAGGACCTTCTTTTTAGAGAAAAAGAAGGGTTCGCACGCTCTGCCCAGGGTCTAGAGAGTCTACTTGAAAAATGTTAGGCTTCACTGAACAGTGCTATTGATGATCGGGCATCCCTTGAGATGAATCTGCAAAGGGCTAACGAAGAATCCACTAGGGCCAGAGCTCAGCTCCAGGCTGCCAGGGACCAGGTTTCTCAGTCGATGAGTGCTCAAATCGCACTATCTAAAGATTTGGAAAACCTGCGCGATCAATATGAAATTAAGGCCAAGCTTGCTGCGCTCGAAGCTAAATGTTCATTGCTTGGGAAGGTCCAAGCTAAGCAGATTAATGTTGAAGAGATGCTGCAGAAGACAAAAAGCGCTGTTCGTGGAGTAAGACAAGTATTGAATCTCTCTCCTGAGGAGTCTGAAGGTGAAGATGAGGATGAAGATGAAGACGATGGCGGGAAGTTGGGGGACGATGGCAGAATCGACGGAGTTGGTGCGTCGGGTTCTGATCGTAGCCCCAAAAGCTGATGCCCTTCCCTAATCTTTGAGTTTGTTCATCTGGCGAGAGCCGGATTTAATTGGTTGTGGATAGAGGTCTTGTAAAGACTCTCTGATCTTTGTATGGCCGGTTTCATTTGGCCTTTGATTACTCTGTAAACTTCTGTCAGCCGTTTTCGGCATCTTATCATTCTACATGATTGTATATATATGATTTTAGATTTATTCAATGACTATATTTAGCCTGAATTTTTGACTTTTTGTTTGTATGTATTGTGGCCTTCGTGCCTTATGTTTAGGAGCTTTTTGAAGTTAGAACTTTATTAAGTTCTGGTATCCAAAAGTCTGCCCGAATGTTTTAACTTAGCCTTTCCTCAGGAAGAGGTCGTAAGTTGTGAATAATCTGCGCAGATATTTTTATTCTGACCGAGTCGTGGTCGTTTGATTTTTGGCCGAATCGTTGCCCTTTTGCGCATAACTTCGCTTATCGTTTTGATAATCGAAAGTCGTCGCAGGACTTTGAAGATTGGCTCTGGCCGGTCGCTGGCCTTGTGAACGACTTCTCTTATTTTCGTGGAAGTTTGTCACGTTAAAGTTTTTGAAAAACTTCAAAAACTCGCCTATTGGCAAGGTCTTTTGCCTTTATGAAGGTCTTATCTGGCCTACAGGGGCCTCTCACCACCCTCCTTGTTTTTATGTTGGAACACGGGAAGTGATAACATAAAAAGAGTTGAGGAAAGCTGCATATAGAAGAACACATATAACCATACGAGGAGTGTGTCCGTTGTGGGATTCGAACCCACAACCGTGAAATTGAAGAACTTCTAGCTCTACCAGTTGAGCTAAACGGATCTGACCTTGTTCAGGCCGTTAGTACCATTTAGAAAAATTATAATAAAAGTAAGAACTTTCGTAAAAGTAAAAGGCAAGCATAAAACAACTAATCGTTTTACCACTCAAAAGTGATATCTTTTGAGGTGAATCATGTTCCAACTGTTCGGGATAGTGGAGCCGTCCGGTCGTGCCAAGCGATAAGATCCCTTGCCGACTGAAGCGATTACCTTGTAGGGGCCTTCCCAGTTAGGGCCTAGCTTCCCATAATTTGTTTCTTGTGTGCTCTGGGGGACTTTCCTTAGTACAAAATCTCCAACCTGGAAGCTTCGTACGCGCAGTCCCCGATTGTAATATTATTCGATCCGTTCTTTCTGGGCGATTACTCGTACGAGGGTTAGCTCTCTTCGTTCTTCGAGGAGGTCCAGCTCTTCGGAGAGGTTGACTGAGTTAGATTCTTCAGTGGCATGTGCATACCGCAAGCTGGGTTCTCTGATTTCGACTGGGATTAAAGCATCTGCACCGTACACCAATTAGTAAGGAGTCTCTCCAGTGCTCATTTTTATCGTTGTGCGATAAGCCCATAATACACCAGGTAACTCTTCTACCCAACATCTCTTTGCCTGTTCGAGGCGCTTTTTGAGGGATTCAACGATGATTTTGTTGGTAGATACTGCTTGTCCATTAGCAATGTCAAGGAATCTAGTCACTTTCTGGCCGATGAATTGTGGGCCGTTATCCATGAATATTTCCTTAGGTGCTCCAAAGCGACACACGACAAAACGCCAGAGGAAGTCGACAACCTCTGTTTGTCGTATCTTCGTGTATGTTGCCGCTTCGACCTACTTAGTGAAGTAATCAGTGATGATCAATAAGAAACGTATTCCTCTCGGTGCTGTGGGAAGAGGACCAACTATATCCATTCCCCATTTCATGAAGGGCCACAGAGAGATTATTAAATGGAGCAGTTCTACTGGCTGATGGAGAAGATGTGCGAACCTCTGGCATTAGTTACATTTTTTGACAAATTCGTTTGTATCTTTCTCCATCTTGTCCCAATAATAACCTGCGCGAATCAACTTTCGGGCTAACGCCTTGCCCCCGGAATGATTTCCACAACAGCCTTCATGGACTTCTCTCATCACGTAATTGGTTTGATTCGGTCCAACACACTTTGCGAGAGGTCCTGCAAACATTTTGCGGTAGAGATCGCCGTTGATGATTGTATACCGAGCAGCTTTTGTTCGGAGCTTGCGAGCGGCTTTTGTGTCAACGGGTAGAGTCCCATGGAGAAGATAATTTGTTATCTCATTTCGCCAGTCCCAAGTGGTGTTGATGGTATTGACCTCGAATTTTTCTCGGTCTATGGTCGTGTAGAGGAGTTGAACAATAGCTGAAGAGCTGGCCGCCCCTATCTCTACTACAGACCCTAGATTCGCGAGAGCATCAGCTTCATGGTTCTCTTCCCGTGGAATCTGAAGTGCCTCCCATTCATCAAAATGTGTTAGGAGTTCTTTCACTCGGGTGAGGTACACCTGCATTCTGGATTCTCGTGCAATGAAGCCTCCAGTTATCTGATTGACTACCAGCTGAGAGTCACTTTTGAGTTTGATGATGGTCGCTCTATAACTTCGTGCTAGTTCCAATCCTACAATAACGGCCTCATATTCAGCCTCATTGTTAGGAATAAATGGGCACTTGATAGCTTGCCTGACGGTATCTCCGGATGGAGCGATGAGAACCAATCCCAGACTGGACTCTTTGACGCTCGAGGATCCGTCAGTGTATAGGGTCCACGCGCCAGGAGCCTGCCCAGCATAAAGATTAACTTCCTTTTCTGCATCAGGGTATATATTAGCGCTAAAATCTGCCACGAAGTCTGCTAAAACTTGTGATTTTATTGCTACCCTAGGCTGGTAGGTGATATCAAATTTACTTAATTCTATATCCCATTTTACTAACCTTCCCGAAAATTTGTGCAAAACATTTCATAAAGGAAAGGTTGTTACCACAGCTATTGAATGACTTTGAAAGTAAGGGCGTAACTTACGAGCAGCAGTTACTAGTGCTAATGCCAATTTTTCCAAGGGTTAATAGCGTGTTTCTGCGTCAATTAGAGCTTTGCTAATGTAATAGATAGGAAGTTGTTTACCTTTTTCTTCCCGAACTAGAACGGCGCTTACCGACGATTCTGAGACTGCCAGATAAATCAGCAGCTGCTCCCCCTGCTGAGGTGTAGAGAGCAGTGGTGGATTGGACAGATACTTTTTCAGATCCTTCAATGCCTGTTGGCATTCAGGGGTCCACTTGAACTCCTTGTTTTGCTTTAAAACATCGAAGAAACTTTTGCATCGGTCGGATGATCGGGAAATGAATCTTCGCAGAGCCGCCACTCTTCCGGTCAATTTCATGACGTCCTTCCGGTTGTGGAGTACGTCTGGAATGGATTCAATTGCTTTGATCTGAGCGGGATTGACTTCAATTCCACGCTGAGAAATGATGAAGCCCAGGAACTTTCCCGATCCGACTCTGAATGCACATTTCTCCGGCTTCAGCTTCATGTTGTACTGATCAAGAATCCGGAAAGCTTCTTTTAGATACGCCAGATGGTCCTCTACTCATTTGGACTTGATCAATATGTCATCGATGTACACTTCCATAGTCTTTCTGATATGGTCATGGAACATTCGATTGACTAGGCGCTGATATCTCGCACCTGCATTTTTCAACCCAAATGGCATAACTTTATAACAGTACGTACCTCTGCAGGTTATGAACGCTGTTTTGTCCTGTCCTCAGGGTCCATCAATATCTGGTTATATCCAGAATATGCGTCGAGGAAGGTGAGCACCTCGTGTCCGGCTTTTGCGTCAATCAGTTGATTTATCCTGGGAAGGGGATATGAATCCTTCGGGAAGGCTTTGTTTAGATCTGTGAAGTCAATGCAGACTCGCCATTTACCATTTTTCTTGGGTACAACGACTACGTTGGTTAGCCAGTCCAGGTATTTGATTTCACGTACAGATCCGATTTTTAACAGCCGATCGACCTCGACATTGATGACCTGGTTCCGAAAAGCTCCTTGTTGGCACGTCTTCTGTTTAACCGGGCGATGGTATGGGTCGATGTTCAACCTGTGAGTAATAATGTCTGGAGAAATACCTGTCAAATCTGCGTGAGACCAGGCGAACGTTGTATGCCGCTCCTTGAGGAACTAGAGGATATCTCCTCGCAGACGTTTGCTCAATTCGGTTCCTAAGTATACCTTCCATTCCGGTTTGTCTGCGAACAATTCTTCGGGTTCCAAAGCTTCCACGGTCGGCATGTGGTTCTCTCTTTCGTCTATCTTCGTGATGAATTCCGGGACCTCGTACTTCGTTTCTTCATGTGGTACGTCTGGTCCCGGTCGCTGTAATTGCTATTTATTTTCCTCAGGCAGTTTGAGAGCCACTGAATAGCAATCTCGGGCAGAGCGTTGCTCTCCTCGGACCTCACGTACCCCTCATTCGGATGGGAACTTCAATACTTGATGATAAGTTGAGGGAACAGCTTGCATATCATGGATCCAAGGTCTCCCCATAATGATATTGTAGGCTAGGTCCGCATCAACAAAATGAAAAGTTGTCTTCTTCGCTACTCCTTCGGCGAGAGTTTTCAGGGTAATCTCGCCAAGGGTCTTCTCACTCGAGTTCGTCAATACGTACCTTTGAGTTGTAATGGTTGTAGACGTCCGACCAGCTGGCTTCTGGGAACTCGCGAAGAGACTCGTAAAGTCTGCGTGTAGCCTCTGAGATCTTGATATCCAAACTGTAGGTAAACGCGATCGCCCATCTGTCCGGTACTTTGGGAAGCATCATACGCTCTCTTTGGAAGCGATCCACGTATTTACGGAGAGACTCACTAGGCCTTTGCTTGATTTCGAAGATATCCTCTACGCGGGTTTCCGTCTTCTGAGCGCCTGTGTGTGCCTGACTTCCGGCTACGATAGTCCGTTCGAACTGCTTTCTGCCATGCTAGTTGTGGAACAAAAAGATCGACGAAAACAGATATAATACTAGAAAAGATAAACTATTAATCTATGGAGGCTATTGACCGACTCCCACTGTGGTCGCCAAATTATTTAACCTAGATCCGATTTTAGGCCAATTAACAATTAAATTTATATTTGCGGAGTCATGATCAATAGATTAGATTAAGAGTTTAAATGATGAACTAAAACAGCGATAGATTCGTAAATAATACGGGAACGAGATATAAGCAGGAATTAGCAAAGATAAAGCGTAAGTAAAGACAGATAGAGGTAACCGCGTTGGATTGCTTAATCTCGGTGAGAGTTCCTCGTTATTGATCGCACTTAGAAGATTAGAGAACCAAGTACTGAACGAATATAAGTAAAAAAGTAGTATTTGAGTAAGAGTGAGAGAGTATTCTTATTGATTGTAGTAGATCAGAAATGAAGTCGTGTTACAATGGCTTAGAACAAATGCTATTTATAGGTCTGAGAGGCGTTCGTTAGGTTCTGTAACCGCTGGGCACGTATCCGTTGGATATGTAACCGCTGGGTTGTAATTATTGCCTTTATGCCCATTAATTGAGTGATCACACATGATCAGGTTAATAACTGCTCATTCAGATCGTGTTGACTGATGAGGCGTTTCATAACTGCTTTGGGTCTGCTTGCGATAACTGTCTGTCCGTTAGATATCTGTCCGGTGGAACTTCTGCCCGTGCCACGTGGCGGACACGTGTCATCTTTTAGGTGCTGTCAGCTTTTATCCAATACAAATACGTATGGTATATAACATTATTTTAGATTTTTTTATGCCATAATGGAATGATTAATGAAAAGCATATATTTTGAGCTTGAATTAGAATATTTATACTTTAAATGTATTTGTTATGTATGTTTAAAAATATAATATGTTATATATGCAATACATGTTATGATGTTAATATTTGTTTGTTTAATTATGAAATATACAAGGAGTATTTTTAATGTATTGAGATAAATATACATAAGAAATACATGTTAAAATTTTTATCTCAGTTGGTTTGGAGGGTGGTTATCCACATGGATGACCCGGGTTCAACCCCCCTCAATGCCTTCTGAGTCGAGCTTGTCGCACCGGGTTTTCCTAGTGTGGTTTACATCCCTTGTGTGGTTTGCAGGCTATTACACAAGGGGGGTTTACCCAGTGCGCACAGTCAATAGGCTGTAGCGGCTGCGGGTTTTCCTGGGGTTCCAAAAAAAAAAAAAATTTATCCTACAATGTGAAAGGAAAAACCGTCATCATACTCAGAGGACAAAAACTTTAGCCAAAGCAAGTGATAATACAAAAGAGAGATAATTAAGGGGCGAGAAATCTTCGAAGCAGTGGACACCGGTGATGATTGATGAAGGGGCTTTAACAGAATAAATATGAAAGATGATTAAGAAAATGAGCAGATGGGAGAGAATTCGGTTTTAATGATTCAAAATAGTCTAGTGGTAAAGATACGCATATGTATAATTTTTGGTATATACGATAAGAGAGAGATATTAGAAAGAGAAATTCAAATCCCTTAATCAGTTTATAAAGTAAAAATAACTTATTTCTAGTTTTATAGTATAAGAGCCTGTTTGGTCAAGCTGCTAAAACTTCTTATTTTGAAAGGTACTTTTAAAAAAGTACTTTTATAGAATAAGCAGTTTGTGTTTGGCCAACTTATTTGAGAAGTATTTTTCTGTGTATTAGATAAACATATTGTGTTTGGCCAATATTTTAAAAAAGTACTTTTGCGTATTAAATTACGAATAAGGACATTAAAATTCTTTTTCACATTTGGTATTATGTATTAATAGTGATTACTTACTTTTGACAAGATGATTTATCAAAACACATCATTCAAAACTAATCAAAAAATCACTTGTTAAAATATTATATATTGAAAATTAATCACGAAAAAAAATTAGTGTCACTCATACATGACCACAATTCTCAACAATTTCATCCCTAATTCTGTTATGCAATGCCTCCATAACAGAAGAAGACTTGTCCTGCAGTTCTGAAGGAATGTCAGAAGGCCCATCTCCTTCATTAAACTCTGACACAAGGTCTTCATTAACATAATTGTTAAAATTCTCATCAGTGGAAGAACTTCATCGTATGAAATTATGTATAGCCATAGTACTTGTAACAAGATGAACCTGAGTATTAAACTTGAAAGAAGGCATTGAGCGTAAAATAGCAAATCTATTTTTTCAGACTCCAAATGTTCTTTCAATTGTACATCTCAGGCTGGAATGGAAATAGTTGAAAGTCTCATTTGGATTTCTGAAATTAGAATTACGTGCGAAATCAGGTAGATGATAACGCTCACCCTTATATGGTCCTAAATATCCCATCATTGTTGGATAGACTGAATCAACCAAATAATATTTACCTACACCAAATAATAAAAAAGAGATTTTAAAAGAAAAAGATACATAAAAATAATAGATATATAGTAAATATGCAAGACGTAATATTAGGGAGGCTACTTGCCCAATGGAGAATGAGGAAAGTTAAGGTTTTGTCTCCTTAGAGCTTGATCAAATATTCTAGCATCATATGGAGTACCTTCTCACCCAGGCCATACAAATGTGAAGTACATGTCCCAACCACATATGGCCATTATGTTTTAAGAAGTAAAACCTTTCTATCAATATATCTGATTTGATCATTTGAAGGAACAATACATGGCACATGCGTGCCATCTATTGATCCTATGCAATTTTAAAATACGGCCAATATATATCATCTTATCTTACTTTTGGGTGAATATCAGAAAATGATGTCTCTCTTGGATTAATAATGTCCATAGCCAAGCTTAAACATGCTAGTAAAACATGATGAAAATGTCTACTTATAGTCTCTCCAGAGTGCTGGAATCGTTCTTGAATCATTCTATTTCCTACACCATGCCCTACCATCATTAAGAACATAGCAACCATCTCTTCAATTGTCATTTTTCTTGTTCCTTTCAAACCATATTGTTCATTCAATGTTTTGCACAAGGCGAAAAAGATACGTTTTTCCATCCTAAACATCTCATAACATCGTTTATCATGCCCTTAAAGTATCTTATAACATCGTTTATCATGCCCTTAAAGTATCTCCTTGATGATATAAAAACCTGTATGAGGAGAAGTTCTGCAGAGAGTCTTTAGGCAAAATGTTAAGTAATACTCTGCTGCAATAGCCACACCACAAATAACCAAATCAAGTACATCATCTGATACGAACCAAACCACGCGGAAGCAAGTTGAAGTAACGGAAGCGATAAAGTAAACACACAACGAGAAAATAGGGGACGGGGAAGGACAGAAATAGAAGAAAGAAAGGATATTCGATTCAAACAAGATTGAATATCCAAGAGAGAGAAAGAAACTTGAACCTATCGAGGATCCATACTAGGATGATATCCACTCGGTTCTAAGTAAAGGAGTCCGTGAAACCTCGGGCTTTCACAAGATAAGGCTCGGCCTAATCTATCTCTATCCTCAATTAAAAACTAACTAAATGAAATAAAGGGCTAAGGGAAGCTTATATAGTTTTCCCATACACAAGTGTAAAATGACTAGAAAGCCCCTAAGCCTAATAAATGGACAAAATACCCTTTTAGCTAATTCTGGAAAGCTGCCTGACATCCCTTCATCGCGAACGCGCCAGCTCTTCACGCGATCGCGCAGCACAAGACAACTCTTCATCGCGATCGCGCTAGGTCTTCACGCGATTGCGCAGCATAAACAGTATCTAACATTCCAGCAAGCTTGTATCTTGGTCTTTTGGCCTTCTCTTGACTTGACTCTTGGTTTCCAAGCTCTCTTTGAAGCGTTCCAAGTCCCGCATATTGACCGTAAGCTTCCCACGACATTGGATACCAATCCGGATTGTATCACTCTCCCTTTCTTAAAAGGATTTCGTCCTCGAAATCAAGCCAACAAGACCTACAAGCAAGGCAAAGACAAACGAACTTCCTACTCCAAGAGTAGGTTAGTGCCCAAAAGTGTGGAAAACACACTTTTATGATAGAGCCAAGCATCAATAACAAGTAATAAGCTTATGTCTCCAAAGGAAACAACAAGTACTTGACTCCAAAGAAAGGTGCATCCAACACTAGAATAAGCAAAGAGATCAATAGGATAGGGAGCATGCAAGATATAGCAATCAAATTTCCTATGACCCCTAGGCTTATGATCAACACACCAAGCCTTAAAATCGATATTATCACGATGTGACACGTTGGCTTTGGCATGCTCAACACCCAAGGTGTGATCAACATGTGGGGGTGGAGTAAACAAAATAATTCAAGTGGCAACTAACATCAAATACTCCACTCCCCTTCTTGGAAGCACTCTTACACGCACCAAGAGTGACTTCCTCACCTCCAAATCCAACTCCAAGACGATCTCCCTCACTTGACAAACTCCAAAAGAAGGTCTCCAAAATAGCTCTTTCATCATTATAGTCCACACAACGAAGGCTAAACTTACTAGAAGATGGTTCAATACAACCAATATCAAGACCACTTATCCCACTTGGAGTTCCAAACAATGGTTCATCTATAGAGTCTAACTTCACAAACCATGGAGGTTCTATTCTACTATCAACCCTAGTTCGATACAACTCACTATCACAATTGAGATTATCTTCAAGCAATGAGAATGTAAAAGCATGCACCTCAATTTTATGGTCAAATAAAAGCATAGTATCAAGACTAGGTTCTTCACTCTCACTTGAGGAGTCATCGAAAGTAAATCGATCCATCTCACACTTTAGAGACTCCTCAAGGTCACGACTATCCTCACTATGACACATAGGTCCACCGTTATCAAGCAATTCATCAAGGGAAAGAATAGGATATTCATTCAACTCGTCTTCCCCTTTATCAAATATAGGTGGGGGTGTCATAACAAGATTCACAAGCAAGGTCAACTACACATTCTTCACTTAAAAGAGGTTCAATGAAAACCGAGCTCACATCATGATGTGGCTTATCATTCCTCTCAACTAGTGGTTCACTATCACACACAAGTTGACCAACCGACTCTAAACTAGTTACAAACACATTGTAATCACACAATTCATCAATTAGTATAGAGTTTCCACAAACACTATCATTTGACAAGGAAGTAACATGTTCAAGGAAAGAACTTTCACATACATTTGAGTGGCCATCTTGCTCACTCAATGCACTTGAAGTGTCATGAATTGTTCCTTCACCTTGAAGCTCACATTGAAGATCTTCTTCACCTTGTCCTTCCATTTTGGAACATGATTGAGGCTCCATTAGTTTGCCTCCAAGAGTACCTACACAAGAACTCACACAAGTAGAAGAAAAAGATAAAGGGTTAAGGTTAGAATAAGGGGTGTCCTCACTCTCAATGATTCTTTTTCCCTCTTTCTTTTCCCTCATTTTCTTTTCAAGGTCGGGTGTAGATTCAGGTGGTGACATCCCACTCGTGGTTGTCTACAAAATGATTCCGTCTAAACATAGTTCTCAAAGCATTGTTAGTCCAAGACAAATCATTTGTAGTACATGTAGCACCTTTTCTCACTCTAGGCCTCAAGTTGCCTTCGCATAAGAATTAGAGTCATCAAACCTTTTAGCACAATTAGAATATGTAGACTCTCATTTTCTCATGGAGTAGTTACCACTTCTCCTCAAATTGATAGAAAGACCACTACTACTCTCTTGTTTACTTTTAGGAATACAAAGAGGCGGTGCAAATGAACAATTTTTATAATAAGCTTCATCATCAATTCTCTCTATGTCACTATCTACATTTTCATGTTCATCACAAGAAGAGTAAGTAGGAACATTATACCTTGAAGTGTCACTATCATCATCTCCAAGATTAGAAGCATAGGAGTTTTCATGGTTACGTTCATCCTCATAAGCCTCATAGCCTCCATGAGCTTCATGATCACCATAGTGACTCGCTTCATCTTCGTAAGAGCCATAGTTCCTCGAATCATCATAGCAATACCCATCATCACTATCATAGGAGCCATAGCCTCCATCATATCCACACAAACTATACCCTACACAATCATCATCCGACGCTATACCTATATCAAATATGAGCAAAGGACCTCACAAGTTCACTCCCTCACGTGTATCACTCAAGTAATGTTCACTCAATTTTCTTTCCACTCGTGTATACACTCAAGGTCTTTGCTTTTATGACCACACTCTATTGTTCTCACCACTCTTAGCCTTTTTCCTCTCAATCCTAGCCTTATCCTCTTTATAGGAACCAAAATGAAATGATCACCAACTAGCACATCCAAGTATAGGTTCGGAATGGAGTTTATAAGACACTAAGGAACGAATAAGGACACATAAGCGAACTAGGAACAAAGGAAACAAGCAATGAAACCAAAAGAGAGAAGTTACAAGACTACTAAGGAAGTGACACAAGAAAAACTCGAATCGAATTGGCACTAAACGGATTCGGAATTGGATGGAATTTTGTTTGTGATCTAGAAACTCACCATATTTAATGAATCAATTGGAGTTTTGATGATGAATGATGTGAGTAAACATTGGCTAAGAATGTTGCTTGAGCACTCTCTATCCTTGGTTTGCAATTGGATTAGATCCAATTGAGGACTAAATCAGAGCACAGATTGGTGTTTGTTCTTACAAACACTGTCTAGGTTTTGAATATCAAAATCTGAAAATAAAAAAGAAAATCAAAAAATCCAAAAATTGAGTCATAGGTTTGGGTTTCCTTTGGATGAAATCTTTGTTACCAATTATTGCTTGGTAATTCTAGAAGCCGATTCTCGAAGAAATTGAACAATGAACAACATTTGAGGAGTTAATTTGAAGAATCAAAATCTAGGGTTCTTCAACAAAGATTTGGGGCTTTTGCATTTTGGGTGTTATTCTTGAAGAATTGATCATTGGGGTTTGTTCTCGGACATATAAGGAGCTTATATCTCAAATTTGGAGCAAAAACAAGTTGGTTTGTGAAGATTCAAGTGAAGAAACTTTCCAGAAATTCGGGTTTCAAGTTCTGCATCAGACCCAGAATTTGCTCTTCGCGATTGCGCGCGAAGTGTCGCGATAGCGCATGCTTATTAGTTATTGCTCTTCGCGATTGCGAAGCAACAACGCATAGTTAAATTTTACTCTTCGCGATCGCGCGCGTGCTGTCGCGATAACGCTGAACAAAAAAATCAGCCACTTTACAGATTGCTCGGAACAGCCTCGAAACAGTTTTAGATCACCCAAACCCCTTTCTTATCATCTAACACAACAAGTTTCTAGATCACACATAAAGTTTCATCCAAAATTCGAATCCAATTCGTGCCAATTCGATTCGTGTCTTTCTTCTTTCCTTTCTTTGAATTTTTCATAAATTCCGTTCGTTAGTTTCAATTGTCCATTTCTTGTCACAACAATTCCTTTTCGTCCCGAATTGGATTGAGTTTGATTGTCAAATTGGAATTGAGTGCGAAAAACAACTTGACTTTGCCAACTAGAGGTAAAAGGCAAGAGTGGTGAGAACATTAGAGCGAGTAAAAGCCAATCGTTGAGTGTAAACATGAGTGAATTGACTGACATCAATTTGAGTGTAAACACTTAGGGAGAGACTCGGTGAGGACTCTTTCTACTAACATTGTCTGTTTACTTATTTGTAGGTACAATGACTCAAGAGGGGGACGAAGTGAACATGGAACTTAAAACCATGATGAAAACCATGTTGGCTAAGATGAGCTTCTTGGAAAATAAGATTGATGGGTTGGATGGGACGGTGAAGGAGCTAACACCAAAGGAAGAGCTTCGGGAAAAGGGAAACAAGTGGTTGGCACACCTCCAACCGTGGGGGTGCGGGGTGATGGACCAAGCCAAATCTCTCGGGTCAATGACTGCTACTCTCACATGGTGGTCGAAGATACCTACTCTCCAAATGTTACTCCACAAGCATTGGATCCTACTCAAGATCCTCCAAAGCAAGTTCCACTACCTAATAGTAGAAATGGAAAGATTAAGCAAGTTGTGGTAGTTGGAGTCTCGGAACAAAAAGATGGCACCTTTAGAATTACCAAGAAAAAGGGCCAAAGAAAAAGGGATAAGAGGTATGTAGAGTCGCCTAAGTTTCATGCAAAATATAAAAAGGAGCTCTATGTCCTTTGGGAATCTCAATTGGAGGAGATCTTTGTGCATGAAGACATTTGCAAGGAGTTAGATAAATTGGCTTTGGTGGCATGGGATCTTCCCCTAGACTTGCGAAACCATTATGATCTAAATCGTGGGCGGCTTTGGGAACCTCCTTGGAAACCAAAACCCACTTGGCAAGGACTTAAGGAAAATTTGAGGAGTCATTTTGGGGTACAAGAAAAGCTTCCCCATGATGATTTATCTTGTAACCTTGATGCTCCAATCAAAAGAAATCATAAGAGAGAAAAGATTGAGAGGAGTAAGGGTGAGATAAGTGACAACTCAAGAGAGGAAAAAGGAGAGGATGAATTGAAATGAGAGTGAGTTGTCACCAAAAGAAAATGAAAAGGGAGAGAAAGAAAAGAATGAAGAGAGTGAGGGAAAAGAAATGGAGAGTCAAGAAAAACAAGAGAGCACACGAGAGGCTACTCAATGCTTTAACTCTAACCCCCTCACTATTTCTTTTAGTAGTGATGTCTCTTTTGTAGGTTCATGTGGAAGTGATTGCAAAGATGAATCGTTATTGGAAAAAGACTCTTGCTTGGAAGAAAATGATGAGGCCGAAAATACTTCTCCACTTGGTCAAGTAAGTCTTAACATTGAAATTCAAGGTAAAGAAAGTTCTTTGGCGCTTCAAGGAAAGATAGCTAACCCTAACTCTTGTATTTCTTTGGGTGAGCTAGGTAGAAAAAGTGGTCGTATTGGTGACCTTGAAAATCAAGAAAGCATGATTAAAATTCATTCCTTATTTTATTTCATGAGTTCCATAAAGAATATGGGATTGGATGATGATTGTGCTAATTATTCTTATGATGACAATGACCTTTCTCTTGTGTATAAAGACAAAGAATTGCTTGGACCTTGTGATACGTTGAGTAGTAGCATTCTTGATAGTGGTATTGGTGATTGCTTATGTCATGTTGAAGATAGTGATAGATTGGAAGGTTTGCACTTACTTGAAGAAAGTGAAGAATTGCATTTGAATGATAATGAATTGTCTTCCTTTTTGTTTAAAATTGATGAATCATCTTGTGAGTTGTTAAGTGAGTGTACACTTGAAAAAGTGAAATGTTCTTGGGTTTGTCCTAGTTTTGACATTGTGCTTGATAGAAATTCTACTTTAGAAAGTGAGCTTGAGTGTATGAACACCATTGACGATGTTGCTTTGATTGACACTTGTGTTATTGAAAGGTTTGCACTTGATGATATTCATGTTTCTTTGGATGATACCTTCCTTTTGAAATTGTTGGCACTTGATGAAAATGATGAGTCAATATTTAAAGAGTACATAACATGTCAAAAAGATTCTTGTGACCTGCTTGAGAGTGATAATTGTGTGGATATTAGCAAGCTAACTCCCAAAATATTTGTTGAAAGCTTGTCCAATGTTTGGAAGTCCTCCAAAGGTGAATATTTCTCCTTAAATAAGGAGGGAGGCACTAGTGATAGTGGTGGTAAATTGATAGATGCTAGCCTTAGTGTCAATTTCTTTACTTACTCTATTCCTAGTTTCGAGCATACATTTAAAGTGAATTTTACTAGAGCCTCCAATGTTAAGAGTGATAAATTGTCAATGGAGGCTTGGTATGAGTTGAATGAGCCTAAGAATGAAGATTATTTTGTAAATGAGCTTGCTTGTTGTTGCTTTTATAGCCAAGTTTTTGATGTTGGGATTGGAAAAATGTTCTTTATGGTTAATCTTGATACTTGGTTATATCATAAGAGTGTGTAGTTTGAGCATGAATGTGTGAGTCTTGTTCCACTCTCTTTATTGTTCCACTCTCTTTATTGTGTAGTGCTTGGAAAGTATTGAGTTGGTACTCATTCGCGTCATGGTTTTGCAAGGTACAAATTCGAGGACGAATTTCTTTAAAGAAGGAGGGAATGATGCGATCTGGATGAGTACTCGGAACTATGGAGGATTCACACTCGACATCCAGAGCCAAGAATGCTTCAAAAGGGCTTGGAAGCCAAGAATCAAGCCAAGAGACTGGCCAAAGAAGCAAATGAGAGCTCACTAGAAACCGAGTTCACGCGATCGCGAAGCAACAGGCGCGATCGCGCAGAAGAAATCCACTCCACTACGCGATCGCGAAACACCACACGCGATCGCGAAGAAGCTTCAGCTCACAAGGCGAGATCGCGAGTCACCCCACGCGATTTTTTTTTTCTTTCTTTTCTCCAAGAACAAGGACAACAATAACAACAAACTAAACTAAAAGATAGGATGAACAAGGAACGTGGATTCGTAAGAACGAAACATGAGCCTTGCTCTGATACTAAATGATACGAACCAAACCACGCGGAAGCAAGTTGAAGTGACGGAAGCGATAAAGTAAACACACAACAAGAAAATAGGGGACGGGGAAGGACAGAAATAGAAGAAAGAAAAGATATTCGATTCAAATAAGATTGAATATCCAAGAGAGAGAAAGAAACTTGAACCTATCGAGGATCCATACTAGGATGATATCCACTTGGTTCTAAGTAAAGGAGTCCGTGAAGCCTCGGGCTTTCACAAGATAAGGATCGGCCTAATCTATCTCTATCCTCAATAAAAAACTAACTAAATGAAATAAAGGGCTAAGGGAAGCTTATATAGTTTTCCCATACACAAGTATAAAATGACTAGAAAGCCCCTAAGCTTAATAAATGGATAAAAATGCCCTTTCAGCTAATTCAGGAATGCTGCTTAAAATCCCTTCATCGCGAACGCGCCAGCTCTCACGCGATCGCGCAACACAAGACAACCCTTCATCGTGATCGCGCCAGCTCTTCACGCAATCGCGCAGCATAAACAGTATCCAACATTCCAACAAGCTTGCATCTTGGTCTTTTGGCCTTCTCTTGACTTGACTCTTGGTTTCCAAGCTCCTTTTGAAGCGTTCCAAGTCCTGCATATTGACCATAAGCTTCCCACGACTTTGGATGCCAATCCGGATTGTATTATCATTCATAGGAACTTCATTCTCACACTCATCATTATTATGAGTCATGGTCTTATCTGTTAAACAAAGTGCAAAATAAAATTACTAACATCTACAACTTTAAGTACAACAATATATCTACGACAGAAAACATAAATTCATGACTCACACAATTGGCATAAATTTCTCTAGTAACTTATAGCAAAATTCAAATATAAGTTCTAACAATCATAAAGCATTAACTAGAATACTATTATGTAATAAAACTAGAAGTTTCAATAAATAGAAAGTAAATACCATAAAATTATCCGAATGCATTAATAATGAACAACATCGTAAAATCTAATTCTTGTGAAGCTCAGACATTTTTTCCAACTATTGTAGTTGTAACTCTGGATCTTCTTGTGCTAAAAATATTTCTCTCATAGGTTGCTTGACTAGTAGGATACTTACTTTCCACCACAAATCACTACCAACAATCATACCAGGCAAATTACGCACTATATCCATCACACTTTTAATACTATTTGAATTGTATTTTAATCCCATATTTATTTAAGAGCGTGTTTCCATGGCTACAACAATTCTCCCCATTGATGGGGTAATTTTAAGACTAGTATTGACCTTATTTTTTCCCTTTTCAGTTATATTTACTGATGCCTTTATTTTTCTTCTATTACTACTCCCACTGGCGCCTCGTTTCTCAATCACATTGGTTTCTTCTACATTATTTTGTTCATAGCCTTCCATTGTAGTCTTTTCTAAGCCATTGATATCCACAAAGTCTTCATTATAACTTAAAGGAGTATCAAACTCATATGGTTGCTCTTCTTGAAACCATTTACACCCTTGTATACCATCGGGTAACACTCCAAATGATGGCGCTCATGCATGTTCACCAGTGGCAACAACATCCTTAAAACACAACTCCATTGATTTCGATATTGTAGACCTTTCTCTCTAAATTTTTCTACATTCAGATTCTCCTACAATTACCAAAGGAAAATATGAAATTTTATTCGTCATCAAATAAATTAGGTAGAATAGGCAAATTGACACTCATACTTGCACAAAATTCTATTCCCGGCCCTCCAACTTCATGAATTTTCACCTGAACACCTAAACATATCCAAAAGTCATATTTTAAACACCTCTGACCGTTGACTAAACCTACGTGGCGTTGATATAGTTGAGCTGCACAAGATGTGTGTATATCACGCTTTTGAGGAGCGTGAAAGCTTCATGTTTTACTTTAAACAAAAATTTAAAACCAACAAATAAGGAATAATAGTAATACTAATAATAAAAGAAAAAAAATATTATAAAATATAATGGAAAAACACCTAGTTCCCCGTCTCTGTCTTCAACCCCTTACCCCCACCCCCGCCACAAACACTTTCCCATATTCATTCGCCGGACCACCGCTGCTCCTCTTCACCAACTCCGACGCCACTGCTTCCTTTTTCTCTTGCTCCACCGTCACCACTGCCTCCTCCTCTTCCTCCACCATATCCATAACCGAGCCAAATTTACTTTCTCCAAGTCATTAAAGCAAGTTCTATAAAAGATAAGCAAAAATAAAGCTTCAACAAATGTCTATTATCTCTACAATTTACATGGCTAGCACCATATTCAATTCTAGTCTTCATGAAATCAAACAAATTTAAAATCCTTTTTGTGCAAAAAAAGAAAATAAGAAATCCACACTAACGAATTAAAACCCATTCTCAGATAACTAACTCTCCCATTTGACTAAATGGAATTAGGAAGCTTTTACTCTGCACGAATCATTTAATACCCTACTTCCAATGTTAAGTATCACAAAGGATAGGTTCTTATTTTAGGGTTCCAGGTGATGTGGGGGGGGGGGGGACATGGGTGGGTTACATGTGATGGGTGGTATGAAATTAGAAGGGATTTGTTTGGGGGTTGTGGAAAATAAATGAGAAATTTAAGAAATTTTTAAAAAATAGGTGGAAAATAAATGAGATGTGTTGTAAAGAAAAATCTTACGTGTATGCTGATGTATCATCCACATCAGCGCGGTTGAACATCACCTAAGTCACGAGGTGTTTAAAACACTTGGCTTAATCAAGTTGAAGTGTCTAGTTTAAAACCCGTAAAGTTGAGGGGCCGGGAATAAAATTTTGTACAAGTATGAGTGTTAATTTGCCTATTCTGCCAATAAATTATTTTATTTGCGCCATACTTGTTTGAATTTAAGTGAGAAGTAACTAGTAGAGTTATAAATACATTTATCTTTCTTTTCCACCATTCCGCGCTTGCTTGAATTGTCTTTTTGTCACTGTCCCATCCTAAGCCAGTCTCTTTTCCAATTAAAGTATCCCAATCTTTCCATGTATCTTTAAGGCTATCTCATTTGTTCTTCAGCTTTAGTTTATTATACTTTTTATCGGTTTTATCATTGAATTTTTTCACCAAGTTAGTCCATCCTACTTCAGCTATAATTTCTTCAACACACAAATCTAAAAATATTTTTATATTTTCGGCAGTCCACTTAACCCTGAGAACATTGCTATCTTGTGCCATGTCTTTCTTACTCATTTTTCTATAAATTAGGAAAACATGTAATATAATTAATAATAATAGAAATAGAAGAGGAACAATAATTTGTTATATCTAGAAAAAGAGTTCATCAATATATGGTTCCATGTTAAGTTCAGCTCCAAAAAAACATAATAAAAGTACTTATATAAGTTTAATTAGTTGATGCAGTCACACCCTACGTATTTCACATTGCAATTAGTTTCCACAACAAATATAACATCTACAGTATCACCAAATTGAACAAGAAACCAATAAAAAGAAAATCATACTTCCTCTCACAACAAGTTACTATACTGCGTAAACTAATGACTCCATAGTCAAGTGAAACAACCTCGGTCAGTCGTTTCGGAAGTTAGGTTTCGGAAGTTAGGACTCCGATTGGTGTACCGATAATTTTAAAATATTCGTAAAATCCATTAGGATCTGTCTGTAAAATTTGAGTTAAATCAGACCTTGTTTGGTATGTATCGGAAGAAGGTTTCAGTTTTTACTGTCGATATATATTAAAAAGAGGTTTTCGAGCTCAATTTTGGCGAATGAGCTCCGATTCGAAATCCGAAAATACCGTTAGGTTCGTATGATTATTTGTGACTTTTGTAAACTATCAAAAGTGAATTTCGAGGTTGTTCGGCTAGTTTCCGCTAAAATGCCGAAAGTTAAATAATTTGACTTTTTTTCATTTAAATTCACATCTTGGGTTTCGGGAACCCGATTTGAGATCCTCCTTAGCAAGTATGCTATATATATATTTTGTATAACTGGTATGCAAAATTTGGAATTATTTCGAATATCGTAGGGTTCCGTTTTAATTTTCATCGCGAAAAGAAAAGAAAATAAAAATGAAAAAGGAAAAGACAAAAGAAAAGAGAAAATGACAAAATGAAAGAAAGAGAAAGAAAGGACCAGATGTGGTGGTGGGCTACTTAGCATATATGCTAAGTGCAAAAACAGAAACCAAAACGATTTAGAAGCAGGCAAACAGAAGACGCGCAGAAATAAAATAAATACCAGAAAATGAGAAAAGAGCCGGAGAAAAGTAGGATTTTTACCCTGAGACATCCAGAGTGGGATCATTTGTCAATGAATCCAAAAGAATAAAGCGGTTGTTGGGTAGCAATGTTAACTTTGGAACGAGGTAAGCGTTTATATCCATTTCTTTGGAGGTCAGGATTTTCTACCACGTGTTACTTACGTGTGTAGCTGCCGATAGGCGTACTCATGACGCCTTAGCTTTGGATTTACATTGTATAAAACACACGTAATAAGCTAAAATAATGAGTTAACATCATTACCTGGATGTTTTATATGTTATGTCCTGTTGTTGGTTGTATTGCATAGAGGATCTGAGCATTGTACTCTGGCCTACTTCCCGGCTGTCGATGAGAGTCCCGCGCCGGTGAAGGGTTATTATTTCCTCATATTCCATTCATCATATTGAGGGTAGGAGGATTCCGCCCTCGGAGTAGGAGGATTCCGCTCCATTGCATCATATTGAGGGTAGGAGGATTCCGCCCTCGGAGCAGGAGGATTTCGCTCCATTCATTTGGTACATGTGACCTTTTGCATCATATTTCATTTCATTTCATCTCATTTCATTTCACTTCATACCATTGTGTAGACTTGTGGTACATAACTACTGTTCTGCTTATACGTGCATTGCTTATTTGTTGATATATTTCTGGCTCGTACTCCTGGTTGAGTTTATGGTTTCATACGTGTTTCCGGTTATTATCTAGCTCTGCCTTTTTATAATTTAAATAAGAGGAATTTGGTTTATCTGTTTCTTCTCCCTGGCTAGCTATCCTATTCTTTGAGGTAGCTAGTCTGCCCCACTTAATGAGTCATTTAGACTCACCCTGTTTGTTGTTTGCTTCTTGTCTATCTATTTCGTTTCGGCAGGTTCACTCAAGGATTGTGTTCACCACGTTGTGAAGGAGCGAAGAAGACTTCAGCTGTCAGTGTGAGCCAGCTTTTCTTTCGGATGGCCACCAGTTTTATGTTTATTATTACAGTTGCATTTTGCTCCCTTCATAAGGTATTTGTCTTTTTCTGTACTCCTAGATGTCTAGTCTGGATAGCCCTAAACCTAGTATGTTGGGTAGTCAGCTGTAAATTCTTTTATACAACTTAGAGGTATCAGTATGTCTGTGCTTTTTCTAAGTCTTGTTCTTATTTATAAATTGAATTATATTTATTTTCCTAATTTAATTGGTAAGGGTTCGCCCGACGGGTCTAGGGGAGGATGTCGGGTGCCCGTACGGCTTAGCCGGATTCTGGGTCGTGTCATCAAGTTTCATGTCCTTGATTTAAATGTCAGAATATTGTTATGCACAGAAGATATTAAAAGAAATTTCACGAACCTTAACATATGAACTTCACCTTTTCCACTCATATACAGTACAATAGTAATTAAATCAATACTGCTCAGTTTTTTAAGTAATACTCTTCAACGATATGCATATATGTCTCAGAATTTTTGAGACGTTCTTTCAAAAAATTAACAGAACAAGTTAAAAAAACTATAATGAAATTTGAATACATACCTGTAAAAGAAAATATTATAGATTGAAAGAATTTGTTATTGTGGCTATGAGGTTTTCATCTAAAGTGGAAGAAGAGAGGCTGTCACAAATAATAGTAAAACCTATATAGGGTTGCATAATCTAATTTTACAAGGAAATAGTACAGTACGTACAAAAAGTTACCAAAAAAAGAAAAACACGCTGAAATAATAGCAACAATATGAGAATATAATATTAATTATATTTGGAGAGAGATACGAGTTTAATTAATGAGGGATAATTTGGTAAATAAGAATTTTTGGTAAGGATATTATTGTCTTGAAAAAATTAATAAACTGCTTCTGCTTCTGCTTCTGCTTTTCAGAAGAAGCAGAAATTTCTAGCTTCTTCTAAACAACAGAAAAACTACTTCTGTTGAAACCAAAAAGTACTTTTATTTAATAGCCAAACAACTTAAAATTCCAAAAAAAGTATTTTTTTTTTAATTACCAAAAAGTTTTTTTTTTTTTTAAAAGTACTTTTTGCTCTAAAGAAGCTTGGCCAAACAGGCTATAATTTTCGTAATTTGATAATTTAATATTATTATAAATTTATTTTCGTAATTTGATAATTTTTTTGAATATTGGTTAAACACAAATTAATAACAAAAGCACTTCTCTAAAATTTGGCCAAACACAAACTGCTTAGCTCACAAAGCACTTATTTGAAAAGCATTTTTAGTAAAAAGTACTTCTCGAAGTAAGCTAATTTTGGCAGCTTGGCCAAACAGACTCTAAGCATTTCGGGACTAATATTATTTAAACATACAAAAAATTTAATATTTTTTTTGAAGATTTAATTTAATTTCTTATTTTCATTTAGTTGTAATGTAAAATATAAGATAAAAATATATAATATGATTTCAGTTAAACCAAAAGAAGTAAGTGGAAAATAAAATTTTATTTATATTTGAAAGATATATTGGTTAACTAATTAAAAAAATATGATAAATAAATATTTTTCAAAAAAATATTTTTATCTTGAAAAATTAATAAATTGTTTCTGCTTCTTAGGAGAAGCAGAAATTTGTAGCTTTTCTCAAACAATAGAAAAGCTACTTCTGCTACTTTTCAAAAATACTTTTTTTTTTGTGGCAAACAGCTCAAAATTCTTCAAAAGTATTTTTTCTTGAAAAAAGTCTTTTTACCTTCTGAGAGGCTTGGACAAACATGCTATTAGTTTCAGCTGGTGAGGAAGCAAATTGATTGAGAGAATTATATTTCCAATACCATATTTTAAAATGTCAATTCTTCCTATTTTTATTCATTGTGATAGCACCACTTCAATTGCTAGCATACAAAATTTTTACTACAATAATAAGCACGAACTCATAAGCATAAAATATAGTATTGTAAGATTATATTTAACAAGTGGTACATTAATAGTACTTATGTTACCTTCTTTATCATGATCCAACCCATACCTTAGACTCAAGATCAAGCACTATAGGTGCTCATACGATGTATCGAAAAGAAGAATGCAAGAAGTTCATATACTTCAGATTCTATTATAAACCAGGTTGTGAGGATGAAAAAAAGCATAATCTATCTTATTCGTGCTCCCGTCTTTGTTGTTGAGATCTTCTGATAATCTAGCAGATCCATTAACCAAGACCTTAGAAAGAAAAAGGGTCTGGAGCACATCGAGGGGATGTGATTGAGGCAAATAAATTTATAAGTCATATATTAGGAAACCCAATATGGGGACTAGAGATCCAATAACTAGGTTCAAGGCAAAACCAAATCATATGATAGCTTGATTTGAAATGCATTATTATTTTTATTCCCTCCCTATGGTATACGTATGAGTGCACCTATCCTGTAATGATTAGTGAGATTGAGTTTATTAAATCTTAATTAAAATCTGTAGCTGGGGTATTGGAGTAGGCCGCTTTCTATGAGAATTGAGCTTATTCTAATAAATTCTCTCTAAAAAGGGGATAGCAAAACGTCGTAATGTGCTGGCTAATAAAGCTCATGTCTACATCTATATTATTATGTGTAAGCAGACGACAATGATACTTTATTTCTCCTTTGCAGTCATAGTTCAAGTCTGAAGCCATTACCGACTCTAGAGTAAGATTCATTTTTTTATAAGTGGAGGTGCAATGCAAAGCACATCTTCACTATGATAATAGTCTCCATTCAACTGTTTTATTTTTATTTTAATATTAAAATGAGTGGGAGATTATTGGAATATTCTACATTTAATTTTAAAATAATAATACTAAATTAAAATTGTTTTTTTTTAAAATTATATTAGTGGTGATAACATCTTTATTACTCACTTTCTCATGATCTAGAAAATGAATGTAACTATTATAACTCTTCTTCGATGTTCTTCCATTTTATTATTTTACTAATTAGTCATTTTTCCATGTTTGGCATGTTCTTCAACTTTAAACTTAGGAAAACTTCCTATTTCCTCCACCTATAACTAGAGGGTTTCCTTTCTTATTTTGGTGCAAGAATGTGCATATAAAAGTGAGTTGAATTTGTAAAAGAAAAGGCGATTTGTGAGAAAGGTAAATTATTCTAAGTTTCCAAAACTTAGTCGATGCAAAAGAGAGTTCTACTTGTTGAAGGAATGTGCTCTTTGTGGTGAAGTTTTGGACTCAAAAATTAGTTCAGAGTTTGCTCGAATCATGTGATCGGGTTGTATCCTGGAGAAACAAGTCAAGAGAACCGGTGACATTGGTGCAGTGAGCTTGAATCAACTTAAAAAGAATAAGATATCGAGCCTAACTCATCTGAAGAATTCTATTTTCTTCATTTTTTATCTCAACTATAATATTTACTATTTAAGTTAAAATTTTCTCCAGTATTATGTTGTTAAGTTTTACTTCTACAACATAAATTCCACCTGCCGTTTATTTACTCCGCTAACACCAAAGATTGTCAAGTGGTTGTTAAATAAAAAGCAAATGAGGTAGAGAACGCTGAATTTTTCCTAATGGATTAAATTAATTCGCACCAACTTCCTCAAATTAATCTTGGATATATACCATTTGCTAGAGATTTACTTTAATGACTTACTAAAATTCTTGAAAAGTCAAATGAGATTTTTATGCCCGTGATATTCTGACTTTTGTTTTGAAAAATATAGACTAATTCCATGCCATTATTTAAGTTTTAATCCCATTTAAATAAGTTTTGCAGAAAGCCTGTAGGTCGAGATTTTATTAAAAATTGTTTTCACAAATAATGATGGATCGTTCGAAGTTCTGATGGATGGTGCCTTTTTCTTTTTTTTTTTTTTTTTTTTGGGGTTTTTACACAAATATACAAATTTTCAACCTTAATTACAAAAAAATAGCAAGATTTTTCAAATTACAAGGCATAGCAATATTTTTTTAGCACATTTTTATTTTTGATAATTAGACTTAACCCCACTGTTCTAAAAACCCTAAATTATTTTCTTCACTTCCCCAAAACAAATCAGCCGTCACTCAACCCCTTCTCTGAGACAAAACATACAACTCCATCCCCGCCATCGCAGTGGAGATCCCATCGAAAACCTAATCAAAACAGTAAACAGAGCAACGCCTTTCTGGAGACGACTAACAGATCAACGCCATCACAGTGCAGATCCCAGACTCCGGCGACGACGGCGGCTAACAGAGCAATTCCTTTCCAGCGAGATAACGCCGATGGTATCACCGTAATAGGACGCTTTTTATGGCATTGATCGCCGCTCCGTTTGTGTCGTTGCTACTGTGTTAATCTTTATCAACGATAATATTCTGATGGCCTCCCCTCAGTTTTCACTGCTCCCCCATTCTCATCGTTACCCCCTCCCTGTTTTGATCTGCGTGTGTTCGTCTGGTTAAGCACAAACTCCACCATGTCGGGTGGTATCTCATCCATTTTGGTTGTTGTTGAGGTTGCACATATGATATGAAATGACTTGTGATTTGTGCCTTGTCTGGTATCTGAGTAGGGAGGAGTGATGGGGTGGGGTGGGGGCAGAGTGGAGTTATCACGCCTAAAGTGATTCATTATTCCATTTGAAAGCGTGTATGTTCTCTACTGATTTTGTATGCTGGTGTTGTTAATGGAAAAATGTTCAAAGAGAGAAGATGCATGATGAAATAATGCTGAAACAGTGTAGAAACTTATATATACAATGCAGAAACGGTCTAAAACGATCTTGAAACAGTCTGAAACGGTATTGAAACACTATGATACAGTTTGAAACGGTATTGAAACAGTCTATAACGACATTGAAACAATATGATACAGTCTCAAAACGACATTGAAATACTATGATACAGTCTCAAACAGAGTTGATATAGTCTGAAACGGTGATGAAACGATATGGTACAATCTGAAACCACTTGTGAAAAAATTCTGAAATAAAATATAAAAAATAATATGAAATAATGCTAAAAATGTGAAAATAGCTAGAAACAGTGAGAAACAATGAACAAATGGGATGAAACAATACTGAAAAGTCAAGAAACAACTTGATATAGTCAAGAAATAGTTAGATACGGTGTTGAAATAATCTGAAACAGTACTGAATCAGCATAGATACGGTGAGATACAGTTGGATACGGTGCAGAAACTGTTAGATACAGTGCTGCAGAAACAGTTGAAACGGTGCAGAACTGTTAGATACAGTGCTGCATAAACAGTTTGATACGGTGCAGGAATAGTTTGATACGGTGCAAAAACAGTTGATACAATGCTGCAGAAACAGTTTGATACGGTGCAGAAACAGTTGATATAGTGCTGAAATGAACTGAAACGGTGCAGAAACGGTGAGATACAACGAGATACGATGAGATACAACGAGATACATTGAGGATGAGATGAGGAAAAGTGAAATTGGTGTAAATGGCAGGAGTATAAGTGAAATTGGGGAAACAGTGGGAGTAAAAGTGAAATAGGGGGAAATAGGAGGAGCAAAAGTGATAGTGAGGAAAATAGGAGGAATAATGTAAGGGTTTGGTATGTTATGAGAAAATATTGCTGTGTTATTGATATATTTGTAATTATCTTGTGTTTTCCTCTATATAGGGCAATTTTACTAAAATATTGCTACGTTTGGTAATTAAGCTCTAAAACTTGTACTTTTATGTAAAAAAATTCTTTTTTTTTTGGGCAAATTGAGCATATTTGTACTTGATATTGAAATTTCAAGCACATTTTCCATAGTATTGAAATTTTGAACAAAACCGTTCCTTAGTTCTCATGCACCCTCCCACATCCCTCCCCATGACCCTGTTTCTTTGACAACCCCTCCACCATCATCTTTGTCGCCATTGCCGTTCGTCAAGACACAAATCTCTGGACAACCATTTTATGTAATTGACATTGAGAAATTTTTGTTTCTCGCCATTGCATCATCGACGGCGTTTGCCAAAGAAGATTCCAACTGATTGGCTGTTTTAAGATTATACATTTTTACAAATTCAATGGCACAAAGCCATGGAGTAGAATGAAAGTTGCAGTCAAAATTGGAAGATTACGCGAGGGTCTCCTAATGTACTCTTGTGTTGGAATAATTTCGTCTCCTCGAGAAGACACTGAACTATGAATTTGACGATCGTGAGTTCGTCAGAGCATTGCAGCTTGTACGACACTAACATGTCTGGTAATGAGGCAGCGCAAAGGCAATGATTGTAGCTAAGGGTGAGAATGATGTAATTTTAAGGTGTTGAGATTTTGAGAAGATGGCGGAGGAGAATTAGTGAAATAGTAGCTTTTAGATTTCACAATCAGAAAAGTACGAGACTCTCACCAGAAAATGGAAAAATAATAAAACGATAATGACTTTGGTGTTTATGACTTGAATTTATAGGAATTGATGATGATTTGACCTCATTTATTTGCAAAATAGACAGAATATTTTGGCGCATTATATGAATAAGTGCGGCTGGGTTTTCCTGATTTTATGTTTTCATGTGTATTTTTATGGATGAACCAAGTGAATACAATCTGATCTTAGTTATTTACAAAATGCACATAGTATTTTGCCTCATTAGATGACTAAGTGCGACCATATTGTCATGATTACAAAATATTAGCCCTTAAATAAGTGTGGTTGGATTGGTCCGATTTCTTCTCTGTGGGTAGGGAGCGAGGGTTTCATAATTATAGTTTCTTAAAATGTAAAAGTGCACATTTTTAAAAACCATCTTTAATGTGCTTAATCTCTCAAGACCGTATATAAATATGCTCATTTGTGTAAGTCCCCGTGCCTTTCCACAAAGTCGTGAAAATTTGATGACTAGCCAATTTTCGACATGTTAAATGAGTTCCATCCACAGTTTCAAAATTCATTGAAGAATAGCCAATAATGACTCACGTACGATACAGGCTACTGCCACTAACAACACCCCATACATTGAATTTACTGAACTACCCTTAAAAACCTACAGCTCAACATAAATACAAATTACGCGTGAAAAAAAACAGAGCAAAGTACACATTCTCTCTCCAGATCATCGTTCTCTCTCTCCCGAAGTTCAAATTCAAACTGTAAAAGGTAATTTGAGCTGCGTTTTTTTCAGTTTCTGTGAAGTTTCTGTGCTGAATTTCAGTTATTTTGCGGAAAGATATATGTTTTTGTGACTGTAAAACAATGATTTGAAATAAAAATTCGTGATTATGATCTCTTTGTACTGTAAAATATGCGATTCATTCAACGAAATTGTTTTTGTGACACGAATTTACTGTTATTTATATTTAATATGAATTTGCATTGAGTTCAAAAGGGTATGCAACACTAGATGTTGGGGGATTAGTGTTACGTTGAAGCAAAGTCCAATTATAATATCCTGTAGCTATAATTATATTTTAGCTTAGCAGTTCAAAATCACCTGTTGTCCAGCATTAAATGCAGGGGCTTACTGCTAAGTTGAAGCAAAGTCCCATTATAATATCCTGTAGCTATGGTATATTTTAGCATATAAAACTGCACTTCAAAAAATCCTGTTGTCCAGCACTAAATGTTGGCGTTTAGTGTTACGTTGAAGCAAATCCCCATTATAATATCCTGTAGCTATGCTATATTTTAGAACATAGAGCTGCACTTTAAAAAATCCTGTTGTCCAGCACTAAATGCTGGCGTTTAGTTTAACGTTGAAGCAAAGCCCCATTACAATATCCTGTAGCTATGCTATATTTTAGGACATAGAGCTGCACTTCAAAATATACATGTTGTCCAGCACTAAATGCTGGGGTTTAGTGTTACGTTGAAGCAAAGCCCCATTACAATATCCTGTAGCTATGCTATATTTTAGGTTATAAAGCTGCACTTCAAAAAATCCTGCTGTCTAGCACTAAATGCTGGCGTTTAGTATTACATTGAAGCAAAGCCCCATTATAATATCCTATACCTATGCTATAATTGAGAATATAGAGCTGGACTTCAAAAAATCCCTATTGTCCAGCACTAAATGCTGGCGTTTAGTTTAACGTTGAAGCAAAGCCCCATTATAATATTCTGAAGCTATACTATATTTTAGGATATAGAGCTGCACTTTAAAAAATCCCTGTTGTCCAGCACTAAATGTTGGGGTTTAGTGTTACGTTGAAGAAAAGCCCCATTACAATATCCTGTAGCTATGCTATATTTTAGCTTATAAAGCTGCACTTCAAAATCCCCCTCCCCCTGTATAATTAGCTATTATACTATGAATATGTATATTTAGCTTATAGGTTAGCAGTTCTTAAGCTTTCATTATTAAGCTACAATTACAGTATTTTACCATGTGGTTTTCTTTGTCACTTAGTTTATTGTTTTTACTATGTTTATAACTGCATGTAATGGCTAAATAGTGTATTATTTTTGCATTCAATGGAAAATGGACACCAGATTATAAGTACATAGATCAGGAGACAAGGATTTTTCTGCATACTGAAACAGATACATTTAAATATTTCAGAAAAAGCCTTTGGAAAAAGATAGATTTAGATGAAGAACATTTTGAAACAGTCATATGATTTGATATAGAACTTGTCACAAGAAAAGGGATCCCTATAAAAAATACCGATGATTTAATCAGCTGTTTACACTTGATGAAGAACAATTCCGAGTATAGGAGTAGACGTTTCATAATTGACTTACACAACGATCTCCACAGTCTGAGAGAGTTGATTACACTGAAGGCCAAATGATAATGCAAATAGACAACGATAATGCTTTTGAAGTGATAGTTTTAACGCCTCCGTCTATCGAAGCTGTAGCAGTAGATCACCAGTTAATGCATGCTGAAAACACAGAACAACAACTTGTAAATCTTCAACTTCGTGAGACATCAAGTGTTGCAAAAAAGAGAAAGAGGTATTCAAGGAAGAAAATAAAAGAATCTCCTCGTCCAATACTGAAAGAACATGCAGATTTGGACAACGTCAAGGTTGGATAAATTTTTTTAAACAAACAGTGTGTCACTAAATATTTCTAGACAATTGCAATTGCACACCATTTTGAATTCAAGGTTGTGAGATCAAGCACAACGAGATATTCACTGGCGTGCATGAATGAAAAATGCGAGTGGACTGTTCGATCTTCTAGAATTAAACAGTCCACACTGTTCAAAATACTGAAGTTTGAGAAGAATCACACTTTTTCAGTGGATGATAGAAAAAGAGACCAAAAACATGCTACGTCGAAGCTGGTCCGAGATGAGATAGTTGAGAATCTGAGAGACGATAATTATCCTGTTAAGCCTAATTTTGTTGTTGCAGAGATTAGAAGGAAAATGGGAGTTGAAATCTCTTATAATAAGGCATGGCGTGCTATAAAAGAAGGAGAGTCTTTAATTAGAGGGACGCCTGAGGAAAACTTTCAGAAGTTACCAGCATATTTATTTGTGCTAAGAGACATTAATCCAGGCTCACACGTTGCTCTTCAAAGAGATGCTGTGAACAGGTTAAAAAAAAAAAGAAAATGTGTACTTATATATTTTTGTGTAGAATTTCAGTAATCCCCATTAAAAAAGGCCTGAGACTGCACTGTTATTTGTTGGAGTCCCATCACAAAATGTTCGGACGTCGTAATTATGTATAACTAAGGTTCCAATACTAAAAGCTGAGACTCAAAATTTTATCATGTATTTTACTGATAACACTGCAATTGTATTATACAAGTTCAAATATATGTTTTTTGCTTGTGTGGCATCTATTAAAGGCTGGAAACATTGTAGACCTATGATAGTTGTCGATGGAACATTCCTCAAGTCAAGATATCAAGGGACACTACTGGTTACAGTTACGAAAGAAGCAAATAACCAAATCTTCCCACTTGCCTTTGGAGTTGTAGACTCAGAAAATAATTTGGTATACAATTGGTTCTTTAGGTAGTTGCGCATTGCATTTGGTTGCCGTGAGAATTTACGGTTCCTTTCAGATTGTAATTCTGCAATTGCAAATGGGATTACAAATGTATATCCTGAATGTGCGCATGGGATCTGTGTATATCATCTGGAAAAGAACCTTAACAAAAGGAATGTGAGTTCTGTAGTGATAAGTATATTCAATAGTGCATGTCGGGTCTACACGATTGTAGAGTTTGAAAAAGACATGAATCAAATGAAAGAAACGGATAGGGCAACCTATGATTACCTCATGGAAGAACCACCAGAGAGATGGACTAGAGCTTGCTGTCGAAATCGAAGATATGACATGATGACATCAAATATTGTGGAATCCATGAATAATGCTCTTTTACATGCTCGGGGAAAATCAATACTGTCAATGGTGGACAACATAATGAACAAGCTACAAAGCTGGTTTTATGAGAGACGGAAGAGCGCGCAGGATATTTTCTTTTGAACATCAAAATGGATGTCGTACCCTATTTTGGACTCAACTCGAGGCGAGTCGGGTTTCGGATTTGACTGGGTGAACACGTTTGGAGTTAGAGTTTTGGGGTCGCCACCTAATAAATAGGCGTATTAGGTCACCTATTAATTTCTAATTCCATTTAAAGAATTAACTCCGGGTTGGTCTACGAGTTAGGAATTCGGGTAAGTGTTCGAAATAACCTAGAAGGAAGGGGTTAGGTACCTCCTAAGTTCCACTAAACGTGGTTCTCGACCGATTATTATATTGGATTTAACATATTGCTTATAAAAGGATAAAATCTAAATAAAATAGACAAAAGAGATGTGGGGTGCAAAGTAAGTAAAATAGGCAATTTAATGTATTGCATAAACAAATTGAAACAATAATCATGTTGTACAAATAGCCACAAAATAATAAATAGCTAACTAATTAAAAGTTTGAATAACCCTAGGTTTTATTATCCTATTCGGATTAGAACTCGGCTTTCGTCAGGGACGATAGTTTCAAAATCTACTATCAATATATAGCTCGGGTAATTTCATCACTTCCGAGGGGCTTAGTTCCCTTTAACCCTGATACCCTCTTTAAGTATTTAACTAAAGCGCTAGCTAATATTTTAAACGTCCTAAAGGTTTACTAGCGTCCCACTTAATGTCTCGGAGGCCATTGAGACTACTAATATAAATGTAAAATGTCTAGACTCCCTAATTGTGTTAATGCCCCAATCTAGACTCTTCTAGTCGTCACATAAAGAGTACGGTCATGCAAATAACACAAGTCAAATAATATCATGTAAGCAAAATAATTTTAAAAGCTTTAAAAGTAGGCCTCCAAATTAAAACAACTAAGTCGTAATAAAGATGCAAAGCCTTCATGCTACTGTTAAATTTTCAGAATAATCAATTTTGCAGAAATAAGCCAGCTCCCTGCACTAATTTAATCTAAAAAAAAAAACCTGTCATGCATTAACTAAGTAAAACTCGGATTTCCAGATTCACGCAAAACATTTCAGTTTTCAAGTAGCACTTCACATTCTCAACATATCTTATGATTTCACTCATTTCAACACACAACAAATAAATAGAAGGTAGAAGGTGGCCCCTGCTTAACCAAATATTCACATTACATAGCAGTAACTTATATATAGTTGTAGTTGTACCTGCAACGTTAGCAAAAAATACTAAGAAAAGTTCAATACAAGTTACCTTCCAATGAATGGATAAATTTTGTCAATACGAGCTTCTGGACAAGTCTTTAATGTGGCTCCCAATAAAATAATGAAAAATAGAGTGGTGAGTTAAAAGATAAAAAAAGTGTAGAGAAATATGTGGTTAAGTTGTGAGAAGTGAGAATGTTGGAATGTGTATAGAAGATGTAATTGCAAGTGATGATGAATCAATATGTTAGAAGATGTGTGTATGAAAAGATGAGAGTAAGTGATGAATGAATGTGAGAAGTAGGTATATTTATAGGATTTTTGAAAAATAGTGGTTAAGGAAAATGGGAGGTGATTGGGGAATTTAGGCTTAATGGGAGGGATTTGATTGGATAAGATTAAGGGGAATGATTTGAGGGAGATTTGAATAATTTTCCTCAATAATGTATGTAGACTTGAAAGTGGGGAAAAGGGTGACCTAAAATTATGAAGAAGAGGAATTAGGGAGATTGTGAATGGGAGTGAATCAAGGGAGAGATTTAGGGAGATTGGAGAAAATTTGGGGATTAGATTTGGGAAATGAACTTGGTACTAAAAGTAGTGTAGGAACATTGGGGAATTTTTAAGAATAAGATCAGGATATATTTAGGAGAAGATTTGGGGGGATGAACTTGGACGGGAAGACGTATCTAGACTATTATTTGGTCTAGATTCAAGGTAGAATTAGAAAGAAGGTTTGAGATTTAAAAATTCAAATAATAAGGATGTATTTGGTTAGGAAATTTGGCTAGGTTCAGAGTAAAATGTAAATAAATAAAAATAAATAAAGATAAATAAAAAATTTTGGGTAGTAATTTTGAAATATGGAAGAATTAATAATAAAAAAGAATTTGGACACTTCAATTGGCCAATATTTAACTTAAAGGTGTAAAAAATGAAATATAGATATACATATATTATAAAATGCACAAATAAATATTAAATAAACTCAAATTAAATTATTTAAATATATATAATCATAAATAATTACTAATTTGCACAAATAATTACAAATTAAAATAAAATTGACATGTAGCCTAAATGACGTAATTATATAATATAGCCACTAATATTATGAATGTACTAATTTCACAAATAGTCACAGTTTTGACAAATAGCCTAAATGATGCAAAAGTTACATAATATAGCCACACTTAAGTATATAATATATAAATAGAGGATAACACACGTAAATGCATGATTTATAATGCAAATTTTGCACAAATAGTCACATTGCACCCTTAAATTGAATTGTGGCCAATTTTAGAAAAAAGAGGGACAAAATTGAGTGTCAACAATGGACAGATGATGAATTGAAAAAAAATAAAAAAAGCATACAGAATGAATGTGAGTATATCAGATAGTAATATAGTTATTTTTGGATGCGATTTGTGTTATGTCAATGATAATTCATGAAGTCCAGAAAAAAAGTCTGGGACTTACCAAATATTTTGTTGCAGTCCCATTATGAAAATAATGGGGACTTGCTAGTGTGCACAGGTTTTGTGCTGGGACTACATGGTATCCAAAGCGGGGGATACAGTAAATTGCATCATTATATCTGTTATGCTAGTTATTTATTTATTTATTTATTTCTTTTTACTAAATAAAAACTAGTCAAGTAGTCTTATACATGACATCTTTACAGGTTGACCGGACTACGGATCAAAGCTTTAAAGTAACAGATGAAGGGAGAGAATTCACTGTTTGTTTGAAGAAGAAAGAATGTCAATGCCTCAAGTTCCAGATGGATGAAATGCCTTGTGAACATGCACTTGCTGCCATGGACAGAGTACACCTACACAAGTCCGATTATTGCTCTATATGGTATAAAAGAGAAACATGGTTAAAACAGTATGAAGCGGAAATCAACACTGTTGGACATGAAGAATCATGGATTTTACCTGATAGCATTAAAGAAGAGATAACAAAACCCCATAGATTTTAAAGTTAAGCCAGGTAGAAGGCAGGAGAAAAGATTTGTCTCCACTGCAGAATATGTAAGACAAAAGGGGAAATAATGTGGGATATGTTGAAAGCGTGGGCACAACAGGACATCCTGCAGACTCACTCCAGTACTTCATCCATATTCAAAGAAACATAACTCTCAATAAAAACAATAGGTATGTCTCTCTATCTGCATTTTATTTTTTAATTCTATTTTACTGCAATTCAACAGCCAAAGCTGCTATGTTAAATTTTTTTTTTTTTTTTTTTCAGTTAGGAATCACATCGTCACTAGATAGATAGAATATCATTATTCTCTATTTTCTTCCAGTCGCAGCAATTCTAAACTCAAAAAGGGATTATTCACTTATAGAACACTTTTTTTTAAAAAAAATTTTACTTCCTCTGTATTCTTTAACAAGGATTATTATATATAAAAAATACACTTTTCATTTGTTGCTGTGCAAAATAGTTGTCTCGATTTATCTATTTTCTAGTTATCTTACTTATTAAACAACAAATATTTTGATCTCACTTGATAATAAAAACACAGTACTTAAAAAAACAAAAATACAGCTCATAATACGAAAAAACACTGTTCATAATTCATCAGCTGCTCAAAAACTTAAAAACACACATGAAATAAAAAGACAAACAAACATCCCACATTAACTGAAAAACACATAAAAACTACTAAAACTTATTCAATTACAATAGGCTTCTGGGCTGATCCTACATCTTCTTCACTGCTGCCATCATCATCATCATCATCATCATCATCATCATCATCATCATCATCATCATCATCATCATCATCATCATTATTTTTGTGACCGTGACCATCCTGACGGTTACTAATGAAATTTCAAAAACCATAGTGACAACACCATTGTAAACCTCATGAACAACGTGATTAAACCGAAGCACCTCACCCAGTCTGTAGCTTTTACGCTGAAGAATCTCCTTCCATCCATTACACAACCTTGAATTCCCCTTACCAGCCTTGAACTTCATTTCATAATCCGTGTCATCATTTTCACAAAGTAAGAGAGCATTTCCATTGACATTTAGCAACTTCTGTTTCCAACTCTCTGGAAAGATCTGAAAAAATAAACTTGCGCAGTTAATACAAAAATCAAAGACATTGAAAAATTACATGAACAAAATATAAAAAATAATTTGGTAATTTTTTTAACATACAAAATCATCTCTTTTAAAGTATGATTTTGTTATTCGCATAGTGAAATCGCCTAGTTCCTCCCAACGATCGTCCCCCATATTATTGTTTTGATAAAAAAATAAATTAGTTCTCAATTAGTTGTTGTTTACTTCAACTGCAGAACCTTATTTATAGGCTAGGAGTTACTAACTTTTGTTCAACTGTTATGGTTAAAGAGAATATGTATAGTCAAAAATAGATTAAATATCACTATAAATGTAGTCAAAAAAGCTGTGTTTCTATGTTCTTCCTTATGTTTCTTCCAGTTCGAGGTCTTCTCGTATGCCAATGTTATCCTGGTAAAATGCTGGTACCCGAGATATTTGCTGACACACTCTTAAAAACTGGAAAAGCTTCTATATTTACAATAACGTCTCAGGATAAAAACCTTGAGCACCCATGTGCCTTAAACTACTGGCCCCAGCATAAAAATCTGGGGATTAGTGTTACATTGAAGCAAAGTCCCATTACAATATCCTGTAGCTATTCTATATTTTAGCTTATAAAGCTGCACTTCAAAATCACACCCTATTGTCCAGCATTAAATGCTGGGGCTTAGTATTATGTTGAAGCAAAGTCCCATTACAATATCCTGTAGCTATGCTATATTTTAGCTTATAAAGCTAAATTAACCAGCCATATAATAGGGAATAATTTGTAAAAGAATAAAATATAACATTTGAAACTGTCGAAACGCCGCCCAATAACATTAATTTATCAACAGAAGAGTTGTTAGTTGTCACCTTAATTTAATTACCTACTATTGGAAATGGTCCATTTGCTATCAGACAAAATATTAGAGGGAAAAAAAGAAAAGAAAAGAGGAACTCGAAATTCGTCTGGACGATGCAAATTAAAGGGGTATTGTGTGGAAAAGAAGGGTTTTGGGCAGGAAGTTCTAATCAGAAATGCTGGGGCATGTATTGCTGGGACTATACATAAACATTATTTAAGAGTCAAATATTTTACACACAAAACATAAGGCAAACTTACAGCCATTTTCATTAACAGTAATATAAAAATTACATAAAAGCATACTTCTAGAAACACAAAAGAAGTATCCTCAAGTACAAGAAAAAATAAATTACACTTGCTTCACACACATGTTAACACTGTCTGTTTGCCTTTTTGAATATATGATATCATTATAAAAAAATTACTAATATGTGAAAGAACACCAATAGATAATATATCAAATTAAAACTTTGTTTAATCTCCATAATTCCTAAACACGGGCTCCCCTGGCCCTCCATTGTGCAATTACAGGGGATCTGCCATTACTGTAAGCAATTCCATCAGTTTTTCGTAATATTGTCGCTGCATGTACCTTAAATTCCACAACTCATCTTCACATTTTTTTCTGAATTCGTTCAAGGATTCCACCTAATTCTTCAGAATGTCAAAATGCCAAGAGAGGTTTGTTGGTATTGAAGGAAAGTTCGTAACATGCCTTTGAGTTGATGGTCCATGACCATTCTGGAAAACTTGGCCTCCATTAAATGGTCCGTGGCCATTTGATGGTCCGTGGCCATTTAATGATCGGTGCCCATTCTCCATAGATAATTTTTGATCAGATAGTATTTGACACAATTTCTTTATTTTTGTTCAATAACAAAAATGACAGATTGGATTCTTCTCTATCTGTTTTATGGGTGGGAATTTATATACATTGATATTTGTTTATAAGAGTCACTTCTGAAAATTCTGAAAAGGTACAATGAGTATTTTGCCATCAGTTCTGATAAGTCACACTGTTTAGAATGGGTCACACTGTTTAACAGGTTTTTGAATTAGTTTGTGTGTTGTCCAGCATTAAATACTGGGGCTTATAAAGCTGCACTTCAAGATCACCCCCTGTTATCCAGCATAAAAATACTGGGGCTTGGTGTTACGTTGAATCAAAGCCCCATAACAATATCCTGGGGCTTGGTTTAAAAATGCTGGGGCATGTATTGCTGGGATTATACATAAACATTATTTAAGAGTCAGCATTTTACACACAAACAAAGGCGAAGTTACAGCCATTTTAATTAACAGTAACATAAATATTACACAAAAGGATACTTCTAAAAACACAAAAGAAGTATCCTCAAGTACAAGAAAAGATAAATTACACTTGCTTCACACACATGGAAGCATAAAAACAGAACACTCCGAAACACATAAAAAGAAAAATACAGTAAAACATTAATGATTACTAGGAACGCGGGAGCTAGAACCAGAGGTTGAGTCTGTAAAGTTCTGCAATTCAATGTCCATGAGTTTGTCAAAAATTCGATCCATATCTTTATTGTTTTTCTCTTTGAAATCTACAAAAAATTCAAACAACACGTCCAAGTTATTCTTCACGACTGATACCTCAGTTTTCAAAAACTCAAGATCACTTTTCAAATTCCTAACATCATTATTCAACTGGCGCCATTGTTGTCTTCTTACTTCATCATTGCAAGCCATTTTTTATTTTATGCTTTTTTATTTTTCCTTTTTTTTTGGAATAATATTTTGTTTTGTACAAGTGAAAAAACAACACCACTGTCTAATTTATAGAAAATAAAAACACAAAAAACCTGTAAAGAATATTTCTTCTATTAAACTGACATTGTAACTCAAAAAAAGTTGTAAAGATTCCTTACATCTTTCTCTGAAAATTGAACAAAATCTAATAAAGAAGATATCACTTTTTTTATAGGTGGGGTCGTATCTGTATAGGATAAGATTGAACTGAGATTTTCAACTGTATTAAAGTAGCAGTATTACACAGTTGACAACACAAAAAGAAATCAAAGAGATTCTGGAAAGATTCTGTACTTTAAATTACTACAACAGACCTCTGTTCCAAAATATATTGAAATCCACAAAATATTCCTTACTTTAACTTTGCAAATCCACAACATTTGTGCCGAGTAACTTTGTTGCTATAAAATCCTGGGACTCGTTACTTATTTTAGAAGTACACCCAGCATAATGACCTGGAAATTGTCTACCATACTTAATTCACATTGTTATATTGTTGACAATACATGAACAAAAGTAGATAGATTCTTTTGTCATTTTACATGACAAGTCAAGTCAATAAAAAATCTTGGAAGATTCTGTAACTTAAATTACTATAAGAACTGTTTTACAATATTTAAAATCCACAACAAATTCTGTTTTTTAACTTTCAAAAGTCTGTAGTTTAAATATGAGCAACATTTTCATAATCACAAAAAATAATAACATTTATTCATATATAAAAAACTGATATCACATACATCAGTCCCAACCATTGTGTTATGCAGCTGAAAAACAACAGTATTTTGATCTGGGGTCCTATACTCATATTTGTAAACTAATCCCAGTGCTTGTGCTGGAGCAATGGTGTTATGCAGTTGAAAATAACAGTATTTTTGATTTGGGTCCTATACTCATCATTGTAAACTAATCCAGTACTTGTAATATGGCTAGAACTTCAATCCTCATACACAGAACTTCTACCCACATGGAATATGATCTTCTACCAACTAGGATTGAATTTCTGTTTCCTATTTCAGTTATTTATCAAGCATTACACTTACTTGATGAGAGATGCAAATATATAAAACACAATTTGATAGAAAATAATACATAAACACAGTAGTTTTAATTAGAACACAAATATATAGAGTACTCATAGACAGTACATATTAAAACTACTAGAAATTATTCAATTACAATTGGATTCCGTGCTGACGCTCCATCATCATCATCATCATCATCATCATCATCATCATCATCATCATCATCATCATCATCATCATCATCATCATCACTGCTTTCATCATCATCACCATCTCCCTCACCATCCTGATGGTTTATGACAGAAATTTCAAAAACATCAGATAGAATACAGTTGATCATCTCGTACCATAGATGATCAAAACGAAGTATATTACCTATCCTGAAGCCTTTCTTAATAATCATATCCTTCCATCCATTACACAATCCCAACTTTGAAGCTCATCTCATATACATTATCATCATCTTCACACATTATGCATGTCATTCCATTTTTATTTGGCAGCCTCCGCTTCCAACTTTCTGGGAAGATCTAAAAGGAATAATATTTCACAGTTAATAAAAAAATCATAAAACACTTAAAAAATAAATGAAAAATACTTCGGTCATTTCTTTTAACATACAAAATCATCTCTATCAAAGTAAGATGATGTGATTTTCTTGTCGAAACTACCTAGTTCCTCCACACGAGTATCTTCATCTGCCATATCTTCTTTTCTAAAAAAGCCTATGTAGTTTATATGAAGAGATGAAGTCTCAAAAATTTTTGTAGTTTGCTTTAACTGCAAAGGGTTATTTATAGTCAAAAAGTCAGTAAATACATTAAATGTAGTCAAAGAAGTTATATTTTCTATGATCTTTACAGTTTCTGTACGTTATCAATTGCAACAAAGATTGTGTAACTTAAATTACTATCACAAAATTTAATAATATTTATTAGTCCCGAGTGCTTGTGCTGGAGCCATAGTGTTATGAAGCTGAAAATATCAGCATTTTGATCTAGGGTCCTATACTCATAATTGAAAACAAATCCCAGCACTTGTGCTGGACCATCGTGTTATGCAGTTGAAAAATAACAGCATTTTGTAAATTAATCCCAGAATCACAAAATTTAATAATATTTATTCATATATAAAAAACTGCTATCACATACATTAATCCCCAGTACTTTTGCTGGAGCTATATTGTTATGCAGTTGAAAATTACAGCATTTTAATCTGGGTCCTACACTAATAACTGTAAACTAATTGAAAATTATAGACTAATAATTAAAAATGACAGTATAGAAACTTCACATAAACTCCATTATGGAGATCCTTGTGGAAATTAAAAATTAAGATGTGCTGCTATAGCTTCAATAGCGCGGCAGATCATTCGCACTTGTCGCCTTTGCACGTGACGCATATTCGAAATATCATTTTGCATTTGCTGTATTACATTAATGTGGTCCTGTAGGACTGAAACATACTAATTTAGATTATTTGAAAATCCTGGTGGTGGTGGGGGTGGGGGTGGGGGTGGTGGTGGTGGCCCTGACTGTGCTGGTGATGGTATTAGTTGATTGACAGACATTGTTGCACTTGAAGTATAAAAATCTAAATATATATAATTGTAATAATAAGATGATAAGAAACAACTATCATTTGATATGTATTTATAGAATAAATTCCATAATCTAATAACAGTTGCAACTTATAATTCAAAAGGGACCATTACATAACAGTTGTGATAAAAATACTGAACAATCACAATTCAAAAAACAACAGTTACATTACACATACATAACTGCCCCAAAAACTTAGATATTTTTTACCAAAAACTGTAAACAGACACATAAATAAAGTAAAAAATTCAATAGACATCTTCAACAGTAGAGCCAGAACTAGAACTAGAACTTAAAGGTTCTAGTTCATCCTCCCAAGTACTAACATTTAAAACCACACGATCTGAGGATTCCAGAACCCTAAAATGTAGCGTACTTCCTACTCCAAGATTTTTAGTACGAACGAACACCCTCCATCCATTATAAAGCTTTCTCTGTCTTCTCACTTTTAAGTAGTTCATCTGGAAATGACTACCACGTCAAATAAGAGTGGCGGGCACATCACGTCTGGGAAGCATAATTGCCAAGCATACTGGCAAAATCTACAACACAAAACAAAAGAAGAAAGGCACTATTTTATAATAACGCAAACAAATAACACTTTAAAAAAATGGTATGATTAACTTACAAACTGATCTAATTTAGCATCCAATTCATTCAACACTGCTTCAACGATTGTTGCCACCTTAAAAATACAAAAATATTTTGCGTGTTCTTTTCAGTAACAAAGTGGTCTATTTATATTAAAATAATTATACAAGAAATGTTCTCTATTATACTGTATTGTCCTTCTGCTTTTGGATGAGAGTAAAGATTCTTTCTTCTTTATATAAAAGCTGCACATTGCTTGTTCTTTTCCTTTTGGATGGAGAACTGGGGCCAAGATACAAAACTAAGACTTTATTATAAAGAGCATTGCAAAATAAAATTAAACTCAAATGTCCATATCCCTTAATTTACTACCCACAGCAAAAACATCTGGGGCGTCCATGTGCCTTAAACTATTAGCCCCAACATAAACATCTGCGGGGGAAATCCATGCGCCTTAATTTACTACCCACAACAAAAACATCTGGGGTGTCCATGTGCCTTAACCTATTAGCCACAACATAAACATCTGCGGGGGAGATCCATGCGCCTTAATTTACTAGCCACAGCAAAAACATCTGGGGCGTCCGTGTACCTTAAACTACTACCCCCAACATAAACATCTGGGGGTGTCCGTCTGCCTTAAACTACTACCCAGAGCAAAAACATCTGGGGCATCCATTTGCCTTGACTGTTATCCCCAGCATATTAGATAATATTTTTCACACAAAAAGAAACGTAAACTTACAGGCATTTTAATTAACATTAGCATAAAAATTACATAACAGGATACTTCTAAAAACACAAAAGGAGTATACTCAAAGTACAAAGAAAAGATAAATTACACTTGCAGATGGAAGCATTAAAAAATGTAACACTGCTGGAGTTCCAGCCTTTTTTCTAAAATCAACTTAATACAACATAAGTTCATTAAAAAATATAAAAAAATAGTATAAATTAGTACTCTTGTGTCCCTGGTGGAGTATCAACTTCATTATAGTTTGGGATTTGTCTCATTGCTCTCATCATCGTTGTTATTTGTCGCTCATTCCTTTCAATCCTCGGATTTTGCCGAATAATTAATAATCGGAGGTGATCTACAGTACGAGTCAACTGCTCAATGTCTCCCTGCAAACCTGCAATATCCCAATATACATCATGCCATGTTTGCTCAGTGGAATGCACATTTTGAAGTGCATGTGCATTCTCAACTACATGCCCATTTCCCTGTGGGAGAGGCATTTTTTTCCCTAAAAGACTGCACAAGCAAGTAAAAAATTTGAGTCAAATTTGAGTGATGATTCTATATTCAAAGACTGTATTTATAGACATATAGGCATGCCCCACAACTGCACCCCTAAAAAATAGGAATGCTCGTAACCAACTCATAACTGCAGACCCCTAATTATTTTGGTAAAATAATTATACTAAGTAATTATACCCAGTATGTTAACTGGGGGCGCTGGTACTTCATAAGTAAACTCACAGTATTTTGGGCTGGGGAATACAAACATATGCTAAAATGCTTTTATACAACGTCACATTATTTTGAACTGGGGCACAAGTACTTAAAAATGCAGAGTCCCAGTATTTTATAATGGGCACAAAGGAATTTTTTCCCCCCAACCCACCCAGTCCCAGACATTGGTGCTGGGGGTACAAGTGCTTCATATGTGAGCTCACAGTATATATATACCTGGGACTGTTTACCTAGAATTAAAATATTAGCATCCCTATTTATATACTTCAAAATGTAATAAATAATAACAAACAAAGAACATATATAGTATAAATACTTCAAAAAACATGTACATTGCATTGTTTATAAAAAAATAACAATTTGTAAAATTCAAAAAGGATAAATAAAGATTCAGAGAAGTGGCAGCCTTCCATGTCCACAAGCTAGTTTCTCATCATGCTCTCCATAATCATCATTCAAATTCTCTGGTGGAGTTTCATGGCCTTCATCTCTCTTTGATATTCCATGCGTCAGTAGATTAGCAGCAACAATTCTCCTATAAATACTATAGCTTCTACTCCCCAATCATAATTAAACAAATCCTGTCCAAGCATGAGTAAGTCTGTAAACCTTGTTACAAAGAGACCACAATCTGTGCCTCCTGTTTGTTTGGGTGCTCTTTGATAAACAATATCAAGTTTCTTGTACGTCGTACCAAAATTAGGATATTTAGTATCAAACTACATCTCTTTTAGCAGCTGAGGTATAGCAATTGCATACATTGCCATCTTGATCTTCACAGAATTTTCGTGCCCATCAAAAACCGAATCATAGACATCTATTCTATGATCTTTTATAGAATAAACTCTCAACCAATAATGAGTGCAAGAATTGAAATCATTAGGATCAACTGAAGATTTCTTAATTGGAATATAGACTTTTTCCACTTGTGTCCATGCTATGCCACATCGATTAGTAGACACATTCACACACTCATAAAGGTTATTATGTGTAGTTTCTTCAAACTCTGCTAGGTCAAAATCTAACTGAATCTTCTCTAAATCCTCCAATGTCAAGTCATGAATATCCAAAACAACTTTTGCTGGAGGTTTATATAAATTTTTCCTTGGTTGAGCGCGAGTCTTTTTTCCTCTTTTGTTCTTCTGCTTCTTCATTTCTTCAAATTCTTGATCATTCTTCCACTCTTGTTCCATTCTATCCTTCTTCTCTTTTATTCTCCGAGTCTTCTCTTCCTTTGCCATATCATCAAAATAGGATTCGACCTTTAAAAAGAACGACGACTCTATAAAAAAATCAAAATTCAAGTCTGTCGTTGTGAACATCGCTGAGTAGTTTGTGAAATGATATACATGCTTCTTCATCAGATAGTATGGTATAACATCAACATGCTGCAAAAATCACAAAACATAAACAAAAAAAATAGTTAACAAATATATATATATATATATATATAAAAGACTACAGAACCAATAACAAAAATAAGTTGTAGAAAACCTCATTGGTAAGTGCATATCTTCTATCTGCAATCTCTCTAAACCACATTTTGCTCTTCACTGGAACAGTATATAACTTAATTTGTTTCTGTGAATTGATGTCTGCAATTTTGTCATCATAAAGATCATCACCCCTGAAAAAGTTACAGACAAACAATATAAATAATACAAATTTAATAATATAATCTACAACACCCTTTAACTGAATACAAAAAAATTAAAAAAATAAAATAAAATAACTTACACTGCAGGGGCGATGTTTTTATCAGTCACTTTCAAGCCTTTCTTCAACCATTGATAAAAAATTCTCAAAATATTAGACGTGGCATTGACATAATGAAAAGGGCATACACGCTTATAAGTACGCTTCCAATCACCCTTTTCCTTTGGCTGAAAAGGCCTGAATGGAGATAATAAGTGGTGGCTAATCTTACGAACCCTATGTCCCCTGCCTAACAACTCTCCTCCTTATGGATCATTTGCTAGTTTGTCTGGCAAAACACCAAAATCCGTAACTTCCGCTTTTTTCACTGACTACTGCATAGCTGACTGTTGTTTAGATGAACATGCATCTGCAATATTCCTAGACATCTGTTCCAGCAACCTTCCATTTCTCCGTAAAAATTAACTGTTCAGGTGTTTTCGTGGCTGAATCCAAAGCAGACTCTTGCTCCAGTACTACAACAGATGCATCAGCAAGTGTCATAAGTTTTGAATTTTCTTTCTCGATTGATGCAAATTTTGTACCATCCTTACTTTCTGAGCAATCGATATCCATAGAATCTGGCCTGACACTATCGATTGCTGCTGCAGTCTCTTGCAATGGCTGTGAGAAGCCAAATGAAAATGAAGGTGCTTCTATGCGACCAATATTCATGATGCTTTCGCTTGCTTCAACCAACTTTTCAAAAATTTTAGGTTTGAGGTGAGATGCAATTTCAGGAGAAGCATCATTATCACGTTTCTTCCTTTTCTTGCTGGAAAATGCTTTCAAAGGCTTTTTGACAGGCGAATGCACAACAGCTTCTTTGAAACCTTCTTGAGAACCTTTATAAATAAAGATAATATATCACACATTGGCCAACAATAAAAAACACAAAATAATTATAAAAAAGACGTTTACATACCTACTGGTATAAAAACAAGACCAGCTTTGCAAAGCTCACTGACAGTCTCAACTTCAAGTCGAACCTCAGAACTATGACTGCGTTGATTGACAACGTCTTCATTATCAGCTTTAACATTTGTTGCTTCTGTAAAAATAGACAACAACAATACATTACATATGCATAAACAAATGAGTCGCAGTATTTAATTATGGCACAAGACACACTATTCATTGACCAACCCACGAGATATTTTATGCTGGAGTGTAGACCATGCAAATATGCAAGATATTTTCACATACCAGGAGTCAAAAATTTTTGATTATCAGCAAGCTTATTTGGTTGAAAACCTTCTTGAGAGACTTTAAATAAAGATAATTTGTTACATATTTTAATCTACAAAAATAGGAACACTAATTATTATATAAAAATTACTTTTACATACCTACTGGTGTCCAAATACCAGCTTCAACAAGCTGGTTTACTTCCTTAATTTGTTTTTCAGCCACAACACTTTTCCCAGATTCGCCATTATTACCTTCTGTAAAAATAAATAAGCACAATACATTACATTTTTTATTTTCTATAGAAAAAAGAAGTGGTAAAACACATATTAAAGTAGATTTCCATTACTATAGACTTCCCACACATTGGTACTGAGGGCACAAGTACTTCATATGAAAAGTCACAGTATTTGGTGCTGGGGGCTATTTTCACATACCAGGAGTCAAAATTTTTTTATTATCAGCAAGCTTAATTGGTTGAGAACCTTCTTGAGGGACTTTAAAAAAAGATAATTTGTTACACATTTTAAACTGCAAAAATAGGAACACTACATATTATATAAAAATTAGTTTTACATACCTACTGGTGTCCAATACCAGCTTCAACAAGCTGGTTTACTTCCTTAATTTATTCTTCAACCACAACACTTTTACCAGATTCGCCATTATAACCTTCTGTAAAAATAAACAAGCACAATACATTACATTTTCTATTTTCCATAGATAAAAAAAGTGGCAACACACACATATTAAAGTAGATTTTCATTACTATAGACTTCCCAGACATTGGTGCTGGGGGTACAAGTACTTCATATGACATTAGCATCTCATAAAACACAGTATTAATGTATAATAAGTTGGTTGAATCTACCAACAAGTTTTTCTCTTCTTACCATTAAGTGTGGAATAAATTTTTCATCACAAAGCGGAACATCTGTTGGATTCAAAGATGCATCGTCATCTTTAGATGGACATTTGTGCAATAAATCAGATGAAGGATTCTGTTTATCTGCATATATAATTTTAAAAAATCACTACATTAAACAAAAAAATCTCTTTTACTTAGATTACCACTATACAAAATACTCTATTTAATTACCATGACTTTGTTGATGATGGTCTGAATTTGATGGCGCCTTTTCTAAACCGTTTGTACCTTTTGCTTCATCTATGGTGTGACGGGTATCAATATTGTAATCCTCTAAAACATCCACAATCATTTGATTGCTTTTCTCTATTAAAGCAGCTAGAATACCTTGATCACTTTGTACACTACAAACTCGGACCGATTATATGGTTCTTTGCAAAAAACTATTCCGACCATCTGAATAATTCAAATCATCACCAAAATGGCTCTTCTCATTTCTACTTCTGGTGTCTGATTTACTTACAGAAACACCACAGTTTTCCCCAAGATCACTTGTCTTTGATTTTGCAACAAGAATCAGTAATGAATCAAACTTTGCAATCAACTGATCTGTAATCCTCTTCTCCATGTCAGCAAGATCTTTCTTCACACTATTTTTTGAGGAATTGATCATATGTTGAATCTTGATCTCAGAAGGTAAGTTTACTTTGAGATTAGCTGTCAATCTCTGATAAAAGAAAAAAGATTAAAACCACATAAGAAAAAGAAATCAAAAGACAAAACCCACAAAGAATTTCACCTTTACAACTTCATTCATGTCAATAGATTCTGCTGTTGAACTAGTCTTTGAAGATGACTTTGAGGGTGACTTTGAAGTTGAAGCACGTTTAGATTTATGCCTTATTGGTCTTACTGAGGCATCCTCCCAAAACTATTAAAGAATACATTTCAAAACCAACAAAAAATTAGAAAAAGAAATAACAAACAAAAGCAGGTACTAGTAAAACTCACATGTTCATTATGAAAGTACTCATCACACAAGACATTGTAATGCGGGGTAACAGCACATGTGTAACGAAGCATCAGAGGTTTGATCCTAGGACGAACAATAAAATACTGCCTGAACACAGGGAACACCTCTGCCACCCAACAACAGAATAGGAAGGGCATACCAGGAAACAAATAAGTAGAAGAATTTGGCTTCATAATTGACTGCAAATGGTGTATCATTTGACGATATATCTCAGTACCCCACTAATAACAGCTATGCACCACTTCATCATCAATAATAATCATATGTTGATCATCCACTACTCTAGGTAATGGCCGACCCAATAAAACAGAATTAAGCAAATATACCTCAGCTAGTTTAACAACATCATCTTGCTCTAATGGAATATCCAATCATGCAGCTGATATTCTATTCACATTACCCTTGTTTTTTGGAGTCACTCTCACATAACTGGAATGATGTTCAATCAAATCAAGCAAGTCATATAACTTTAAAGTCCACTTGCTGTCCTTTTTATTAACATCATCTTCAGGATTCCTGAAATACTTTTCCTTTAATCTACTCTTTGAAAGCTTAAAAATACTTATATCTACAACACTGGAAATATTAAGACCACTAACTACATGAAAATCATCGGCTGTGAATTCTACTATATCACCAAAAACTTTGAAGCTAAGCTTAGTGTTGTCTGAAGAAACTATTTGAGACTGCAGAAAATAATTTATAAGCCTCCCAGAATATTAGCATCTTCCAATAGCATAAACTTTCCTAATGGCAGTTGCTTCAGTTTCTCCAGGTGATCGGCAGACAATAACCCTTCAAGTAATCCACGATATTCTATGTCACATTTCCATTGGCAATCACGATTTTTTCACTGCGCAAATGGAACCAATATACCATCGTCGTTTGCCAAATTATCCATACCCTCATCATTTGGTATAATCTCCATAGCTGTAATATTAGCACATGTGTTAAAATAAAACAAAGAAAAATTAACACTTATATGCTTGCAGCAAAAAACCCACAGACATTGGTGTGGGGGCACAAAGTAGTTTGTGTGCAAAGTCACAGTATTTGTGCTGGGGGACAACTTGTTGGCCCAGACATTGGTGTTGGGGGCACGAGTACTTCGTGTGCAAAGTCACAGTATTTGTGCTGGGGGACAGCTTGGTGGCCCAGATATTGGTGCTGGGGGCACGAGTGCTTCGTGTGTAAAGTTACAGTATTTGTGCTGGGGCCTATAATGCTTTGTTATATAAAGTTCCATAATTTAGAACTGGGACACAATCACTTGTTAAATAAAGAGTCCCAGTATTTTATTGTGGGGCACACTAAAAGCTTGTTCGCCCATCCACAGACTGACTTTCCCAGATATTGGTGCTGGAGGTACAAGTATTTCATGTGTAAAATCACAGTATTTGTGCTGGGGACTAGAATACTTTGTTATACAAAGTCCCATAATTTAGAACTGAGACACAACTAGTTAAATAAAGAGTCTCAATATTTTATCATCAAACAACAGTCTATCCCTTGCAAAAAGTCACAGTATATAGTCCTGGGGGCAAAGGCTTTCACAAAAAAACCGTTGCCCTTTAAAAATAACCCACCATTTACAATGGACAAGTACCTGTTAAAACACGCAGTCCCAGTTTTTTATCATGGGACAACAGTCTTTCCCCTACAAAGTCACAGTATATAGTTCTAGGGGCAAAGGATTTCACAAAAAAAGCGTTGCTCTTAAAAAAATCTCACCATTTACAAAGGAATCAAAAGCTTATACTGTACTTCAATGGAAAATCTAAACATTTTGCAAAATAAAATCATAATCTAATAACCCAATAACCCGTACAAAAATGAAAAAATAACAATACGAAGTAAACACAGTTACCTTATTAGACGAAACAACAAAACAAAGTTTTTACCAAAATAAAAAGCTTCGAAATCTCAAAAATAAGAAATTGGTATATTTCGAAAGAGAGTTCGTGTATTTTGATAGAATTGAAAAGTCACAGTAACAAAGAAAGAAATAAAACCCCAGATTAAGTTAAAAATAAGGAAGGGTATAAGCGGAATTTTCAAAAGGCATAAAACGACGTCGTTACACTATTATTTTTAAAAAACACACGTGGTGGCTAATTCTCAGCGAATTTGTAAACAAAAGCTACGCATCAAAGAGCGGGTGCCAAAATGGCTTCCCCGCGAAATTTTTACCACAAAGTCCGGATGGTTCTTCAGGGTACAAAAAAATATGTATGTTCACAAATCCTAACAAATCATATACTTACGTTTTTGCTTCCAAATTAAATTGATCATAATTTGTCCCAATTTTTTTTTTTTTTTTTTTAAAAAAAAGCTCCGAATAACTTTAAATTTGATATCAATTCTACTAATACCAATCTCGACAATTTCAGTGGTTCAATTCAATTCTAACATTCAAGAATTATTAGATCTTTTGGGCACATAAAGATTTTGAACTTTTTGAGTTAAGGTGTTAGAAAGTAGGCAAGCATGGACTTTCGTCCAAAAAAATAAGACACCTGTGCAGGCTAATTAGGAGAAGAAGACAAGCAACAATTTATTCTTAGTATAGCCAATCTAATTATAGTTGCACAAAATAAGAAATGAAGTCTGTCCAAACACAAGTATGAAAACCTGCAAAAACTATGACTACATTAAATGTTGATTAGTGATAAAGAAGAAGAGCCAAATAAGTATTACTTAGGTTAAATTAGCTTTTAGGGCGTGCAAAAGTCGACATATATATATGGACAACCATCGGACGTGGAGGATGACAATGCGATTTATAAGATTAAGATGTTGATAATTATTGATCAGTGACGAGTTTTGATGTTGACCAAGCTATATATGCATGGATGTTCCTAGAACAAGTTATAGAATTTTTTACTAACATATTGAAAATAATCATTTTCAGCAAGAACAAAAAGGCAAAGCTTAAACTGATTACACTTCCTCAAAATATAGATTTATTTCCAATCTTCTCAATAGTCAAGAAACTCAAGGATTTCATGAGCTTAACGTCCAAAGAAATTTCATCTATGATCCGGTCCTCTTTGGTAATGTATGTTAGAGCCTCCCGCATTTGTTGAGGGTATATCGACTGTAAGTTTATTATATGATGTTAGAACAATCCTCACACTTTGACCAAATATTTGGGAATTGAGTTACCTCCAGATTCCATTTTTCTTAGAACGTAACAAAGTTAGACGTCCATCTTTAACAAGGCGGCCTCCATGTTATGTTATTCATTCTAAAATTTTCAGCTCCGAGCATGCAATGAGTGTTACAAAATCACATTTTAGTAATTGAGAGATTTAATGAATTATTATATTTTCTTTACATGAATTTGGACAATTCTGACCAAATTCAACTTTTGAGGTTGCCTTTTGCAATTTTAAACAATTCTTACTTCAAGATCAACTTTGAGATAAAGTTGAACCGAATGATCCATGTTTCTCAAAATTAGCTTGTTTCTTGCTAATTTAATTTTCACTCGATCGTTTGATCTAGTTTTTTGAGATGAAGCTACGGAAAGCCCATTTAAATACGGCCTACAGCAGCTTTCATTCTTTCAAATTCTTTCAATTTGATAACTCTCATTTCATAATCCGAAAAATAATCGGGGTGATACCGTTTATGATGATAAGGGAACCAATATCATGTTGCATTTCTTTCTTTATATATCTAGCAGAGCTGTGAAACAAAGGGAAATGTTTTTCCAATTTCTGGACCAAGATCAATTTCAGCAGTATCATGCTTGGCCCTAGATATTTAGATTGGGATTTTACACTTCCTGTACTGTGGTTAGGCGGATTAAACAGAGCTAGTCATTTTTCTTTTATATTCCATGTATATTTTGGCTAATATATACATTGAGCATCTCATTTGCAGTGCATGGAAATGACCATCTATATATTTTAGACTCTTGCATGGTCGAAAATTCTTGATCGAAGAAAATAACAATGAATATTCCTCAAATATATATAAATATATATGGCAACACCTTGATTAATAGTCAGTTCTATGGTACGAATTTAAAAAAATAATAAGAGAATAAAAGACAAGTGTTAATAACTGTACATGCCTATAGTAATCCATAACATATATCGCACTAGGTAACTAGGCCATGTCTCCTGGAGTCATCCCAAATATGGTCATTCAATTCGAGTCCCTTTTTAGACAGTACTATCAAATTGGTTAACTATATATTTCTCCAACTCATCTTAGCTGTGAAAAAAATTCCCGAAAAAATTTGTTGCTATGTGCTAATTCCACTATATTATCAAGTTTAGCAACCCATTCTAAGAACTCTCACTACTAAAAAAATCTTAAAAATAGCAATAGAATATTTCTGTCGTTAAATTGTCTAATTTTGTCGGTAAACAGTATTTCTGTCGCGATTTACCTATTTGTGTCGTTAGTCCATCGGTAATAACGTAAATAGCTAAAACTATATGTCACAAAATCGGACGTCAAAACAAAACTTTTTAACAGTGTCTGAAAGCTCTTGTAAGTGTTATATATATATATATATATATATATATATATATATATATATATATATATATATATATATATATATATATATATATATATATATATATGTGCGTGTGTGTGTGTGTGTCTTCTATATAATGACATAAACGTTTAGACTTTAAATGAAATAATTATGTGTAAAGTTCGACATTAATGTTGTTTGGCAAAGCTATGGTTGTTCCTTTGTCTCAAAACTCTATCAACGCCTAGCTACACATGCAATAATGGACACCTAAATTGATACTATCATTCTTGATTTAACTAGTAAATTCATATATAACAAAACAATTAAAAACAGTAGATCTAGAGTCTGCTTTACAGACATGGAACTTTTATTTCCACATACTACTACGTACACTTAAAGAATATACATATCTACAAAGTCTAGAAGAAATATAATTCAGATTACTGGCTATGTAGAGAACACCGCTAAACAAATACTCCTATATTATACAATATAGCAACTGAACAATTAATCCACAAACCAATTAATCTGCATGTTAAGATCCATTTAATTAGCTTAGCAAAGCTGCTGATGGATTTGTGAAGGGACCATAAAAATGAGGCTTTTGATCTCCGATTGCAAAAGAGATATTTGTGGAATTGTCTCCGTTACCATAAGTTCTCTCGCACGAAGGACACATACTAAGTGTGGCTGCTGATAGCTGCAATCGAAAGGGTGCAGCCATTTTCAGTGATTTCAGCTCTTGAAGTTCTTTATTTAGCCTTCTGTTCTCATCTTTCAAATCTTCATAACATTTTCTCAGTATTTCACAGTCTACTTCTGTTTGTTTCAGCTTAGTCCTGTTAAAAAAAATAAATGAAGTTCTGTTATCAAATTGAAAGGAAATTCATCTTGAGGAGCACTCACACAAATGCTTTTTATTTTTCTTTTTTTGGATAAATGGGGTTGCTATTTATTTTTTTAAAAAAAAAAAGAAAGTAAAAGGATTGGATACAAAGCTAGGAGGCGGCGGGGAAACCTTAGGCAAGAGGTGCCATCTGACACTGCTTCACCGGAAAATTTACTAAATGTATATAATAAATAATCTTTTGAAAAAATTAATGTATACATTATATATATATATATATATATATATATATATATATATATATATGTTTAAAATGATTCTAAGATGAAAAAATTAAGAGCTTAAAATCCCAAAATCAAAGTCACAATTGTAATAATAAATTGATATTATTGCTTATGCAAAATTCTACCTATGTTATTGGGTGGTAGGTTGATTATTTTAGTTTTATTTACCTGGCTCTTCGATTCTGAAACCAAACTTCAACTTGTCGAGGACGTAATCTTAATCTGGTAGCTAAATCTCGCTTTTGCTTCTGAATAATTGAAGTTAAAAAAAGGGTTAACTTTTACAATATTTCTAACATTTATGAATATGATAAACAGAAAAAAACAAGGTATAAAATGATTTACCGAATTAAGAGTACTATGCTCTTTGAAACTATCTTCTAAAACGGCAGATTGCTCCTTAGCAAGTCTAAGTTTCTTCCTTGTACCAAATTGATCTTCATCATGATCATCTAACTTTTGAGAAAAAATTACTTTGTTGGTGTCAAATTCTTCTACTTCTTCTTCAAGACTAGTCTCTCTTAATTCTCTCTTAACACTTGAGTTAGAAAATGAAGAAACTGCAACACTTACTGATGAAGATGATATACCAAGTGTTAAAGAGGGGAGAGGATTAATATCTAATAATTCTTGTTCATGGGTAGATAACTTTCTCTTGTTGTTATGTTGGTGAAGCTGAATAGAATCAGGAGTAGTAGATGATCCTCCTGATCCTAAGCTAAGACTCAAACTTGTGTTGTAGATCATATCTTTGATTTTGGGAATGAGTGAAATGAATTAAATTTTTTACACGATGGTATTGTTAATATATAAGGAAAGGTATAGAGGTTTATGGGTCTAACTAGTTGTTGGAATAATGAGAGGAGAAAAAGAATATTGGAGTACTTTTGGAAAGGAGGGTGTGCGGAAAAGGTGATTAATTTCTAATCAAAGAAAGACATGACCAAGAAACACTAATTTACTTAGGTTGAGCATATTATCTTTCAATCATCTAAGAATGATCCTTTCTCTAATTAAAGGTTTCGAATTCCCTTGCCATAGAGAATGGAGAAATCTCTGATAGCAAATGCCACACTTTTTTCTGTGTCATATGGCTACTCAAACTAGATAGCTAATATATATACACATAAAAAAAATTATAAAGAACATGTTATTGTTTTTCTTCTTTTTTGTTCTTGTGTAAATATCACATAAACCCTTGTCCTAAAAAGAAAGAATATAATCTAAATGAAAATTAAAAAATATGAACCGTTCTGTTTATCTCTCTCTCTCTCCTTAGGTTGACCAAGATAAGCACTATATTCACATAGAGATGCATCATGCATGGTAGTGAAATGTTTATGCGTATATAATTAATAAAAGCATATAATATGTATAATGTAGCTGACATACATAAATGATACGTGGAATAATCTTGGAAGTGGATTGAGCAAAGAACACGAGGGAAAGGAATGGTTTGCCACTTTTTTGTATAATATTCTTCTCCTTTTTTGTTTCCCTCTTAAAAAGAAACACTAAAATATTTGGTTTTGTCTCTAATTAAAGGATATATCGCTAGAAGGAACTCATGGTCATCGTCTTAATTTATGGTTTGCGCGTTGCAAATATTAGTACACCATTGTTGGAAGTACTTTATCCCTTGGTGAATATACCCCATATAAATCTGAATTAGACCGACTTAGACTGGTCATTTCTATAAACTAAATGCGGTCAGGATGCTTTGGTTGCATATATTATTGCACTTCCATTTGACACCTATTGTAATGAAAAACAATTAATCTTATTGTGACTTTCTCCTGAACTCTAAAGAAAACTTCTGAAAAGCTACAAAGAATGAAGAATAGAAAAAATGGTGGTACACGTTCTATGAAATTGGTATATGCTAGTAGAAAGCAGCTACTTACAATTTGTATTTCCACCATGCAAGTGGGAGGATCGGACAAGCTTTTATCTTCAGCTTAATATAATTCTTCATTAACTTATTAGGAGAATACACATATATTAAGCACTAGTGATTCTGCTCGCACGGGTTCATCATCTGCATGAAGCCAAAATTAGCAATGCGTTGCGTTTAATTGCAAATTAGAATCAATAATTAGTTGTTTGACCAATCAAGTCACACCTATTACAGTTATATGGCTGTGATTTTGGATGTTAAGAGGTTGCTATCGTTCTTTATGCAGTCTCTCTCCTAAAACTAGACCATCCTCTGGTCCTTATTCCCTACGCTAATATTAAAATATGTACATATTATAATATTATTATTCCATCCGGTTCAATTTATGTGCCAGCATTTTTTTATTAATTTGTTCCAAAAAAAATGACATCATTCTAAATTTGATAACAATTTAACTTTAAAATTACAGTTTTGCCTTTAATGAAATGATTTATGACCACACAAGTTTCAAAAATTTTCCTTTATTTTATAAACTTCGTAGCGAGCCAAACTATGACACATAAAGTGAAACGGAGGGACTAGTATTTTATAGTAATGACTTATGACAAGCGGAGCCTTGGAGCAACTAGTAAAGTTATCTCTGTATAACCTATAGGTTACGTGTTCGAGCCATGGTAACAGCCATCACGTTAAGTTGTGTACATCATATATCTTGGAGTAGGACCCTTTTCTGGATCCCGTATAAATACGAGATGCTTTATGCTTATAGTCATCTTTGTTTTGTGATAAAATCGGCTAGCATATGATGGTTTTATTTCTAAACTTGAACAGAAAGCTACATGGGATGCAATATAATCAGCTACTATATCTGTAGTGGACGTAAAATGGTTCCATTAAAAAATGAAAAGGTTTAATCAAAAAGGGGAAAAGGAATAGAAAAGAAAGGGAAAAAGCATGTTGAAATAAACTCCAAATTGATGAAAATGGCAGAGATAATCAGTGGATGAATGTTTTGTCGGCATCATTTCTTGCTGTCTTAGCTAATATAGTGATTTTAAAAACTAAGCATTCTATAATTTTTCAATTGCACGAGATCTCTGTAGAAAGGTTTTAATTTCGACAAGGAGTATATATAGCACGTTTAATAAGCTGACACGAGTATGGATCCTTTTCCAATAAGAATATTCATGTGGTATTCTCGATTAATTGATTACTATCACAAATTTCGAATTTGAATCCTGATATTGAAGAATGTTTTTGTAGGAAGTGATTTCTAATTAATTGGTTAGACTCCGTGCATGCTAACCCCAATTAGTTAATTTTCATATTTTAAATTTAATATCTAGAAAGAAATAAAGAGAGAGGATGTTATACGCAATAAGGGTGTGGCTAATCCGCCGACAATTTAATTACGTCCAATCGACAAACCAAATGAAAGTGACGTTAAGATGTGGTTCTAACCACATTATTAATCTAATACACTTTAATCTTGAAAGTTACTGTAATCCTCCAAGAATATGATTGTAAAGATACAAAAATTGGATGAAAAGTGGGGATTAGGTCATTATGCTACAAAAAAGTTTAATTACATTCATAATTAAAAGACAACATTATCATCAATTTTATACAAGCCTTCGTTGACAAGTTTCCTTGCGTGGATAGATTTTTGGAGAATAACTTTGACGTAATGGACGAAATCAACATTGTAATTGCAGCTGGTTGCGATTATATTAAGTTATTAACCAATCTTTCCTTAATCCCACATTTGCCCAGTAGTCCATATAGTTGATTTAAATATATATCAACTGAAACTAAAACTTGGTTGCGATTATATTAACTAATCTTTCCTTAATCCCACATTTGCCCAGCAGTCCATATAGTTGATTTAAATACTTATAGATCAACTGAAACTTAAACTAACTAGCATTAGCAAAGCTTCCACAATCCTCATCCAAATATGTTTGTTATAAGCTCATCTTTTATCCATCAACAACTATATTATTAAGGGAAAATGTCCAAATTAAATAGCCCTGAACTTTGTGAATTTAGTCATCCATGCCATCAGTTAAAATATGCAGAAAAGTGATCTCACTGTTTTCAAGAGCATCGTATGTTTTTTTTTTTTTTTTCTATATTGTTACAATATTTTTATACACGTTAGAGCATCGCATGTATATTCTTCCTTTCTAGGGTTGTCCATGGCTATTTGCAAACAAAACCGAACAATATCGAGCCGGTTATGAAGTTTTTTCTTAAATTTGCAGGTTTCAATTTAAACTTATACCCGTACCAAGATTTAGGTTAGACTTTTTGCTTTACAAAAGTAAATCAAAAAATACCGACCCAAACAGAACTAAATAAATAAATAAATATATATATATATTTATAATTAAGCTTTAGAATAAAAACGCATAATTCACCTTGGGCTTGTGCCTTAGGTGGAATCAGTAATCTTGAGGTCCAACATATTATATTACTACAAATACTACTATTTCAAAGTTAAAACTAATGCTCTTCAATACTGAAATATATTGGGTAGTTCTAGATTTCGATGTCCTTTAAATTTAGTTCCCATGAAAAGATAGATTTTTTTATAAGCTTTTTGCGGGTTGTTTGCGTCAGTCTTATAAAGTTTGTTCACATAATTAGATGAAGGTTTTAGTTTATTTATAAATTTATACCAAATTATCTCAGTATTATATTTAATTTAGAGTAGAACAGTAAATAATAGTCAATATCTATTTGAAAAAACGAATGAGATTGAGTTTGACAATCGAACAATCTCAATATTTAGTGTTGTCTTACTTTTTTGCATTCATACCTAATCTTTGAAAATGTGGACTTGAGATTTTATAATTTAAAATATTTTACATCCCTATATTGCTCATGAATCCTTTTTAGGCATCCCATATCAAATATACAACTGGAATATGATGTTATTGGTTTATAATATAATTCACTTAGTAGATGGTTCAATCACTTGAACATATGAGTTTTCTATTAAAAGTGATACATCATTTTCAATGTTGTTGAGTTGTATGCAGAAATACATCTTTGTTTATAGGTAAGTTTTAGTTTACGTCTAAGAAATCGAAAACTAACTGAATTGTATCGAAATCGAAGAAAAATCGAAATGATTGAGACAGTTTTAAAAATTTAAATTTTGATTACACATATATTAAAAATATTAAAAAAATTGGTATAGTACAAAATTTTATAATAATCGATCGGATCAAACAATTGACACCTCTATTCATCTCTTCATCTCTGAGGGAGTTTCAGCTGGTATATTTTAAATGTCGACTATTTTAAGTTGTCATATCGGTGATAGACTTTGGAAAAACGGAGAAAAAGATCTTAATTTGTCCTGAAGGCTTGAACTTGTGAATAATCATCTACGTGTTCCGTTAAAAAAAAATTTGACTAAAATTGGCCTCGTCATTATCAGAGGTATCATATGTAATCTTCACTTCTACCAGAGCTCCAATTGGCATTTTCTATCTCGCTGTTATCAAACGAATCATATACACGTACCAATTTTTATTAAAATTATTTTTGCAGTCTATTAAATTTCAGAGATGATTAAAGGTCGCTACAAAATACCAACTCTTACGCTTAGAGTAAAAGTTTTGATTGGCGCAGTCTTCTCTGAAACCAGCCTTTTCAATGATCGCCGTGGTACCTTTATAACTCGCTTATTTCAGTGATTGCAGTGTTATAACACAATGGTACGCAGGTAGATTGGTTTCATAATCCTTTACAATTATGGTTGTAGTTATATGTTCACAATAGATCCTTTAAAACAATATTGGAATTTTGTAAAAATAACATAAGAGATCCTTGTAGATTCATTATCTTCTAGTCAAATCGTAAAAGGGCATAGAATAACATTTTTTCTTAATTAATCACATGTAATTATCCTATATTATACACCTATTTCATCCTTTAATTACTAGAGTACCTTTTAGGAATTGACAAGTGGCAAGCAAGTGGGAGGAGACAATAGTAAGAACTGCAGGACCCATCAATGATTTGGCATGATGGGGTTTTGATTCTAGGGGGAAAGGATGATTAATATTGAACGTAGATATTGGCAATGATGGAGTTTTTGTTTTGGGGGAATTTCTCCCTTTGAGGGTTAGGGGATGATGTTGGAGATAAGGTTTCAGATGTGCCTCCGGAATTTAAGGCCAACCCGACCAGTCTCAGTGCGATTTTGTGCTCTTTGTTTGGCTTTTTCCCGTCCTTTATTAACCCTCCATATATATATAAGCAAAACAATGTTTCACTCTTAAGAGGTACACACACTGTGGTTTCAAAAAAAAAAAATGAAGATACACACACCAAATCACCGAGATCTTTTCACCCTCAATCAAATGTATTGAATTTAAGTATCGGATATGAATTCAGATTGATCGTGCCAATTTTTTCAGACATAGTAAATGATAGATATATTAGAATAAAAAGAGTATAGTCTTACAAAATGTTCGTAAGAAACATGTGTTTTAATTAAGTTGCATTTTAAGTTCTCTTAAACATGTTGAGAATTGATCACTTCAAAAAATGAAAGACAGTTTTTTGGGACTGAAAGAGTATATTTTGTACGTTTGTAAGCAATAAGAAGTGTTCTAAGTTGTATACTGTTTAAGGGTTTATAATCACGTTGACAAGTTGGGATTCTTTCAATCAACTTTATTATCTCTTCAGAGTTCTAGCACAAGTTATGTTCAATGCGTTTCTAATGTTTTTCACTTTATCTTTTAGCTTGCATCGTGCATTTAGACGTCGATGAGAATATAGTTTTTTTGTTTATTTAGGTGGAATGAAAGAATACCAAGAATAGACAACTGTCTTTCTCATTAGTTACAAAATGGCCATGATTAACAGGGAGGCATTTATGCCGCTAGAAAATGAATATAGATGAAAAGTAGGGTGGTGCTATTCTCCTGATATAATTATGGACATATTGAATGTCAACACTGAAAAAACAATAACAAAGGCCATCGAATAAGTTCCCTTTGGACAAAAAGTAAATGCCACTCTCTCAGCAACATGAATCTGACATTGCTCTCTTTCATTTTATTTTTGTAAGAGCCTCAGCAGCTTACCGACTTTCAGAAAAGCAAGAAACTATTAGTACCCCACTTGGATTGTCTATCTCACTTCTCCTGTTGAGCTGACAAGTATATGAAGTCCAATATGCCAATAGTAGTAACTACTTGTTACACTAACTTTGGGCTAGAACCAGTGCAAAATACTTGGTGATGTGTAATGGAATGGATGGATGAATCTTCTATCCATGACTAGAGTTCTCGGGTTTGAGCGTTGGAAATGAGGAGAAACCCCTGGTAGTGAGCATGAGCAACACGACAGTAATTTGGATTAATAGGGTCAGTTTGGTACTTATACCACATGGTTATATCAAAAAGAATATTCAAAATTTGGTTGAAATTTCAATAAACCATTAATCTTAGGTGATTTCGTCTCATATGTCTTGGTGATAGAGTTATTTAGTATTTGTGTTGATAAATAATAACATGTGTCATACTATATAATAGTTGAAGTGCGTATAAATTAACTTCAAAGTTATAATTAGTGAATTAAAGAACTTAAATATTTGAAATTATATTTAGGATCTTGAGGAACAAGAAATGCACAAGGGACCTAGCTCCATAACTACACATTTGGAGCTGGAAGAGTGGGGTGAAACATCGACCTCATATGGGCTGTTGGTGAGATAACATGACTATCTTTTACTTATTGTACTAGAAACAAATGAAGAGAAATGAAGCAATTATATTTAAAGCATTCCCTACAACTTAGAGTATCGCCACATGCAGTAAGTATGGCTCTTCAAGTTGATGTCCCGAACTCCATACTACGTATGAGAGAAAAAATTAATCAAATCAGAGAACATAATCCATGGTTGATGAAGATCAAAAGACGAAGAAGAAAGAAGAATGGATGCATGTCGCATTGCGTTGTTCTTGACCATTCATTTCTTGATTTAAATAAGGAAAAAAGTATTCACATTTGTCGATTTATTACTCAAAATTGCTCAACTTTTGTCACCTTCTATACTTTCGATCTATTTATATTCTTTCCTTTATCAAATTTTTTTGTATTTGTCTTCGCCACTAATATAGCTTCAACTTGAATAGTGCGAATTCCACGTATCTAAATTCTCGAGATAGAATATTCAAATTGACCCCTCATATTTGTTTTATGGTTCTCAAGTATGCGCAATTGAACTCCATTATAGAAGTCATGGGCAGAAACGAGATTTTTGCTTAAAGGTAGGAGTAACATTAGACATATGTTTAACATAAGGAAATGTTCTCTATTTTTGCATTGTATTGTTCCATGAGGGATGAAGAATCAGGAGTCACTCATCCTTTTCCAGATAGAGTAGCTTTCTTACGATAAGTGGACTTCCTAGTCACGAAATTTTTGTTTTGTTAATTATAGAATTAGAACAAATGCGTTTGTGCGTGGGAGTCAACGTGTTTAGGTTTAGAATACATGCATCTTTCCAATCATGCAGCATAAGAAATAATATGCGAATTTCCCCGGGGTACTGAATATTGGAATATATATATACTAGTTTCTCAACACGTGCGCTGCACGTGAACACTATTTTCAAGATTTATGGTTCATAGTATTTCCCAAAGGTTACTACACACTTTTGTAGAATTAAATCCTAGTATCATATCAAGTTATTGCATTATTAAAAGTCATCGTGATTTCATTCTGAATTGCTATTTCATTAAAAGTTTTTCTATTTATATATATGTGAACTATTATCATCATCCAAAATTATATTTCTCCTCGACCATTTCGTGGATTTTAACTTTATTTTCAAGGAATACTTAATTTTTGTAACGCTTAAAACTATCAAAACATTGATCATTTAACTTTGCATCAAAAGAATATATATATATATATATATATATATATATATATATATATTTGTGGTCCCAAATTACTTTCATGATCTAAAGAATAATTTCCAAGTATTAGTGTTAAGTTCTACTTTATGTACATCACAACCTTGAATATATCCGTCTACATCTTTTCACTCCACACTGAGGCTCCAACTTAGATATTCCAGATGTGAAGATGATCTAGAAATGAAGTTAAGGGTACTTAAGAAGATAGGTTCTTAACTGTTGTGTCTGTTCGTCAAAAGGTTTTAGCTTTATTTTTTTTTTTAATAGACATTCGGACTTGTATATATATGCCAAGCAAGATTACTTTAGACAGGAGGATGTACTATATGTAAGATGCAAGGAGATTAGGAGATAGGCAAATAAATATGCAAAAATGGTTCTTATAATTTATCTTTACATGAGTACTGTTACACTATAATAGTCATAAACGATACTTGCTTATTGAAGGTGTCCATTCCCCAATTCTGAAGTCCTAAACAGGTTACCCATCTCCATATTAGATTCTTTGGAAGCATTATTGTTGGCATTAGCAAATTAAAGCTTGGAATACTGAAATAGTAAAATAATAACAGAAATTACATCAACCCCGGCCTAATTACTTGAAGTAAAATAATGAGAGAAGTACAAACGTTCCTAACAATTAAGACTGACTACAAAAGATCATCAAGAGAACAAACCAAATAATCTTAATCTTATATGAATCTTCAGATAGACTTCAATTCGTTAATTTCAAATAAATTAACAAGAGTAAGCAGGAAAGATAATTAAAAAAAAAATACTATAAGACTGATTGAACACATTACTTTGTTCATTAGGCAGATTATGAATATGAAGTTCTCCAATGCTCTTGAGCATAACTAAGTGCATGCAAAACTTTGCGATTTATACAATAACACTTGTTTAACTGGACAAAAAAGCCACTGGAGCATCAAAGCAAGCCTTTGTATTGGAACACTATAGTTGCTTTAAGAGATAACATCAACCATGCGTCTTGAGATGTGCATACATGCGTTGTACACTTGTACCTGTGGCTGCGCTTGACATTACTGTTGAGGTTGGGGATTTGGTTAATCTAAGTTGGAGGTGACGCTCTAATTAGTGTTTGTGAATTTAATGCTTAGTTTAAAAGTCGGTCTATTATGAATGGTGCAAATGAAACCTTTTAGTGAGAGTTGCTACTCCACAAGGAACACACCTTTTGGATGAGACCATTTCAAAATATTATTTTTTATTTTTAAATTTTAAAAATATGATTATTTATTATTATGTATGGGGTATTTACTATTTAGGTTATTTAAAAGGGTATTTTGGTAGTTTGACTTTTAGTATTTTTTTAGGACATACTTTTATATATATATATATATATATATATATAAAATACAACGTAAAAAGGTTTACACTATTCTTGTATTTTTGAACCTGTTGTCGGAAGTTTGCTTAATTGTTCACTTTACTAGTTCCACATAAATTATGGATAATTACTAATTCAACACATTGCGGACGTTAGATTTTCTGTGGTATATATATTGCCTTTTCCAAATATAAACTGGATTTAATTCCTTCATGGATTGGATTTAACTTTTAAGTTATTATCACTCTATCAGTGCATATTAACCTATAATAATAGTATGTTATTTACCATTTACAAAGGATTACCAATTAATGAGAAAACTAATATATAATTATCTAGAAAACTAATAATAGTATGTTATTTACCATTTACCAATTAATGCACAAAACCAAACCTCTTTTAGACTACCCGTCGATAACTATCTTTGCGTAAAGTATAAAAGATAAATATTGATGCGACAATCAATTTAAAGGATGCGCCTCTGCACTTTGTTGGACAATGGCAAACAGCTAAACAAAGATTAAAGAATGTTCTTTCCTTCAAAAGAAAAATATTGATAGCCTATGATTTTAGACTAATCTCATCAAATCTAACAGTGACAAGAATATTCATTTAATAATATAAGATACGGAGTAAACTACTCAAACGGCTCTAAACGTAACTACTAATAATCTTTCGTTCTAGAAGGGGATCGATCAATTGATATTTTCTATAAGTTGAAGAATGAAAGAAAATACGTAAATATAGTCCATATATACTACAGTTTAGATTCTTTGAAGAACAAAGATTTGTGACGCATGCAATAATATTCTTTGGTATAGAATTTTGGATTTTTTACATAAAAGTACAAGTTTTAGAACTTAATTACCAAACATAGCAACATTTTAGCAAAATAACCCTATATAGAGGAAAACACAAGTTAATTATAAATATAGCAAAAACATAGCAATATTTTCCCATAACATACCAAACCATTACATTCTTCCTCCTATTTCCCCCACTATCACTTTTGCTCCTCCCATTTCTCCTTATTTCACTTTTCTTCCCACCATTTCCCCCAATTTCACTTTTATTCCTATCATTTCCCCCAATTTCACTTTTCCTCATCCCATCCTCGACATATCTCGTTTTATCTCACCGTATCTCAACTGTTTCTGCACCGTTTCAACTGTTTCTGCAGCACCGTATCTCAACTGTTTCTGCACCGTTTCAACTGTTTCTGCAGCACCGTATCTCAACTGTTTCTGCACCGTTTCAACTGTTTCTGCAGCACCGTATCTCAATTGTTTCTGCACCGTTTCAACTGTTTCTGCAACACCGTATCTCAACTATTTCTGCAGCACCGTATCTAACTCTTTCTGCACCGTTTCAACTGTTTCTGCAGCACCGTATCTAACTGTTTCTGCACCGTTTCAACTGTTTCTGCAGCACCGTATCTGATTGTTTCTGCACCGTTTCAACTGTTTCTGCAGCATCGTATCTAACTGTTTCTGCACCGTTTCAGGTTGTATAAACACCGAGTGCGGGTAAATTTATTGTCCTTCTATATTTCCATACCTGCACGTATGGTCTGGCCGCTTGATCATTATGTAAAGAAACATAAAAAAAGAGTATACTAATAAATAGATTTAGTTTAAATGGGAAATAAGAGTAGTCTGCCCTCTTCATTCTTTAAGGAAACGTGATCATCTCCGTTGACTATGTCATCAACCGTTGACCAAACATTCTCTTTCTCCAAATTCTAAGGAACCATTGACTGTTTCCCTTCCATTTCTATAACTATAATTTCCTAATAACATTTCGTTGCGGCTATTAGTCAGTTTCCGATCCTTTGCCATTTTATCATAACTATGATTTACCGGAGTCTTGATTTTCCGGTGACAGGAAAAAGAACTCTCTGTATATACAAAATGATAGTATAACAAGGGGTTACCAGAATCTTCATTCTCCAGCGACCCAAATAAGAAAAGATAATGAAACAGTTGCGTGTATATATGTGTTTTTGTGATTAAATGTTATAGCTCCATGGTTGGAAAAAATATATATAGCTATAAAAACGTAGACTCAACAGAGAACCAAATAGAAACGGAGGAGGGGATGATGGCGCTGGGTGGTGGGGGTAATGGTGGTGGGGTGGTGGTGATGGCGTTAGTGTGGAGGTTATGGCATTGGGGTGGTGGGGGTGGGTGTGGGGTGATGGGAGAAAGAGAGAGAGTAAGTGAGAGAATTTTTAATTTGGGGAAAATGGGAAGTGAAAGTGAAATGGGTTAGATTATTGTTAAATGTGTTAGAAAAATAATGCTATGCATTGTAATTAGAGAAATATTGCTATTTTTTTGTAATTAAGGGTGAAAATTTGTATATTTGTGTAAAAAATCCTAGAATTTTTGGGAGGTCTTATTCCACGATTAGCTAATTGATTTAGTTATGTTCTTATTCAGTTCACATTTTCCCGAGTTGATCCGACATTTCGTTATAATGACAAGAGAAAAGCTTTTTTATAAAATGCTCTGCTCTTAAAGACTTAATTATATGTCAATCATTTGTATCAAAAATATACCCTAAAAAAAGAGGTAAAGGGAGGGGGGGGGGGGTGGGGGAATGAAAAATGTGCAATATTTCCTTGTAGGATTACGTTGAATAACATGAGGGACTAAAAATGAAAGGAATAATAATACAGGTGCACAGCTGAATTATCCATTCTATAGCCACAACTTCCCCGGACACAGGGGTCAGGTTCAAACGGACACATTGCAATCATTATCAGGGGCGGAGCTAGAAATTAACGGAAGGGGTTCAAAAAAATTAGAATATTACATTTACGATTCGAACTCGTGAACTAAAGTAATTTTTGAACTCCCTTCACCACTTTACTTGCAATTTTTCTTGTATTAAAGGGGTTCAATAGTGTATATATTACCAAAAATTTTCGTTTTTATCCCATTTACGCAGTGCAATTATTCGACGTTGAACCCCCATTCCAATGCCTAGCTCCGCCACTGACCATTAGAGACAGAATATCAAGAGACAGTCGGTGCCATCATTTATATTTACAGAATCATGGCTCCGATCATTACGATTAGAGGAAATAAATACCGATTCTCATTAAATGTATGCCATTAAGGCTCACAATAGCTATATAAACTCTTATTTCTGCTCATGTAAATCAACTGACAATCATCACTACTACTTGATTATTCAAACGCAATAAGATTACTTGCTCTTCTTCTTTTTCTGAAATACTTTGAGTTGTATTATAAAGTCTTCTAGCCGAAAGTTGTGCTCCCTAGGCACACAGATGTGTTGTTCTGTTGGTTTAATTTCTATTGTTATGTTATTGTTACGATCTTCTTGTTGTTTTTGTGTAAGTGTTAATACAATTATATTTCTTGTAGCCTATTTAACAAACTTAATTGGTTAATCTATTAAGTCAATTTTTAGGTTAAACAGTTTGGGACCCACCGTGGTTGGGCCTAGACATTGTTAATTGTTCCAAGATCTCGTTAATTGTTCAGTTGTCCTTTATCCAAAACCCTCAATCATGTCAGGAGCATAGTACGCCATCACCGTGATCACGTGAGGGTCTCAACTCGATGAAATCTTGTACAAAGATTCCGTAGAAATCTCCGCAGCATGAAGGGAATAGGACCGTGGAATTTAAGGTTGTAGCATTGTAGTTTTTGATGATACGGATGCAAGTGGATTATTATTCCCACGTTATGATTCTTTAGTTATCACCCTCCGTATATTAGATTCGGATATCAAACAGATCCTTGATAACTCGGGAAGCTTCGTAAACTTGACTTGGGCAGAAGTTATTGAAGAATTGTGGTTGATGGACAATATTGTCAAAAGGACGTCAGAGCTAAAGGAATTCAACAGTAGTAGTCAGGTCTCTTTGGGAGAAATCACGTTGCCCGTCTACGCTCAAGGGGTGACAAAAGAAACACATTTTCAAGTGGTAGTTGGGGACTTGGCTTACAATATAATCATGGAAAGGTCATGTATTTATGCGATGAAGGCGGTTCCGTCGGCGTTCCATCATGTTGTGAAATTCCCAACCAAGTGGAGGACTATAGAAATACGAAGAGAACAACAGGCGGCCCGCAGCTGTTATTCGGTGGTCATAGTAAAGAGCATGGACAGAGTAAAGCCTGCATGATGGCAGCAAATAAACCATGGTTGAAAGGGATGGTGGACACATAGACCAATAAAAGACGATAACCCGGAAGCACTTGAGATGCACGTTGAACCTAATGAACCGGGCCCCAAAGAATCCATAATAAATCAGTTGGAGCCCATAACTCCCTTCAAGGAGAATCCTAAGAGAAACGTCTATTTGAGCTTTGAACTCAAAACCAAATGCAGAAGTACATTCCTACATTTCTTGCAAGCTAACAATGAAAATTTTGCTTTGAGTCATGAAGATATGAAGGAATCTCACTGGTGTAATTTTTCATACCCTAAATTCCAATCCTCTTATCCTCCTGTCAAGCAAAAGAGAAGGAACCAAGGAGCGGCAAGGGATAAGATAATTTTTGAATAAGTGGAAAAGCTATTGAAGATCGGTTCCATTTGCAAAGTTCAGTATCTGGATTGGCTAGCCAATGCGTTTGTGGTGCCGAAGAAGAAAGTTAAGTGGTGAGTGGGCATAGACTTCATGGAATTAAACAAAGCATGTCTGAAAATATCTACTCCCAACATGGACCAACTTGTGAATGCAACTGCAGGGCACGAAAGCTAAGCTCTTGGACACTTACTCCTGCTACAACAAGATACAGATGAACCCAGATGATCAAGAGAAGGCATCTTTTATAATGACACGAGGGACTTATTGTTACAACGCTATGCCCTTTGGCTTTTAAAATGCAAGGGCAACGTTCCAAAGGTTGGTTAATTGGATATTCAAAGATCACACCGATAAGACCTTTGAGGTTTACATGGATGGCATACTGGTGACATCTCGCCATGCCCAAGATCATGTTTATTATTTGCATGAAGCCTTCACAATTCTAAGGCAACATAATATGAAGCCGAATCAAGAAAAGTTTGCATTCAGGGTTTTATCGAGGAGGTTCCTAGGGCTCATTGTGTCTAACAAAGGGATAGAAGTCAACCTCGATAAAATCAAGGACATGGAAGATTTATTTGACTTATTGACTAGCAAAAACATATGAAAAAGCTCACAGATCGATTGGCGGCCCTCAGCAGGTTCATTTCAAGATCCTCGAATATGAGTCATAAATTTTTCTCGATATTAAAGAAGCCAAATGATTTTGAGTGGACTCGAGAGTACGACCAAGTTTTAAAATATTTGAAGAAGTACATATCTAGTGGCCCTTTGTTGAGTAAATCTAATGATGGGGAACAAGTATTGTTTTACCATGCAGTCTTCGAGGTAACTGAGACACTGTACCCTCGGCTAGAAAAACTTGCATTAGCACTTGTAATTGCTTCAAGAAACATTTTTTCAGAGCTTTCTGATAGCAGTGGTCACTACATTTTATTTACGAAACATTCTGCACAGACTCGAGTTGTCGGGCAGGTTGGCAAAATAGGCAGTAGAATCAAGTGAACACGATATAACTTATGAACCCTGTACGGCCATCAAATCACAAGTTCTTGCGGATTTTGTAGCCGATTTTGGTATACATGGGTCCATCCAAATTTCAAAAAATATGTCATATTGTCTTCTACACCGATAAAGAAAACGTGGGTCCTATTCACATACGAATCAGCTAATGTGAAGGGATTTGGTCTCGGGGTCATCTCGTCATGCTAACAAAGGAAGTAATGCACCAATTTATTAAGTTCCCAACTAAAACTAACAATAAAGTCAAATATGAGGTTGTAATTGCAGTCCTCAAATTAGCATAGGGACTTAGAGCGGAAGCAATTGAGCTGAAAAGCGATTCCAAACTTGTGATCACCCAAATTCATGGGACGTACACGGCTCGCGAATGCAACGATATTTGAAAATGTCAAGAATTTGTTAGCTCAGTTCTAGGAGTAGAAGACAATCCAAGTTCCAAGGGACGAAAATATGGAAGCTGGAGCCCCAGCAAATCTCACTTCTGTTTTGGAGATAGCCAACACGGGTGGAAATGCAGTGATACACTTGCTTGATACAACTTTTGACCGAAGCCCCAACGAGGTAAATTCAATTAACCTTATTTGAGATTTGCGTACTTTCTTTGTCAATTACTTGCAGGACAGGATCTTACAGACAAAAAAAAAAAGTTCACAAAAGTTACAAGTACGAGTAGCATAATATTGTCTTGTCAAAGAAGAATCGTACCACAAAATGTATGGGGGACCACTAGCTAAGTACTTGGGTCTTTCCCAAAATTATTATGTCATGAGAGAAGTGCATAAGATTCATTGTGTAAACTATTCTAGTGGTCGATCTATAGCATAGAAGCTCATGTGTTCCAGTTACTATTGGCCGAAGATGGAAAATAATGTCAGTGATTTCGTAAAAAATATGAAAGTTGTCAACAGTATGTGCAGATGATGTATCAGTCGGCTGAGCCATTTCATTCGATCCTATTGGCCTGGCCTTTCATGAAGTGGACATTGGACATTGTTGGACCATTGCCCATGACAAAGGGGCATGTATGATTTCTATTGGCTCTAACAAACTATTTCTCTAAGTGGGGCAAAGAATGTGCATTCTAAAAAATGAGAGAGAAGGAAGTCATCGACTTTATTTGGAGGAACATAATAAGTCGGTTTTGGAGTACCATAGGATATAGCCTAGGACGACAACACATAGTTCACCAGTGCAAAAGTCACTAAATTCTTCAAGTAGTGGAAGATCAAGAGAATCACTTCAACCCCATTCCACCGTGTAGCAAATGGACAAGACGATTCATAAAATAAAATAATTTTTAAACCTTAAAAAGGATACTTGAGAAAGCCAGAGGTAGATTGCCAGAGGAACTACCAAGAGTATGTGGGCTTATTGAACGACGTGGAAGACAAGCAATAGGGAGAAACCACGCTCTTTAATTTTTGAAGCCATGATACCGGTTGAAATTGATGAACCAAGCCTTTGCTTTGCTTACGCAACCGAAGAAGGGAATGATGATGCCTTGAGAGATAGTTCGGACTCCTAGGAAGGAAAACATGAGATGTTGATGGTTCTAATAGTAGCCCAAAAGCAGCGCATCGAGAAATAATACAACCGGATGACCAATGTTCAACAATTCATATTCCGCGACTTTGTGTTGCCAATGGTGACTGAAAGTATGCAGGAAGCCAATGCTGGGAAATTGAGCCCGAATTAGGAAGGACCTTACCGAGTTTCCAAAGTTAGTGGAAAGAGGACTTGCCACTTAGAGTCAGCGAAAGTAGAAACAATAGCGAACGATTGGAACATTTCACATTTGAAAAAAACTTCTACTATTGAACGGTCAGGTTCCTCTTAACATATTTTTTGCTTCTTGAAAACGCTTTATGATCTAATTTTTATATTCATCAATTATTTGTATTAACAATTTTGATGCAAGACCTAGCTAGTACGCATGATGACAAACTTTATCCACAGTTATCTAAAAAAACTATAATTGTTTTAAGATCGGTCCAAAAAATCTGACCTTTTTAGCGTTGCCTTCATCCAAAAGCCCCGACCCCCATGTTTCCACTTTTTCTATTTCCTTTTCTAGAAGAAAAAGGTTGGATCTCAGAGGGAGCATCGCGACAAACACTCATGGACTTATTGTATCTTCCAGTACCCGACTTATCGTGCCTCAAGCTAAAGTATTAGGGTGACTACACTGCATAGGATCCGTGAAGGAATGAAGGAAAGCAGGCTTGCTCATTATATGCATGGTTGTACTCTAATAAACAACTTTTTCTTACAGTCCAAAAGTGACATATTCTTACCGTCCAATAAGCGGCTATCTTTGTATATCAAAATATAACTTTTTTTTTAAATATTTTATCTTTTAGTATAACAGCAATGTTGTAAATTATTATGCATCACACCCAAAAGCGACTACTTCTACAAGTAATGAAATGCAACTTTAAACAGTTTCACATTACTTTGATATTTAGAAATGTAGTTTTCCTTCGCGCTTTCATGAAAATCGGACGTCATTCTTCGCGCTTTCATGAAAATGGGACATCATTCTTCATTCGCACTTATGGGCATATATATATATATATATATATATATATATATATATATATATATATATATATATATATATATATATATATATATATATATATTAAAAAAATTCTAAACACAACAATCCAAGCTCTATATGTCATGGGTCACGAGTGAAATAGGCCACAAATAGCACATAAAAATAAAAAATACGCACACAAGAAAGCTGATGCAAGATACTTATTTAATTCGGGGACTTAAAGATAAGTATAAATAGGGAGTTCCCAGTGAGATCACTGTTTTAAAGAGTTCAAATAAAGGAAGAGAGAGCTATATCAAAAGTGTAGAGAAAGATGGTATTTTTAAAGGAGGATACAAAGAGCATCGCCTAAAGATTCGTCCTTTCCTTTCATAGAGTTTTCCAAAAGTCCCTAGCCTTTCTTCAGAATCATTCTTAGATTCTTTCAAAGAAGAGGGGACATGGTCTTTCTAATCTTTAAAAGCATTCACCACCTCTTTGAGCTCTCAAACAAGGTCAAAGCTACCGACACTTACTTTGCTCAATACTTCCTAGCGAGTTTTCACCAAAGCCTAGTTCACATCAATGCCTCTTTGGATCTTACCATCCTTAAGATCGCTGTGAAGCTCTTCCAGCTCATTTTGGGCCTTACTGACTTCTTTTTGCCCAAAAAAAATTTAGCTTCTTTAACTCTCGTCAAATTCGAAGCTTTTTGCAGAGAAATTCTAAGCTTGTTAGCTTCGTTTTCCAGCATTGCCTTCTCTGCAGCAAATAACAAACACATATGAGTAGCCAAAACTTTTGATGCTTGACGTTTAAAAAAAGGCGGTCCACCAATATCGGGCTTCCTTTTCAAACTTGAAGCGTTCCAAAGCAAGGGGACTCTCAAACTTCTACAAAGCTTCTTTAAGGCGCTCTGCTTCTGCTACAATTGTGCTGGCCTTCTCAGAAAGGATGGAGTTCTCTGATATCAACTTCTCGGCTTTTAGTTAAAGCTTTGTGTGGACAGTAGTGAGATCGGAAAGATTTTTCTGCAAATAAAAAATTCGGCTTATGGACTCCATTATGTTCATATGATGCTACAAAGAGAAAATTGTGAGGTAAAAAATTAAAAAAAACAACAGAGACATAAAAAAGATGGGAGGAGTACCCAGAAGGAAGAAAAGGCAAGCTTGTTTAACAGCTGATCAAAGGACTATTGATTAAACCAGTCCAACTCCAGGGGACTCAGCATCGAACGCATGTGAGATATGACTCGATCTAGGTAGGACATGAAATTTGTATTCTCTGGAATTGACATAGAGTAGTGGTTCATGCTGAATTCGGGGTCAACAAGTAGCGTGGACGCTGGTGAAGATGCGGGTGCCAAAGGCAATGTCTGCCCAACTTCTTCCATATGGAAAGGTCTGAGAATTTCCTCCACTGTAACCGCAGGAATTCCTACCTCAACAGAGATTGCTTCCTTATTTACGGGTGGCTTTAGAGGGAGAGAAACCATAGTGGGTGAAACACCATCATCTTCTATGTATTAGCACATGGTCTCATATTAGAGGACCGGAAAACGTAAAAAGTTCTGGCTGAACAAGATTGCTAACCATCCCATGTACTTTTTTCTCGTCATCCAAGGACCATTTCCTCTTCTTTGAAATAGTTCTAGTAGCCTTTACTTTCTAGCGATGGACTAAAAGATCAGCAAGATTGGACTCCGCCTCTTCATAACTTGGGAGTTAGATAGAAACTCGGGGAGGAGGAAAGGAAGAAACTGCTTGCAGAGTGGTGGACAACAAACTACGCTGAAAAATGAAAATTCAGATGTTTGGAAATTTACCACATATAGAGGAGGAGAAGATGTTGGAATAGTATGTAGCGTTTGAATTTGATTTCATTAACAATGAAAGTAGACTTGAATGTCCTGGAATAGGAGGAAGAAATTTCAAGGATTCGCTTGATCCATTCATCGGCATCCATGATCCTCGAAACTTCAACTACATAAGTTGCATGTGTGGAAAGTAAGAAAAAAATGAAGTAGGGAAAAGCAAAATTTTTTATGAAAGCAAAGACTTACGAAATGAGCTCTATTACTCGGGAAAGGGCTCTTTCCCTCGGGTGAAATTGCAAACTCCTACAAATTGACTGAGTCCCCTGTCGATCATTGTCTCCATCTGCATCAGATACAATAGCTTAAGTTGCCTGAGGCAGAATGGTCAACATGCCTTGCAGGAGAAGTTTCGGGGTATAAAAATAAATTAAATGAGGAAAAAAAAAAGAAAATGACACTTGCACCAAGGTAGTAAGTGATCCACGCTCAGTCTTACACCATTAATGGTGACGGGCGGTCATCAAAGTATAATACCCGATGTGAGTCAGGGTCGATTTCCCAAGGGAACTAGCACGTCAAGTGAAAGAGTTTCAAATAGATATTCAAATGACGTTTAGTGTTGAGTACTAGAAGTATGATTTGTTCTATGAAAACTATGATTAATTCTAAAGTGTAAGCAATTAAACAAGTAAATTGTTCGATATAACTAGACTAGGGGTGCAACCAACTAATAGTGATTTCCAACCAACGGGTGTCTTTACTTCACTTTCCCAACACAAGTATAATTATGGTTGAGTATTCCGATTGTGATCTATAGAATCCTACCGGCCTAAAAGAGATCTTGTGCAACTCGCTCGTCAAAGCTTTAGTTGCATACTCAAAGTGCTACTCAAAGACCCGAGGAAAGGAGACCTCTTCCGAGCGTAACTCCTTTTAGATGAGTTAGTCTATATGAATAACCTATCAACTCAAATCCTCACCAACTCCACTATTCTACACTAGTTAATCTCTTCCGAGTCTTCAACTAGCAATGTAGACAAGAAATCCCAAATATAATGGATTTTGAAATTTTGATGTTATTGTAATGGGGAGTTGGATAATTGTTACTTGTGTTATGGTTAGAGAAATAGAACAGCACCCATTAATTTTCTATCACAATAGCATAATTACACCCCCTAGTTATGAATTTAGCTACTCATAACTAGGGTTTGAATCAAAGCACTCAACATGTAATGAAATGATGGATTGAAATGAAACATAGACTTTGGATTGACATATGAATTAATATTCAAAGATACAAGTTTAGAAGCTTACAAAATGATGTTAAGTCTCCAACTTGGCTCACAAAATCGCCCAAAACCTTTAGAGTAAAATGTAATGTAAGAGTTTTTTTGTAATAAAACCCTCACTTTCCTATTTATACTCCTAAGAGGAATTACACAAAAAATCTTCTTCCGTCCCAATTGTGCGATCTCACAATATTGTGCTGACCGCACAATTGGGTCTTTCTCAGCATTGTGCTGATTCCCTCAGCTAGGGTAATTGTGTTGTCGCACAATATTGTGCTGAACCGCACAAATTCTTGAAAACTTGAAGTAGTTACTGCTTCATTTTGCATTTTTGTGCGGACCATTGTGCGGAGCATTGTGCTGTGTTGCACAAATTTGTGCGGTCCGCACAATATTGTGCGGCCCAGCACTTTGTCTTGACACTTGCTCCATTTCGCACGACTCCAACTTCGACTCGACTCGTCCTTCTTTTGTGTTCTTTCCGCTCAGTTTCTGGCCTCGAGCGTTTAAACTAAGTAGTACCTGGAATCACGCAACATTACATAAGAATTGGTCGTGAAATTAGCTTAAGAACACATAAAGTTCCTATAAAGGAAGGCTCAAAGTCGGTAAAATGCCGACTTATCAACACCCCCAAACTAGAACTTTTGCTTGTCCTCAAGCAAAACACACTTTAATGGACCCCAAGTTGCAATTCATCAATTCATGAATTTTTTTCCATTAAAGCCACAACAAGCCAAAATTCGATTCAAGTTCAACAACTAATGACATTGGTTGGTGCCAACAATTAAACCAAGCCATGTGAGCATAACTTTCATATACAAAATATCAAAGAAAGCAAACATGCCATGACACAAGATTTTCAAAGTTTGCCTCTTCATCACAAGATTTCACCTCTTTACTTGCTCACCTCAATTGAAAAGTGAAACACAAGTCCTCAACTCAACTTCACAAGTGCCGTCACCACTCAAGAGAATATCCCAACCACAAAAATGCAATGATAATATAAGTGGAATTAATGATAGGAAGAATTCGCTCACTCTCTCAAAAGAAGTTCATCATGCACACTAAAGATCAATAGGCTTGCCCTTCGTGTACCGCTCCACTAATGAAGGAATGCTTGACCCGAAATCAATTAGGACTTGTTAGGGTTGTAATGTAGGCTTTTGGTCAAAGGTGGGGTAAAATATGGGCAAATAGTGACTACACACCTCATTGAACACTACACCGTACAAAAATTAAGACACACTTCATTTTTCTTGCACTTACACCTTGCTAAATCGAGGATTATACACTAACCTTTCTCCTCTTTATTCATCAATTCTCTCTTTCTTCTTTTTCTTTCTTTTCTTTCACTTGCTTCTTTTTGTTTCTTTTCACTTTTTCACTTTTTTTTATTCAACTCACTTTTGTTGCCCTTTCTTTTCATTTATTTTCTTTTGATTTTCATTAACTTCCACACTTTCACCATAACTCGTGCCACCCCCAAACTTAGGCTTTTGCCTAAATTGCACGTCTTTCAATGCACTCAAGGAGGTAGGGCCAAAAGAGAGGGTTAGTGCTTTAAGCACTTAGAATTGGTCCGGGTTAATAATGTGGTTGCCAAAGGAAAGGATATTAAGCTCAAAGGGGTTGACTAAGGATATAATGCAAGGGTAGGCTTTTTAGATTACTGAGCGGGCCAAAGAAAACCTAAAATCATTTTTCAAGTCAAGCATCACCTAGGATTTCGCCTCGAAGCACACTTAGGGCAAGTTCTAGATCAAGAAGCACACACATGAACACACCAAAACCTCACCACACATGGCACATGTAAAGCAAGGAAGACAAGTATATTCAAGTCCCAATCAAAGGCAATTAAGCATCCAAAGTTTACTCATAGTCTAATGAGAGCTAATTAGTGACATAAGAGCCAAAAGTTGAACTTAAAGATCATAGCACAATTTACCAACTAAATTTTTCTATTCATTTTTCAAAACAAGCTCACATGATAAGGATTAAATAATGGTGGAACCAAACATGCCAAAAGTTTCTAAGGAGCAAAAATCCACAACTAATCATCATTATTTACAACTAAATACTAAACTAGTATTAGAGATGCCCGGTTCAACTCAATTACTTCCTTGGAAAAGAACCATGGCAAAGAAAAACCAAGGAGGTTATTTCCAAAATTTTATGCAACATGGTATTTACAATGAAAATGGTTGTTCGGACCCAAATAAGGGTTTCGCACTCACATGGGATGCCTACGTATCACCCGGGAGTGAATCAGATAAAGAAAAGGTAGCATCCCAAGCGTAGTTCATAGGAGTACCATGTGCTTTTTTTTTTTGGATGCTAAACATATATGTACTAACAACTTAATATAAACACATTTGTACATACATCAAACATAACACCATGTCATAGATAAAACAAATATATACAATAGTTAGTTCATGACAAACAAAGGTACTAAAAGCATCCTATATATAAGATATGGTGACATGACATTCTTTAAGTACCCACCCCCCAAACTAAAAGTCTGCATTGTCCCCAATGTAACTAAAAGTTATGAAAGCATCTAAGAGAATGAGTAAAAGAATGGTCCCTGTCATAGCTAGCCCTCAGTGGCTGGTGGAGAACTGGATGTAGCAGCAGCAGTGGACAAGGGACCCTCAAGGGTCGGTGGAGAGATAGATGCCTCAGCAGCAGTAGGACCCTCAAGGGTCGGCTGAGTATCGGCAGGCTCTGTCTGGAGTGGAGTGGTAGTGGCAGCGGTAGGCAATGGCTCATGTTTCTCTGTCTGCTCAACCCTAGCAATAGAAGTGGCCTACCTATCCAAGATGTCACAAGCTCCTGATGCCTGATAAGCTCCTCGCGCTCGGGATCCTCCTCCTCCTCGTCATCCTCATCATCGACATCCGCAGCCGCAGATGTCCTACCTGTCTCCTCCAAGAATGAGAAGTCACCCCGACAATAACTGTAAAAGTCCCTGGAGAGGCTAGACAGCTCTCCCCTCAGGCTTGGGATATCCTCATCAACTCGCTGCTCCATCCTCTGCATCCTCTTCCCCATCTTCTTCAACTCTCTAGTCTGCTCCTTCTGGCCCTCCGCCAGCTCCCTCAAGCTCTCTTGAATGGGCAGCATGACCTCCTGGATAGGTGTCATGACCTCCTTGAACACTCTCGCTTTCAACAACGAGTCTTGGAGAATAGTGTTCAGCTTCTCGTTCAAGGTGTTTACCACAGTGGACGTGGCGGCGACAACACCCGGAACCTGAAGCAATGAGGTATGGCCTAAGATAGATGAGGGCACCCGAGAGGTGGGGCACCCAGGAGGTGCAGCTAGTGCGGCTGTAGATGTGGATGGTGCCTGTGTAGATGCGGATGGTGTCTGGGTGGCTGCCTCGGAGGACTCCCCAATTGTGGGGGCATCATCAGATAGTAGAGTATCCAGAGTGGTCGACTCTGTAGTCTTCCTTTTTTTCTTGTCCCTGGGGTTCCCTTCATCCTGGATCTTATCCACCTCAGTCCTACCAGTAGCCTCGATCTCCACGTCCAAATCAGGAACCTTGGAACATTGACAGTGGAGATAAGGCTAGTCAATAAACAGGGAAAAGGGAGAGTTGTCTCGTTCTGCTCCATCCTATTCTCTATCTCTGTGAGGATGATGGCACCGAGATTTATAGGATAATCTGCCATCAGGGCGGCAACTAACACTGCTTTCCTCAACGGGATCTTTGTATCGTTCTTCGAAGGGATCAACCTGCTACTAACAAGCCCTAGCCAAGCCTTGGCCTCGAAATTGAGGTCCTTCTTGTATATACTGAACCCGGGGGCTGCCCACGCAGGTGTGGTACCCGGGGCTGCTATAATGGAGACCAACCATGGCCTAACCTCTTCCCCCAACCTCAACTTCTCTGAATAAGCCACGGTTATGCACGTTCTGTTGACCCCTAGAATCCCGTTCAAGTCATCCCAATCATAATACACCTCAGTCCCCTGCACGACTACCTTGCTCTCGGTGAATTTTTTACACTTTCGTTTGCATAGAATTCACGCACAAGACTGGGGATGTACTTGCCCGGTGGCGCACAGAACCCCAACCAACCCCGTCTATCCAGGTTGGCATAGATCCGAGCATACTCCTCTTCTGTGCCCGAGATGTGAAAGCGTTTCTCCGGGAGGATAGGGCGCTTCTTTGTGAACTCTTTGTAAATCGCCCGAGCATCCGGTACCACAAATCTCTCAATTTTGGCCGATTTGAGACCACGGCAGGGGACCTCTAAGAACTGGGAGTCCGAATCAGATCCTGAGCTCGGGCTCGACTCACTCTCTTCCTACACCCTCTTTGAGGCCGACCTCTTCCGGGAGGTGGTGGAGGTCTCTTGGTCCTTTGTTTGCTTCGGCTTGGCCCGTGAGGTACTTTGCCGGGCCCTAGTTACTTGCTTTGTCCTGCTCGTCATCTTTTGCTTCCCTTTAGAATTTGTCATGATACCTAAAAGAAAAATAGAAAAAGTTAGTCTAAAACGAACATTTAATATATACATTCTATACTACCCTAATTATACTAGTTAAACTACCCTAAACACGGTTAAAAAAAACGAGGAATAATAATATTTACATGGGAAATATCTACCAAAAAGTGGCCAAAATTGCACTTGGACAGGCAATTGGTCGGTACCTCACAATTTGTGCAAAACAAGCACATTGTTGATGGCCTTTGTGCGACCACATTATGCGGTCAGCACAATTTTGTGCCGTCCGCACAATGTTCAAAAATTGAACAACTTGTGTTCGCGCTCTTATTAATCCGAGATTCAACCATTTCTTTGATTTTCTCAATTGGGACACTCTCTCACACACTCAAAGCAATAGTTCACACTAATTCCTATTCAAGAGGTAACCCTAATCCCATTTTCAATTTGTTCAATCAATTTTTTTTTAACCAAGAATTGGGATTATGGGTTAGGGTTCACATGATTCATAGGTTACTCAGACTTCACCATGATCGATTGTATCCCAAGTTTGGGTTGAACTCATCGGGTCCTATGGGTTATTTGACCCGACCCATTTATTTTCTTCAATTGTAGGAACTAATCACTTGAATTAAAATAAGATAGAGATGAGAAAACATACCAGATTTGATGATGTTGGATCGATCCTTGAAGTGGGTAGGATTGAATGTGTGTGTTGTGTTTGTGGTGTGTGTGAAGCTCCCTCTTTTTCTTTTGTGTGTATCGAGTGAAATAAGAAGGAAAGAGGGTTGTTTGAAATTATACTTACCTGGTTTTGACCAATTTGCCCTTGCCCGTTACATTGTGCGACCGCACAATATTGTGCGGTGCCGCACAAGTGACAAGGCTATTGTGCGATGCTGAGTAAGACATTGTGCGGTCGCACAACATTGTGCTGACCCGCACAATTTTCCATTTTTGTGTAGTGGCCTCATAACAATTGTGCTAGGTAGCACAATGTTGTGCCTTCTCACTTTTTTTTATCATTCTCAGCCCGCACTTTTGAGCACGACTCCGCACAATCCCATTCCTTAAGCCACAATTGGACTCCTTTCTTCACTTTTGATCATCTTCACACCTACAAACACCATCCACTCAAGAACAAGTGAGGAGCATCACAATATATCTACAAAATGTGCATGAATTTAAACATGGGTTGCCTCCCAAGAAACGCCTAATTTAACGTCGCGGCACGACGGTGTTGGTTTTCATTTTTGAAGGTTTATCAAGGTAGATGCACGCCATCTCTCCAACTTCGACTTCGCATCCCAAATAGTGCTTCACTCTATGCCCATTGACCGGGAAAGTTCTTCCGCCTTTTCTTGATTACAAATCAACGGAACCATAAGGAGTAACTCCTACCACCTTAAAAGGTCCCTTCCACTTGGACTTGAGCTTGCCCGGGAATAGCTTCAAGTGAGTGTCGAACAACAACACGACATCTCCTTCTTTGAACGTCTGGTTCCAAATCCTAGAATCATGGAGCATTTTCATTTTCTCCTTATAGATCATTGCATTCTCATATGCTAGGAACCAGAATTCATCAAGCTCATGCAAATTTGAGATTCTTGCATTGGCGGCATCATCCCAATCCATGTTCAATTTCTTCAATGCCCATAGGGCTTTGTGTTCAAGTTCCACCGGTAAATGGCAAGCTTTTTCGAATACTAACTTGAATGGAGACATCCCAATTGGAGTTTTATATGCGGTTCGGTAAGCCCATAGAGCTTCATCAAGCTTTCTTGCCCAATCGGTTCTATTTGTATTAACCGTCTTGGCAAGAATGTTCTTTACTTCCCGGTTCGAAACCTCGACTTGGCCACTTGTTTGGGGGTTGTAGGGAGTTGCAACCTTGTGTTTTACTCCATATTTTTGAACGAGATTTTAGAAAGCACGGTTGCAAAAATGACTCCCACCATCACTAATTATTCCCCTTGGAGTCCCAAATCTTGAAAAGATGTTCTTTTTCAAGAAACTCAATACACTCTTGGCTTCATTGTTGGGGAGCGCAACCGCTTCTACCCGCTTGGACACATAGTCAACCGCCACCAAGATGTATTTGTTTCCATATGAGCTCACAAAGGGTCCCATGAAGTCAATCCCCCATACATCAAACAATTCAACTTCCACAATGGGATTCATAGGCATTTCATGCTTTCTCGAAATTCCCCTCATCCTTTGGCATTGATTACAATTCTTGACCCAAGCATGGGCATCCTTGTGCAAGGCTGGCCAAAAGAAGCCATATTGTAACACCTTGGCCGCCGTCCTCACTCCACCATGATGTCCTCCGTAAGGCGAAGAATGACGCCCATTCATAATGGCCTCTTGTTCGGACTTGGCAACACATCTTCGGACGATTCCATCAACACATACCCTAAATAGATAGGGCTCATCCCAATAATAGAATCTTGCATCTTTTGCCAACTTCTTCTTTTGATAGAACGTGAAGCCTTCGGGGTAGACTCTCCCAACTATGAAATTGGCTAAGTCGCCATACCAAGGGATTGGTTCCCAAGACACGGCCAAGATCCTTTCATCCGGAAATGTATCATTTATCTCCACTTCTTCTTTCGGGCGACCTTCCTCCTCTAACCGTGATAAATGATCCGCCACTTGGTTCTCGGTCCCTTTTCTATCTATCACCTCAATATTAAATTCTTGAAGAAGTAACACCCAACGAATGAGCCTTGCCTTGGAATCTTTCTTTGCCATCAAGTACCGGATGGCGGAGTGGCCGGTATGGACAATTGTTCTCGACCCCACCAAGTATGCTCGGAATTTCTCAAAAGCAAAAACTATTGCTAGAAGCTCTTTCTCTGTCACCGAGTAATTCATTTGAGCTCCATTCATCGTTTTACTTGCGTAGTAGATAGGATGAAACATATTCTCCACCCTTTGACCTAGCACGGCTCCCAAAGCCACGTCACTAGCGTCACACATGAGCTCGAATGCGAGCTCCCAATTTGGACTCACAATGATTGGCGCGGTGGTTAGCTTCTTCTTTACCTCTTCAAAGGCTTCTAAGCACGCCTTGTCAAAAACAAACTTGGCATCCTTCTCTAACAATTTGCACATCGGATTCACAATTTTGGAGAAGTCTTTAATGAAGCGGCGATAAAATCCCGCATGTCCCAAGAAACTTCGGACACCTTTGACGGTCATTGGAGGTGGAAGCTTTGAAATCACTTCTATTTTTGCTTGATCCACCTCGATCCCCTTTTTCGAAACTTTGTGCCCCAACACGATGCCTTCTTGGACTAAGAAGTGGCATTTTTTCCAATTAAGAACAAGCCTCGTTTCTTCACATCTCTCTAGCACTCTCTCCAAATTAGACAAGCAATCATCGAATGACTCTCCAACTACCGATAAATTATCCATGAAAACCTCAAGAAAATTCTCCACCATGTCGTGGAAAAGAGCTAGCATGCACCTTTGGAATGTGGCGGGGGCATTACAAAGACCAAATGGCATTTTGCAGAATGCAAAGGTGCCATAGGGGCAAGTGAAAGTGGTCTTGTCTTGATCCTCGGCCTCAATTGATATTTGGTTATAGCCGGAGTACCCATCCAAGAAACAATAGTAAGCACGACCCGCCAACTGATCAAGCATTTGATCAATGAATGGCAAAGGAAAATGATCCTTCCTTGTAGCGGTGTTGAGCTTTCGATAATCCATACACACTCTCCATCCGGTTACGGGTCTAGTTGCAATGGATTCACCTTTGTCATTTAGAATCACCGTCATACCCCCTTCTTGGGCACACATTGCACGGGTGACACCCACTTGCTATCGGACAATGGAACTATCACACCCGCATCTAGCCATTTGATGATTTCTTTCTTCACTACCTCTTGCATAGGAGGATTCAACTTTCTTGGTGTTCTACACTTGGCCGACACCCTTCTTCAAGCAAGATCTTATGAGTGCATACCCCCGGATCAATTTCCCTTATATCCGCCAAGGTCCATCCTATAACTTTAATCCTCCTCTTCACCACTTCAACAAGTTGAGATTCTTGAGTTTTGGTCAAGTGAGATGAGATGATTATGGGTAAAGTGGAGTTGGGACCAAGGAAAGTGTATCTCAAATGGGATGGTAAGATTTTCAATTCAAGTTTCGATGATTCTTCGATGGATGGTTTTGTTGGTGGTGTTTCTCGGTTTTCAAGGTCTAGGGATAGCTTTTTAGGTACATAGGATTTTGATCCAAAGTCGTCCAATGCCTTCACTACCCTCCGCTACACTCTCTTCATTCTCCACATCCATGTTCCAAATTACCGCCGCCAACATGTCTTCTTGACTAGCTAAGACACTCTCCTTTTCCACTAGGGCATCAACCACGACATCGACATAAAAATAAGTCGCATCATTATCCATTGGTTGTTTCAAGGCCTTACAAATATGAAATACGGCCTTCTCTCCATTGAACCTAAAAGTAAGTTCACCTCGCTCCACGTCACAAAGAGCTCTTCCGGTTGCCAAAAATGGTCTCCCAAGAATGATAGGTACTTCAAAATCCACGGGGCAATCAAGAATAACAAAATCCGCCGGGAAGACGAATTTGTCTACCTTCACCAACACATTGTCAATAATTCCAATCAGACTTTTCATTGAGCGATCGGCCATTTGTAAGTTCACGGTTGTTGGTCTAGGTGCCTTGGTGTCCAATGTCTTATACACCGCTGATAAGACCCAAACCCCCTCAAGACCATTCACTCGGAGTCAAGCCAAGTTGATCCAAGATACCCATCTTCACTTGATATGGAAGAGTATGGAAGAAGGCCCCGAGAGCAACTTGAAGACCATGCTTTGGTGTGCCGTGGATGGAGGATCCTCTAGGACACTTGGAGAGGCCCAAGAGACCCAAAATGAGACACCCCAAGGGGCTCCAGAACAAGGCGGAGCGCCTCCCAGCTGAGGCGGGGCGCCTCCCAAATCCAGAGGCTTGAAAGCTGCAGGGCGGACCGCCTCCCAACCTAGGCGGACCGCCTCCCTCAGATCCAGAGAAGACGAAAGCTGCTAGGCGGCCACCTCCCCCTACTAGGCGGACCGCCTACCCCTGAGACCCACATGCGGGATTTTAATTACTTTTATCTTGGACTTCCAACTTTAGCCCTGCGTGGCCTTATTTGTTCTAACCCACTTTGGGGGGTATTTTAGACCTTTTAGTATGACTAAGTGAAGCCTATAAATACTTCACTTAGCCTCCTCAAACATTACCTTACCTTTGAATCTTATGAATGATGAATAGAGTTTATCTCTTTTTATGAAGAAACCCTTTCTTGGTTGCTTGAATTCACTAGTGGAACCTAGTTGAGTCTTGAACCGAAAACCCGATCATTCTATTTGCGAGTCCCAAGTGTGGCTCGAGGGTAGTTGCATAGTGTAGGTCCTCCTTGACACCGATACGAGGGTATTATGGAACGAGTTCTCCATAGTTACTTCGTAGGGAGTTCGAGTAGTGTCTCGCTCTTTATCTTTATTTCCGCGTTTCGTTTTTTATTCTTATCATCTTGGTATCAGAGCAAGGCTCGGGTTTTGTTTCTACAAACCCCCGACCCTTGATTCTTCGTGCCTAGGTTAGTTTCTATCTTAGGTTCTTGTTTGTTGTTATTAAAAGAAGAAAACTACAAAAAAATTGAAAAATTGAAAATCTAAAAATTTGGTGTAACTTGTTGGTTTGAATGATTCATGATATGGGTGTTATAGATTCTTGATCGTGGTTGAAATCCCGTCGTTTGGATACCAAAAACACTTGGATTGGAGAAGATTGAAAATCAAAACCCCAAAACCCCTTAAAACCCTTGATGAACTTGTTCTTGATGACTTTTGATTGATTCTTGGGGTGGATTGATATTGGATTGAGATTTGATATTGGGGTTTGATCCTTGTGTGACTCCCGTTCTTTTGGTACCTTAAACACCCAATTTGGAGTTGTATTGCATGAATTGAAATTTTGAAACCCTATGAGAATTTGAAAATTTGGAAACCCTAGCTTTGAAGAAGATGATCATGGTGGATTGCTTGATATTGATTGGGGTTTGATAAAAGTTGTTGGGGTTTGATCTTTGTGACTAATACAACATTTGGGTACCTTTGAATTGCTAAAACAACGCTTGATTAGTTGAATTGTTGGGTGAAAAACCAAGAAAACACGTTGTTGAACTGTGCTGAAGGTTGCAGAGGCGGAGCGCCTATAATCTGAGGCGGAGCGCCTCAAGTCTGTGACCTCTCTGGATTTTGCTGAGGCGGAGCGCCTCCCTGCTGAGGCGGAGCGCCTCCACCTGAAGCTTTACCCTGGGCGGACCGCCCACTAGCTGAGGCGGGGCGCCTACTTCCTGAACGTTGGGAATTGGGTAGTTTCTTCTAGGTTCTCGTGTTTTGTTGTTTGCATTGCTTCTAATTGGTACTATTAGAGTATAACCCTACTTGATTAGTACTAATTACTTCGAGCTAATTAGGATCATCGTGCCTTAGAAAGGAGACTAAAACTCAAAGAAGACCCGTAGTGCCTTTTGACCCAAGTCCTCACTCAAAGTGCTTAGCGTTCCAATCGAGTCCTATTAACTCCACTCACCCCGGAGTGCATTGGGCTTTCGAGTCGAGTGATTAAGTTTAGGTTTACTATTCAACTTCGTGAAACTTTGAGTTCAAGCAAGAGTGAAATAGCCATCACCACCATACGAGTGATCCGAGTGAAAACTTGTGAGGGAGCGAGTGAGGTGTTTTGACTAACTCTTGTTTCTTTCTTTGTAGGTACAATGGCCAACGAGGGTCAAGATTTCATCAAGGATGCCTTGGCTAGCATTCTTGCCAAGATGGACGTCATGACTCAAACGATTGAGTCACTTGAAAAGGGTGCCTCAAGTACCCAAGGTGACCAAGGGGCCCCGAGTGTCCCAATTGAAAAGGGGACCCCGAGTGTCCCAATTGAGACCGGTGAAGTCTCAAGTACTCCTAACTTTACCCCGGAACAAGTAAGCCATGTCATTGAGTTGTTCAATCAACAACGGGTAAAGGAGGACCGGGAGAGAATTGAACGAACGGGCATTCCCCGTATCTTGGATAATCCTCCAAGAGACGTTCCATTACCAAGACCCATCCGAAATGTGCAACCTCTTGAGCAAGTCGATGAGGCTCAAGAAGGGGAGGAAGCCGAATATGGTGATGATATGTATGGGCTTGATGATCACTTTCAACCGAGACGAGGTATGAATTGGGGTCGTAATGTGGATCGTGGTAGGGGCCGAGGTCGAGGGCCACCTATGGGATATGTTGGAGGGAATGCGCGGAGGGAGTATGGTGTGAATGAAGATCACTATGGGGGCCAACCGGAGCCGTTCCGTGGGGGTCGTGACAACACCAACCTCAATAGTGTGAAACTTAACCTCCCAACCTTCAAAGGGAATTGTGATCCGAATGCTTACATTGAATGGGTGCTACAAATGGAAAGATTGTTTGACACAAACGAGATGTCCGATGAGAAGAAAGGCACCTATGCTATTTCATCCTTTGAATCCTATGCATCTACTTGGTGGGAATCCGTCAAGAGATCGAGGAGAAGGGCGGGAATCCCCGTGAATGTGGGTTGGATCGACTTGAAGGGTATCATGAGTATCAAGTACATTACCCCTCGATATCGTCAAGAGCAACTCAAGAAGCTTTATGAGTTGAAGCAAGGTGTCAAGACGGTGCATGAATATTATGATGAGTTTGAAAGAACTCGAATGGCCTTGGATATGGACACCGAAGGTGAGGAGCAAGCCGTGATACGTTTCATGAATGGGTTGAGCTATGGTATAGCCTCACAATTGAGATTGCGTGCTTATCTATCACTTCAAGAGGTTCTTGATGCCGCTATCCAAGCCGAGCAATGGCTTGAGAAAGAGAAGTCCAACCGTTACAAGAGCAACACTTCTACTTCCATGAACAAACCAAAGGATTGGAAAGCTCCCACAACGAATGCCAAATTCCCAAGTGCAAGTGCTAGCAAGGATGTGAAGAAGCCTTTTGAAAGGTCTACACAACCCGTGGGAGGTAATTCTAGAACTCAATTGAGTAATCCAATCTCTTATTCTACTCAATGCTTTAAGTGTAAGGGTTATGGTCATCTCTCTAAAGATTGCCCGACCCGGAAAACTATGGTTCTTGTTGGTGACTTGGTCTATGAGCAAGATAGTGAGCCCGAGGAGGGAGAAGAAGAGGGAGTAGAGGGTGAGGAGGAAGGAGATGATGGGGAGATTGCCAAGGAAGAAGATGATGATTCCCATGCCTTCCTTGTTGTGAGGAGAAGCCTAGGAGCCATGTGTGTAGAGGATGTTGAGACCTTACAAAGGGAGAACCTCTTTCACTCCAAATGCCGAGTCATGGGACTCCTTTGCTCTATGATCATTGATTCGGGAAGTTGTGCTAATGTTATTAGCCAAACACTAGTTACCCAATTGAAAATACCTACCTTGAAACACCCAAATCCTTATAAGCTTCAATGGCTTAGTGAGTGTGGTGAGTTGAGGGTGGTTAAACAATGCTTGATCAAATTCAAGATTGGGAACTATGTGGATGAGCACATGTTCGATGTCGTACCTATGCAAGCATGCCACCTACTCTTTGGTAGGCCTTGGCAATTTGATCGACGTGTGGTTCATAATGGTCATGCCAACACCTATACGGTGACACATGAGGGGAAAAAGTTTGTGCTCCCACCCATGACTCCCAAACAAGTGAGCGATGATTACAAACGGATGCGGGAGTTGAAAGAAGTGGCAAAGGCTAAGTCGGTTGTTGAGACTAGCCCTTTGTCCAAAAGCTTGGCGGCAATCCCACCTACTTCTACCGGTGGCATATGTGCCATGATGCAACCGGGCGAGATCCTAAAGGGAAATGATGGCAACAAGCTTCTCATATGCCTAGTGCACAAAGGTATGGTTCTAAACTCTAATTGTGATTTTTCTTCTAACCCTTTGCCTAGTGTGTTTGAGAATGTTTTGAAGGATTTTGGTGACATGTTCCCGGATGAAATGCCGGATGGATTGCCTCCTTTGAGGGGCATTGAGCATCAAATAGACTTTGTCCCGGGATCCCAAATCCCGAACAAACCGGCCTATAGGAGCAACCGGGAGGATACAAGGGAGTTGCAAAAGCAAGTTGATGAATTGCTCACTAAAGGCTTGGTGAGGGAAAGCTTGAGTCCTTGTGCCGTGCCCGTGATCCTTGTTCCCAAAAAGGACGGCACTTGGAGAATGTGTGTTGATTGTCGGGCCGTGAACAAAATAATGGTAAAGTACCGTCATCCTATTCCCCGACTTGATGATATGTTAGATGAATTAAGTGGTTCATGTGTGTTTAGCAAAATTGACCTTAGGTCCGGCTACCATCAAATCCGGATGAAACCGGGTGATGAATGGAAAACCGCATTCAAGACCAAATTTGGTCTCTATGAATGGTTGGTGATGCCCTTTGGGCTCTCCAATGCACCTAGCACTTTCATGAGGCTAATGAACCATGTTCTAAAGCCATTCATCAACAAGTTTGTGGTCGTCTATTTTGACGATATATTGATCTATAGCAAATCAATAGACGACCATGTTGAACACCTTAGGCTAGTGCTTGAAAAGTTGAGAGCCGAAAAGCTCTATGCTAATTTTAAAAAGTGTGCCTTTGGTGTTGAGAAGGTGGTCTTCCTTGGGTTTGTTGTGAGTGCCCAAGGAGTGGAGGTGGATGAGTCGAAGGTAGAGGCCATACGTGATTGGCCTACTCCCACTACCGTGACTCAAGTGAGGAGCTTTCATGGTCTCGCAAGCTTTTATAAGCGATTTGTTAAGGACTTTAGCTCCATTGCCGCTCCACTCACCGAATTGGTGAAGAAGGACCAACCGTTTGTTTGGGGAGAGCCTCAAGAGAAGGCCTTCCTAGAGTTGAAAAGTAGGTTGAGTACCGCCCCGCTATTGCAATTGCCCGACTTCGGAAAGGCATTTGAGGTTGAGTGTGATGCCTCGGGGGTGGGAATTGGTGGTGTTTTAATGCAAGATAGCAAACCCATCGCCTACTTTAGTGAAAAGTTGAAGGGGGCCTCATTGAACTATTCTACATATGACAAGGAATTGTATGCCCTTGTGAGAGCCCTTGCCCATTGGCAACACTACTTGTGGCCTAGAGAGTTTGTGATCAAGAGTGACCATGAGTCACTCAAGCATCTAAGAGGCCAAGAGAAGCTCAATAAGAGACATGCCAAGTGGGTTGAATTCATTGAGTCCTTTCCCTATGTGATCCAATACAAGAAAGGGAAGGACAATGTTGTGGCGGATGCGCTTTCAAGAAAGTTTGCTCTAGCCACGACTCTCACCTCTAAGCTCATGGGTTTTGAGAGCATTAAATCGATGTATGCTCATGACCCAAAGCTAAAGAGTGTCCATGACACTCTAGAGAAAGGGGAGAGAGTTGAAAAATACCAATGGGTTAATGGTTATATCTTCAAAAATGGTAGAGTGTGCATTCCGGAGTCCTCTTGGAGAGAGTTACTTGTGCATGAGGCACATTGCGGGGGACTCATGGGACATTTTGGCACAAGAAAGACTTTGGCCATTCTTCAAGAACAATTCCATTGGCCAAAGATGAGGGTGCATGTGGAAAAGTTTTGCGCTAATTGCCTTGAGTGTAAGCGAGCCAAATCTAAAGCCCACCCTCATGGGTTGTATACCCCTCTCCCCGTACCTACTAGTCCATGGTTGGATATCTCAATGGATTTCGTGATGGGATTACCAAGGACTAGGGGGGGCCATGATAGCATTTATGTTGTTGTGGATAGGTTCTCCAAAATGGCTCATTTCATTCCGTGCAAGAAATGTGATGATGCACAACATGTGGCAACTTTGTTTATTGAAAATGTCTTGAAGTTGCATGGTGTGCCTCAAACCATAGTGAGTGATAGGGACACTAAGTTCCTAAGTCATTTTTGGAGGTGTTTATGGGGTGCATTAGGCACCAAGCTCTTGTTCTCCACGTCCCACCACCCCCAAACCGATGGGCAAACGGAAGTGGTAAACCGAACCTTGGGTGCTCTTCTTAGAGCCATGACTCGAGGTAAGGCCGGGACTTGGTTTGATCGTCTACCTCTTATGGAGTTTGCCTACAATCGCACATTGCATAGCATGATAGGCATGACTCCATTCGAGTGTGTCTATGGTTTTAACCCCTTGATTCCCCTTGATCTAACCCCTTTGCCAAGGGAAATGGTTGTTAATTTTGAAGGTAAAGCTAGAGCCAAGGCTTTGGTTGAACTCCATGCAAAGGCAAAGAAGAACTTGGAGGAAGCTTATGCTAGGGTTGCCTCCAAGAAAAACAAAGGCCGCAAGAAGGTGGAACTCAAGAAGGGTGACTATGTGTGGGTGCACTTCCGGAGAGAAAGGTTTCCCAACCTTAGGAAAGGGAAGTTGGCACCCCGGGGAGATGGCCCATTCCAAGTGCTCTCGAAGATAAACAACAATGCCTATGTGGTCGACTTGCCAAGTGAGTATCAAGTTTCTAATACTTTCAATGTTTGTGACTTGGTTCCTTTGAATGTAGGTAATGAAGGGGTCGTGCATGATGATGAAGAGGTCGTGAATGACACTTTGATTTCGAGGACGAAATCTTCTCAAGAAGGGGAGGATGATAAGACCCAAACCCCCTCAAGACCATTCAGTCAGAGTCAAGCCAAGTTGATCCAAGATACCCATCTTCACTTGATATGGAAGAGTATGGAAGAAGGCCCCGAGAGCAACTTGAAGACCATGCTTTGGTGTGCCGTGGATGGAGGATCCTCTAGGACACTTGGAGAGGCCCAAGAGACCCAAAATGAGACACCCCAAGGGGCTCCAGAACAAGGCGGAGCGCCTCCCAGCTGAGGCGGGGCGCCTCCCAAATCCAGAGGCTTGAAAGCTGCAGGGCGGACCGCCTCCCAACCTAGGCGGACCGCCTCCCTCAGATCCAGAGAAGACGAAAGCTGTTAGGCGGCCGCCTCCCCCTACTCGGCGGACCGCCTACCCCTGAGACCCACATGCGGGATTTTAATTACTTTTATCTTGGACTTCCAACTTTAGCCCTGCGTGGCCTTATTTGTTCTAACCCACTTTGGGGGTATTTTAGACCTTTTAGTATGACTAAGTGAAGCCTATAAATACTTCACTTAGCCTCCTCAAACATTACCTTACCTTTGAATCTTATGAATGATGAATAGAGTTTATCTCTTTTTATGAAGAAACCCTTTCTTGGTTGCTTGAATTCACTAGTGGAACCTAGTTGAGTCTTGAACCGAAAACCCGATCATTCTATTTGCGAGTCCCAAGTGTGGCTCGAGGGTAGTTGCATAGTGTAGGTCCTCCTTGACACCGATACGAGGGTATTATCGAACGAGTTCTCCATAGTTACTTCGTAGGGAGTTCGAGTAGTGTCTCGCTCTTTATCTTTATTTCCGCGTTTCGTTTTTGATTCTTATCAACCGCATATGGCATTAAGTTGATACTTGCACCTAGGTCACACAAAGCTTTCTTGAAGTGTCTTCCACCAATTGTGCATGGAATGGTAAAAGCCCCGGGATCTTCCATTTTTTGAGCTATGTGTTTTGACACAATTGCACTCACTTGATGAGTCACATTTACTGTCTCGAAATCTCCATAAGTCTTCTTGGTCACCAAATCTTTCATGAATTTAGCAATTTTGGGCATTTGTCCCAATGCATCAACCAATGGAATGTTGATGGAGGTACTTGCTATCTTCTCCCAAATCTTTTTTGCATGGGATACTTCTCTTTGTTTGTTGCTCTTTTGAGGGAAAGGAAGTGGTATTTTAGGAGTGGGGCTTGGGTTAGAAGGGCTTCCTTTGGGTTGTGGAGTGTTCTTTGGTTTGGCTATTTGGGTAGTGGTGTTTTGGGGGGTAGGCTTTTTAGTAACTTCTTGAACATTATCATCATACTCTTGTACCAACACATCACCTTGCCTCTCCATTTCATCTTGCACCATCTCCTCTCCAATAGCTTCATTATCATTCCACTCGGCACCCACATGATCATCTTGCATTCTCAACTCTGCATCATCATTACTCATGGCTTTTGGATCTTCATACGTCTTTCCACTTTGAGTTTTGATCGCCATCACTTGGTCTTTACCGCCTCTTTTAGGATTCACTATCGTATCACTTGGTAATGCTCCTTCAACCTTTGATTGACTTGATGTGCGAGTTGGCTCATCTGCGACTCAAGTTCTTTGATAGATGTGGAATGCGATGTCATAGTTTGCTTCATGTCTTTCATGTCTCCGGAGTAGCCTTGTTGATTTTGAAGCATTTGACTCATCATTTCTTCCAATTTGGTGGAAGCCTTTGTCTCTTGATCATTTTGCTTAAATGGAGGTCTTGGAGCATATTGTTGAGAAGAACCGGCTCCTCTCCCCTCTTGGTTGCTACTCCAATTACCTCTTTCTTGACTCGGCCTCCATTGCCCTTGTTGTTGGTAGGCTTGTTGATATGGTTGTTGGTAGGGTTGTTGATAAGGTCTTTGATAACCACCTTGATCATACTCTCTTTGCCCTTGATAGTTACCCACATAATGTACTTCTTCCCCCTCTTGCATATGGTAGCATTGTTCCGGATAGTATCCCTCTTGCCCATGTTGGAGAAGGGACATAGGAACACCTCCGGGAGTCACATAACCCTTTGATGCCACTTGATGGCCGGCATTTGTGGTGTGGATATTCTCCACCTTGTGAAACTTCTTTTCATTGGCTTCCCTATCGGCCTTTGAGTTCTTGTTCATGAGTTCCACCGATGTCAAGATTCTTGCCATTTTCTCAATCTTGCATTTCTAGTCTTTCCATCATCTTTGGACTAATCCCAACTTCTCTTCCCGGATTTTTAGCTCTTGATTGCCATTCTTGAGACCTCTTGGTCACTTTGTCTAGGATATCATTCACCTCTTCATACCTCTTGTCCATGGTGACACCATCACATAAAGTGTCCAAGGCGGATTGGTTCATCTTGTTCAACCCTTGATAGAAGCTTTGCAACAACATGTTCCCATTGAAATCATGATTAGGACACCGGAGCAACCCATCTTGGAAAGCCTCCCAAGCCTCGATCAATGAATCGGATGCCTCTTTCTCAAACATGTAGATCTTATCCCTCAATGCCGCCTTCTTCCCCTTTGGTGAAAACTTCCCTAGAAATTTTTTTACCAACTCTTGCCAAGTAAAAATAGAGTTTCGCGACAACTTGTTCAACCAATCTTTAGCTTTTCCGGTGAGAGAGTAAGGGAACACTCTCAACCTCAATGATTCTTCCGATACCCTTGCCGACTTGTAGAGATTACAAGTTTGCACAAAATTCCTTAAGTGATCATTTGCATCTTCATTCTTAGTACCACCAAAGCAACCATATTGTTCAAGACCTTGAAGAATTACATTTGGGATGCTAAAACTAGCATTGCCATGAATAGGAGGAGGAACTATGGCACTTGCAAAACAATTCATATCAATTTCTTCCTCAATATCCTCATCATCTTCATGTCTCTCATCTCTTATTGATAGTCCCGAGCTCTTCTAGCATACTCTTGTTGATAGTCTCGAGCATCTCTAGCATACTCTTGATTCCGGTTGACAATGCGAGCGTTAACACTATTGGCATTGCCCCCTCGGTTGACATTTGCTCTACCTCCACGGTTTACACCTCGACCCCCTTGGTTCACACCTCGGCCGCCTCGGTTTGCATTGTTGCCACCCCAATTAGCATTACCCGCAACATCTTCATTTCCTCCAAGATTTCCTTCTTCATTTGCTTGGACCCCTGCATTTTCTTGGCTAAAAGGGTTGTCATTATGAGGGTTCACATTCTCCACTTGAGGATCATTAGTTTCCTCTTGTATTTCATCTTCGTCCACTTGTTCAATATAGAATGGATAGCCCTCTTGGTTGAGTTCTACATGGAACTTTTCATCATATTTTTCTTCATAACCTTGCGGATCCCCATGTTGTTGATTATAATAATGATTGTAATTGGGGTTCCGCAAGTGCCGATTCGGATTTCTCCTATAAGACATGTTCACCGAACAAGGTAAAACCAAAACCAAAAGTAAAATACTAGGACTAGCGAACTAAACAACTTTGATTGACTAATGCAACTCAATATTGAAACCGTAGTTCCCCGGCAACGGCGCCAAAATTTGATCCATGCTCAATCTTACACCATTAGTGGTGAAGGGCGGTCATCAAAGTATAATACCCGATGTGAGTCGGGGTCGATTTCCCAAGGGAACTAGTACGTCAAGTGAGAGAGTTGCAAATAGATATTCAAATGAGGTTTAGTATTGAGTCCTAGAAGTATGATTTGTTCTATAAAAACTATGATTAATTCTACGTGTAAGAAATTAAACGAGTAAGTTGTTCGATATTACTAGACTAGGGGTGCAACCAACTAATAGTGATTTCCAACCAACGGGTGTCTTTACTTCACTTTCCCAACACAAGTATAATTATGGTCGAGTATTCCGATTGTGATCTCTAGAATCCTTCCGGCCTAAAAGAGATCTTGCGCAACTCGCTCGTCAAAGCCTTAGTTGCATACTCAAAGTGCTACTCAAAGACCCGAGGAAAGGTGCCACACCAGAGGGTGCCTGAAGTACTCACCAAAAGCGAAGGGAGCTAGCCGGATGGATGATGGCCATATGAGCTATGGTGTGGTTGGCTGATATGCCAACACAAAGGAGTTGTCTTCAAAGGAAGCAACAGTTAGTCACCGCGGAGGTGCAAATGCGGAGGCATTGTCCAAGTGATCATCGCGGAGATGGAGTGCAGAGGCACGCTTGGGCAAAACTTGGGAGGAGCAGTGATGGGCACGACTCCTATTTTAAGAGAAGGGACTTGAGGAAGTCCAAGGAGCCTTGGAAATGGGAACCGTGATGGAGAATCCCGAGGGGGCAAACTCCGGATTTTCGTGGGCTTAGGCAGTCAGTCATCGAGGACGATGCCTAGATCGAGTGGGGGAGAATATTGCGCGGCACCCTTTTGAAGCCTTTGCGTGCGTAACGTCTCCACACCACAAGCGGGCCAGACGAGGGTATAGTGGTAAGTATTCCCGCCTGTCACGCGGGTGACCCGGGTTCGATCCCCGGCAATGGAGCCAAAATTTGATCCACGCTCAATCTTACACCATTAATGGTGAAGGGCGGTCATCAAAGTATAATACCCGATGTGAACTAGCACGTCAAGTGAGAGAGTTGCAATTAGATATTCAAATGAGGTTTAGTATTGAGTCCTAGAAGTATGATTTGTTCTATGAATACTATGATTAATTCTAAAGTGTAAGCAATTAAATGAGTAAGTTGTTCGATATTACTAGACTAGGGGTGCAACCAACTAATAGTGATTTCCAACCAACGGGTGTCTTTAATTCACTTTCCCAACACAAGTATAATTATGGTCGAGTATTCCGATTGTGATCTATAGAATCCTTCCGGCCTAAAAGAGATCTTGCGCAACTCGCTCGTCAAAGCCTTAGTTGCATACTCAAAGTACTACTCAAAGACCCGAGGAAAGGAGACCTCTTCCGAGCGTAACTCCTTTTAGATGAGTTAGTCTATATGAATAGCCTATCAACTCAAATCCTCGCCAACTCCACTATTCTACACTAGTTAATCTCTTCCGAGTCTTCAACTAGCAATGTAGACAAGAAATCCCAAATATAATGGATTTTGAAATTTTGATGTTATTGTAATGGGGAGTTGGATAATTGTTACTTGTGTTACGGTTAGTGAAATAGAACAGCACCCATTAATTTTCTATCACAATAGCATAATTACACCCCTAGTTATGAATTTAGCTACTCATAACTAGGGTTTGAATCAAAGCACTCAACATGTAATGAAATGATGGATTGAAATGAAACATAGACTTTGGATTGACATATGAATTAATATTCAAAGATACAAGTTTAGAAGCTTACAAAATGATGTTAAGTCTCCAACTTGGCTCACAAAATCGCCCAAAACCTTTAGAGTAAAATGTAATGTAAGAGTTTTTTTGTAATAAAACCCTCACTTTCCTATTTATACTCCTAAGAGGAATTACACAAAAAATCTTCTTCCGTCCCAATTGTGCGATCTCACAATATTGTGCTGACCGCACAATTGGGTCTTTCTCAGCATTGTGCTGATTCCCTCAGCTAGGGTAATTGTGTTGTCGCACAATATTGTGCTGAACCGCACAAATTCTTGAAAACTTGAAGTAGTTACTGCTTCATTTTGCATTTTTGTGCGGACCATTGTGCGGAGCATTGTGCTGTGTTGCACAAATTTGTGCGGTCCGCACAATATTGTGCGGCCCAGCACTTTGTCTTGACACTTGCTCCATTTCGCACGACTCCAACTTCGACTCGACTCGTCCTTCTTTTGTGTTCTTTCCGCTCAGTTTCTGGCCTCGAGCGTTTAAACTAAGTAGTACCTGGAATCACGCAACATTACATAAGAATTGGTCGTGAAATTAGCTTAAGAACACATAAAGTTCCTATAAAGGAAGGCTCAAAGTCGGTAAAATGCCGACTTATCAACACCCCCAAACTAGAACTTTTGCTTGTCCTCAAGCAAAACACACTTTAATGGACCCCAAGTTGCAATTCATCAATTCATGAATTTTTTTCCATAAAAGCCACAACAAGCCAAAATTCGATTCAAGTTCAACAACTAATGACATTGGTTGGTGCCAACAATTAAACCAAGCCATGTGAGCATAACTTTCATATACAAAATATCAAAGAAAGCAAACATGCCATGACACAAGATTTTCAAAGTTTGCCTCTTCATCACAAGATTTCACCTCTTTACTTGCTCACCTCAATTGAAAAGTGAAACACAAGTCCTCAACTCAACTTCACAAGTGCCGTCACCACTCAAGAGAATATCCCAACCACAAAAATGCAATGATAATATAAGTGGAATTAATGATAGGAAGAATTCGCTCACTCTCTCAAAAGAAGTTCATCATGCACACTAAAGATCAATAGGCTTGCCCTTCGTGTACCGCTCCACTAATGAAGGAATGCTTGACCCGAAATCAATTAGGACTTGTTAGGGTTGTAATGTAGGCTTTTGGTCAAAGGTGGGGTAAAATATGGGCAAATAGTGACTACACACCTCATTGAACACTACACCGTACAAAAATTAAGACACACTTCATTTTTCTTGCACTTACACCTTGCTAAATCGAGGATTATACACTAACCTTTCTCCTCTTTATTCATCAATTCTCTCTTTCTTCTTTTTCTTTCTTTTCTTTCACTTGCTTCTTTTTGTTTCTTTTCACTTTTTCACTTTTTTTTATTCAACTCACTTTTGTTGCCCTTTCTTTTCATTTATTTTCTTTTGATTTTCATTAACTTCCACACTTTCACCATAACTCGTGCCACCCCCAAACTTAGGCTTTTGCCTAAATTGCACGTCTTTCAATGCACTCAAGGAGGTAGGGCCAAAAGAGAGGGTTAGTGCTTTAAGCACTTAGAATTGGTCCGGGTTAATAATGTGGTTGCCAAAGGAAAGGATTTTAAGCTCAAAGGGGTTGACTAAGGATATAATGCAAGGGTAGGCTTTTTAGATTACTGAGCGGGCCAAAGAAAACCTAAAATCATTTTTCAAGTCAAGCATCACCTAGGATTTCGCCTCGAAGCACACTTAGGGCAAGTTCTAGATCAAGAAGCACACACATGAACACACCAAAACCTCACCACACATGGCACATGTAAAGCAAGGAAGACAAGTATATTCAAGTCCCAATCAAAGGCAATTAAGCATCCAAAGTTTACTCATAGTCTAATGAGAGCTAATTAGTGACATAAGAGCCAAAAGTTGAACTTAAAGATCATAGCACAATTTACCAACTAAATTTTTCTATTCATTTTTCAAAACAAGCTCACATGATAAGGATTAAATAATGGTGGAACCAAACATGCCAAAAGTTTCTAAGGAGCAAAATCCACAACTAATCATCATTATTTACAACTAAATACTAAACTAGTATTAGAGATGCCCGGTTCAACTCAATTACTTCCTTGGAAAAGAACCATGGCAAAGAAAAACCAAGGAGGTTATTTCCAAAATTTTATGCAACATGGTATTTACAATGAAAATGGTTGTTCGGACCCAAATAAGGGTTTCGCACTCACATGGGATGCCTACGTATCACCCGGGAGTGAATCAGATAAAGAAAAGGTAGCATCCCAAGCGTAGTTCATAGGAGTACCATGTGCTTTTTTTTTTGGATGCTAAACATATATGTACTAACAACTTAATATAAACACATTTGTACATACATCAAACATAACACCATGTCATAGATAAAACAAATATATACAATAGTTAGTTCATGACAAACAAAGGTACTAAAAGCATCCTATATATAAGATATGGTGACATGACATTCTTTAAGTACCCACCCCCCAAACTAAAAGTCTGCATTGTCCCCAATGTAACTAAAAGTTATGAAAGCATCTAAGAGAATGAGTAAAAGAATGGTCCCTGTCATAGCTAGCCCTCAGTGGCTGGTGGAGAACTGGATGTAGCAGCAGCAGTGGACAAGGGACCCTCAAGGGTCGGTGGAGAGATAGATGCCTCAGCAGCAGTAGGACCCTCAAGGGTCGGCTGAGTATCGGCAGGCTCTGTCTGGAGTGGAGTGGTAGTGGCAGCGGTAGGCAATGGCTCATGTGTCTCTGTCTGCTCAACCCTAGCAATAGAAGTGGCCTACCTATCCAAGATGTCACAAGCTCCTGATGCCTGATAAGCTCCTCGCGCTCGGGATCCTCCTCCTCCTCGTCATCCTCATCATCGACATCCGCAGCCGCAGATGTCCTACCTGTCTCCTCCAAGAATGAGAAGTCACCCCGACAATAACTGTAAAAGTCCCTGGAGAGGCTAGACAGCTCTCCCCTCAGGCTTGGGATATCCTCATCAACTCGCTGCTCCATCCTCTGCATCCTCTTCCCCATCTTCTTCAACTCTCTAGTCTGCTCCTTCTGGCCCTCCGCCAGCTCCCTCAAGCTCTCTTGAATGGGCAGCATGACCTCCTGGATAGGTGTCATGACCTCCTTGAACACTCTCGCTTTCAACAACGAGTCTTGGAGAATAGTGTTCAGCTTCTCGTTCAAGGTGTTTACCACAGTGGACGTGGCGGCGACAACACCCGGAACCTGAAGCAATGAGGTATGGCCTAAGATAGATGAGGGCACCCGAGAGGTGGGGCACCCAGGAGGTGCAGCTAGTGCGGCTGTAGATGTGGATGGTGCCTGTGTAGATGCGGATGGTGTCTGGGTGGCTGCCTCGGAGGACTCCCCAATTGTGGGGGCATCATCAGATAGTAGAGTATCCAGAGTGGTCGACTCTGTAGTCTTCCTTTTTTTCTTGTCCCTGGGGTTCCCTTCATCCTGGATCTTATCCACCTCAGTCCTACCAGTAGCCTCGATCTCCACGTCCAAATCAGGAATCCTTGGAACATTGACAGTGGAGATAAGGCTAGTCAATAAACAGGGAAAAGGGAGAGTTGTCTCGTTCTGCTCCATCCTATTCTCTATCTCTGTGAGGATGATGGCACCGAGATTTATAGGATAATCTGCCATCAGGGCGGCAACTAACACTGCTTTCCTCAACGGGATCTTTGTATCGTTCTTCGAAGGGATCAACCTGCTACTAACAAGCCCTAGCCAAGCCTTGGCCTCGAAATTGAGGTCCTTCTTGTATATACTGAACCCGGGGGCTGCCCACGCAGGTGTGGTACCCGGGGCTGCTATAATGGAGACCAACCATGGCCTAACCTCTTCCCCCAACCTCAACTTCTCTGAATAAGCCACGGTTATGCACGTTCTGTTGACCCCTAGAATCCCGTTCAAGTCATCCCAATCATAATACACCTCAGTCCCCTGCACGACTACCTTGCTCTCGGTGAATTTTTTACACTTTCGTTTGCATAGAATTCACGCACAAGACTGGGGATGTACTTGCCCGGTGGCGCACAGAACCCCAACCAACCCCGTCTATCCAGGTTTGGCATAGATCCGAGCATACTCTTCTTCTGTGCCCGAGATGTGAAAGCGTTTCTCCGGGAGGATAGGGCGCTTCTTTGTGAACTCTTTGTAAATCGCCCGAGCATCCGGTACCACAAATCTCTCAATTTTGGCCGATTTGAGACCACGGCAGGGGACCTCTAAGAACTGGGAGTCCGAATCAGATCCTGAGCTCGGGCTCGACTCACTCTCTTCCTACACCCTCTTTGAGGCCGACCTCTTCCGGGAGGTGGTGGAGGTCTCTTGGTCCTTTGTTTGCTTCGGCTTGGCCCGTGAGGTACTTTGCCGGGCCCTAGTTACTTGCTTTGTCCTGCTCGTCATCTTTTGCTTCCCTTTAGAATTTGTCATGATACCTAAAAGAAAAATAGAAAAAGTTAGTCTAAAACGAACATTTAATATATACATTCTATACTACCCTAATTATACTAGTTAAACTACCCTAAACACGGTTAAAAAAAACGAGGAATAATAATATTTACATGGGAAATATCTACCAAAAAGTGGCCAAAATTGCACTTGGACAGGCAATTGGTCGGTACCTCACAATTTGTGCAAAACAAGCACATTGTTGATGGCCTTTGTGCGACCACATTGTGCGGTCAACACAATTTTGTGCCGTCCGCACAATGTTCAAAAATTGAACAACTTGTGTTCGCGCTCTTATTAATCCGAGATTCAACCATTTCTTTGATTTTCTCAATTGGGACACTCTCTCACACACTCAAAGCAATAGTTCACACTAATTCCTATTCAAGAGGTAACCCTAATCCCATTTTCAATTTGTTCAATCAATTTTTTTTTAACCAAGAATTGGGATTATGGGTTAGGGTTCACATGATTCATAGGTTACTCAGACTTCACCATGATCGATTGTATCCCAAGTTTGGGTTGAACTCATCGGGTCCTATGGGTTATTTGACCCGACCCATTTATTTTCTTCAATTGTAGGAACTAATCACTTGAATTAAAATAAGATAGAGATGAGAAAACATACCAGATTTGATGATGTTGGATCGATCCTTGAAGTGGGTAGGATTGAATGTGTGTGTTGTGTTTGTGGTGTGTGTGAAGCTCCCTCTTTTTCTTTTGTGTGTATCGAGTGAAATAAGAAGGAAAGAGGGTTGTTTGAAATTATACTTACCTGGTTTTGACCAATTTGCCCTTGCCCGTTACATTGTGCGACCGCACAATATTGTGCGGTGCCGCACAAGTGACAAGGCTATTGTGCGATGCTGAGTAAGACATTGTGCGGTCGCACAACATTGTGCTGACCCGCACAATTTTCCATTTTTGTGTAGTGGCCTCATAACAATTGTGCTAGGTAGCACAATGTTGTGCCTTCTCACTTTTTTTTATCATTCTCAGCCCGCACTTTTGAGCACGACTCCGCACAATCCCATTCCTTAAGCCACAATTGGACTCCTTTCTTCACTTTTGATCATCTTCACACCTACAAACACCATCCACTCAAGAACAAGTGAGGAGCATCACAATATATCTACAAAATGTGCATGAATTTAAACATGGGTTGCCTCCCAAGAAACGCCTAATTTAACGTCGCGGCACGACGGTGTTGGTTTTCATTTTTGAAGGTTTATCAAGGTAGATGCACGCCATCTCTCCAACTTCGACTTCGCATCCCAAATAGTGCTTCACTCTATGCCCATTGACCGGGAAAGTTCTTCCGCCTTTTCTTGATTACAAATCAACGGAACCATAAGGAGTAACTCCTACCACCTTAAAAGGTCCCTTCCACTTGGACTTGAGCTTGCCCGGGAATAGCTTCAAGTGAGTGTCGAACAACAACACGACATCTCCTTCTTTGAACGTCTGGTTCCAAATCCTAGAATCATGGAGCATTTTCATTTTCTCCTTATAGATCATTGCATTCTCATATGCTAGGAACCAGAATTCATCAAGCTCATGCAAATTTGAGATTCTTGCATTGGCGGCATCATCCCAATCCATGTTCAATTTCTTCAATGCCCATAGGGCTTTGTGTTCAAGTTCCACCGGTAAATGGCAAGCTTTTTCGAATACTAACTTGAATGGAGACATCCCAATTGGAGTTTTATATGCGGTTCGGTAAGCCCATAGAGCTTCATCAAGCTTTCTTGCCCAATCGGTTCTATTTGTATTAACCGTCTTGGCAAGAATGTTCTTTACTTCCCGGTTCGAAACCTCGACTTGGCCACTTGTTTGGGGGTTGTAGGGAGTTGCAACCTTGTATTTTACTCCATATTTTTGAACGAGATTTTAGAAAGCACGGTTGCAAAAATGACTCCCACCATCACTAATTATTCCCCTTGGAGTCCCAAATCTTGAAAAGATGTTCTTTTTCAAGAAACTCAATACACTCTTGGCTTCATTGTTGGGGAGCGCAACTGCTTCTACCCGCTTGGACACATAGTCAACCGCCACCAAGATGTATTTGTTTCCATATGAGCTCACAAAGGGTCCCATGAAGTCAATCCCCCATACATCAAACAATTCAACTTCCACAATGGGATTCATAGGCATTTCATGCTTTCTCGAAATTCCCCTCATCCTTTGGCATTGATTACAATTCTTGACCCAAGCATGGGCATCCTTGTGCAAGGCTGGCCAAAAGAAGCCATATTGTAACACCTTGGCCGCCGTCCTCACTCCACCATGATGTCCTCCGTAAGGCGAAGAATGACGCCCATTCATAATGGCCTCTTGTTCGGACTTGGCAACACATCTTCGGACGATTCCATCAACACATACCCTAAATAGATAGGGCTCATCCCAATAATAGAATCTTGCATCTTTTGCCAACTTCTTCTTTTGATAGAACGTGAAGCCTTCGGGGTAGACTCTCCCAACTATGAAATTGGCTAAGTCGCCATACCAAGGGATTGGTTCCCAAGACACGGCCAAGATCCTTTCATCCGGAAATGTATCATTTATCTCCACTTCTTCTTTCGGGCGACCTTCCTCCTCTAACCGTGATAAATGATCCGCCACTTGGTTCTCGGTCCCTTTTCTATCTATCACCTCAATATTAAATTCTTGAAGAAGTAACACCCAACGAATGAGCCTTGCCTTGGAATCTTTCTTTGCCATCAAGTACCGGATGGCGGAGTGGCCGGTATGGACAATTGTTCTCGACCCCACCAAGTATGCTCGGAATTTCTCAAAAGCAAAAACTATTGCTAGAAGCTCTTTCTCTGTCACCGAGTAATTCATTTGAGCTCCATTCATCGTTTTACTTGCGTAGTAGATAGGATGAAACATATTCTCCACCCTTTGACCTAGCACGGCTCCCAAAGCCACGTCACTAGCGTCACACATGAGCTCGAATGCGAGCTCCCAATTTGGACTCACAATGATTGGCGCGGTGGTTAGCTTCTTCTTTACCTCTTCAAAGGCTTCTAAGCACGCCTTGTCAAAAACAAACTTGGCATCCTTCTCTAACAATTTGCACATCGGATTCACAATTTTGGAGAAGTCTTTAATGAAGCGGCGATAAAATCCCGCATGTCCCAAGAAACTTCGGACACCTTTGACGGTCATTGGAGGTGGAAGCTTTGAAATCACTTCTATTTTTGCTTGATCCACCTCGATCCCCTTTTTCGAAACTTTGTGCCCCAACACGATGCCTTCTTGGACTAAGAAGTGGCATTTTTTCCAATTAAGAACAAGCCTCGTTTCTTCACATCTCTCTAGCACTCTCTCCAAATTAGACAAGCAATCATCGAATGACTCTCCAACTACCGATAAATTATCCATGAAAACCTCAAGAAAATTCTCCACCATGTCGTGGAAAAGAGCTAGCATGCACCTTTGGAATGTGGCGGAGGCATTACAAAGACCAAATGGCATTTTGCAGAATGCAAAGGTGCCATAGGGGCAAGTGAAAGTGGTCTTGTCTTGATCCTCGGCCTCAATTGATATTTGGTTATAGCCGGAGTACCCATCCAAGAAACAATAGTAAGCACGACCCGCCAACTGATCAAGCATTTGATCAATGAATGGCAAAGGAAAATGATCCTTCCTTGTAGCGGTGTTGAGCTTTCGATAATCCATACACACTCTCCATCCGGTTACGGGTCTAGTTGCAATGGATTCACCTTTGTCATTTAGAATCACCGTCATACCCCCTTCTTGGGCACACATTGCACGGGTGACACCCACTTGCTATCGGACAATGGAACTATCACACCCGCATCTAGCCATTTGATGATTTCTTTCTTCACTACCTCTTGCATAGGAGGATTCAACTTTCTTGGTGTTCTACACTTGGCCGACACCCTTCTTCAAGCAAGATCTTATGAGTGCATACCCCCGGATCAATTTCCCTTATATCCGCCAAGGTCCATCCTATAACTTTAATCCTCCTCTTCACCACTTCAACAAGTTGAGATTCTTGAGTTTTGGTCAAGTGAGATGAGATGATTATGGGTAAAGTGGAGTTGGGACCAAGGAAAGTGTATCTCAAATGGGATGGTAAGATTTTCAATTCAAGTTTCGATGATTCTTCGATGGATGGTTTTGTTGGTGGTGTTTCTCGGTTTTCAAGGTCTAGGGATAGCTTTTTAGGTACATAGGATTTTGATCCAAAGTCGTCCAATGCCTTCACTACCCTCCGCTACACTCTCTTCATTCTCCACATCCATGTTCCAAATTACCGCCGCCAACATGTCTTCTTGACTAGCTAAGACACTCTCCTTTTCCACTAGGGCATCAACCACGACATCGACATAAAAATAAGTCGCATCATTATCCATTGGTTGTTTCAAGGCCTTACAAATATGAAATACGGCCTTCTCTCCATTGAACCTAAAAGTAAGTTCACCTCGCTCCACGTCACAAAGAGCTCTTCCGGTTGCCAAAAATGGTCTCCCAAGAATGATAGGTACTTCAAAATCCACGGGGCAATCAAGAATAACAAAATCCGCCGGGAAGACGAATTTGTCTACCTTCACCAACACATTGTCAATAATTCCAATCAGACTTTTCATTGAGCGATCGGCCATTTGTAAGTTCACGGTTGTTGGTCTAGGTGCCTTGGTGTCCAATGTCTTATACACCGCTGATAAGACCCAAACCCCCTCAAGACCATTCACTCGGAGTCAAGCCAAGTTGATCCAAGATACCCATCTTCACTTGATATGGAAGAGTATGGAAGAAGGCCCCGAGAGCAACTTGAAGACCATGCTTTGGTGTGCCGTGGATGGAGGATCCTCTAGGACACTTGGAGAGGCCCAAGAGACCCAAAATGAGACACCCCAAGGGGCTCCAGAACAAGGCGGAGCGCCTCCCAGCTGAGGCGGGGCGCCTCCCAAATCCAGAGGCTTGAAAGCTGCAGGGCGGACCGCCTCCCAACCTAGGCGGACCGCCTCCCTCAGATACAGAGAAGACGAAAGCTGCTAGGCGGCCACCTCCCCCTACTAGGCGGACCGCCTACCCCTGAGACCCACATGCGGGATTTTAATTACTTTTATCTTGGACTTCCAACTTTAGCCCTGCGTGGCCTTATTTGTTCTAACCCACTTTGGGGGGTATTTTAGACCTTTTAGTATGACTAAGTGAAGCCTATAAATACTTCACTTAGCCTCCTCAAACATTACCTTACCTTTGAATCTTATGAATGATGAATAGAGTTTATCTCTTTTTATGAAGAAACCCTTTCTTGGTTGCTTGAATTCACTAGTGGAACCTAGTTGAGTCTTGAACCGAAAACCCGATCATTCTATTTGCGAGTCCCAAGTGTGGCTCGAGGGTAGTTGCATAGTGGGGTGATGGGAGAAAGAGAGAGAGTAAGTGAGAGAATTTTTAATTTGGGGAAAATGGGAAGTGAAAGTGAAATGGGTTAGATTATTGTTAAATGTGTTAGAAAAATAATGCTATGCATTGTAATTAGAGAAATATTGCTATTTTTTTGTAATTAAGGGTGAAAATTTGTATATTTGTGTAAAAAATCCTAGAATTTTTGGGAGGTCTTATTCCACGATTAGCTAATTGATTTAGTTATGTTCTTATTCAGTTCACATTTTCCCGAGTTGATCCGACATTTCGTTATAATGACAAGAGAAAAGCTTTTTTATAAAATGCTCTGCTCTTAAAGACTTAATTATATGTCAATCATTTGTATCAAAAATATACCCTAAAAAAAGAGGTAAAGGGAGGGGGGGTGGGGGAATGAAAAATGTGCAATATTTCCTTGTAGGATTACGTTGAATAACATGAGGGACTAAAAATGAAAGGAATAATAATACAGGTGCACAGCTGAATTATCCATTCTATAGCCACAACTTCCCCGGACACAGGGGTCAGGTTCAAACGGACACATTGCAATCATTATCAGGGGCGGAGCTAGAAATTAACGGAAGGGGTTCAAAAAAATTAGAATATTACATTTACGATTCGAACTCGTGAACTAAAGTAATTTTTGAACTCCCTTCACCACTTTACTTGCAATTTTTCTTGTATTAAAGGGGTTCAATAGTGTATATATTACCAAAAATTTTCGTTTTTATCCCATTTACGCAGTGCAATTATTCGACGTTGAACCCCCATTCCAATGCCTAGCTCCGCCACTGACCATTAGAGACAGAATATCAAGAGACAGTCGGTGCCATCATTTATATTTACAGAATCATGGCTCCGATCATTACGATTAGAGGAAATAAATACCGATTCTCATTAAATGTATGCCATTAAGGCTCACAATAGCTATATAAACTCTTATTTCTGCTCATGTAAATCAACTGACAATCATCACTACTACTTGATTATTCAAACGCAATAAGATTACTTGCTCTTCTTCTTTTTCTGAAATACTTTGAGTTGTATTATAAAGTCTTCTAGCCGAAAGTTGTGCTCCCTAGGCACACAGATGTGTTGTTCTGTTGGTTTAATTTCTATTGTTATGTTATTGTTACGATCTTCTTGTTGTTTTTGTGTAAGTGTTAATACAATTATATTTCTTGTAGCCTATTTAACAAACTTAATTGGTTAATCTATTAAGTCAATTTTTAGGTTAAACAGTTTGGGACCCACCGTGGTTGGGCCTAGACATTGTTAATTGTTCCAAGATCTCGTTAATTGTTCAGTTGTCCTTTATCCAAAACCCTCAATCATGTCAGGAGCATAGTACGCCATCACCGTGATCACGTGAGGGTCTCAACTCGATGAAATCTTGTACAAAGATTCCGTAGAAATCTCCGCAGCATGAAGGGAATAGGACCGTGGAATTTAAGGTTGTAGCATTGTAGTTTTTGATGATACGGATGCAAGTGGATTATTATTCCCACGTTATGATTCTTTAGTTATCACCCTCCGTATATTAGATTCGGATATCAAACAGATCCTTGATAACTCGGGAAGCTTCGTAAACTTGACTTGGGCAGAAGTTATTGAAGAATTGTGGTTGATGGACAATATTGTCAAAAGGACGTCAGAGCTAAAGGAATTCAACAGTAGTAGTCAGGTCTCTTTGGGAGAAATCACGTTGCCCGTCTACGCTCAAGGGGTGACAAAAGAAACACATTTTCAAGTGGTAGTTGGGGACTTGGCTTACAATATAATCATGGAAAGGTCATGTATTTATGCGATGAAGGCGGTTCCGTCGGCGTTCCATCATGTTGTGAAATTCCCAACCAAGTGGAGGACTATAGAAATACGAAGAGAACAACAGGCGGCCCGCAGCTGTTATTCGGTGGTCATAGTAAAGAGCATGGACAGAGTAAAGCCTGCATGATGGCAGCAAATAAACCATGGTTGAAAGGGATGGTGGACACATAGACCAATAAAAGACGATAACCCGGAAGCACTTGAGATGCACGTTGAACCTAATGAACCGGGCCCCAAAGAATCCATAATAAATCAGTTGGAGCCCATAACTCCCTTCAAGGAGAATCCTAAGAGAAACGTCTATTTGAGCTTTGAACTCAAAACCAAATGCAGAAGTACATTCCTACATTTCTTGCAAGCTAACAATGAAAATTTTGCTTTGAGTCATGAAGATATGAAGGAATCTCACTGGTGTAATTTTTCATACCCTAAATTCCAATCCTCTTATCCTCCTGTCAAGCAAAAGAGAAGGAACCAAGGAGCGGCAAGGGATAAGATAATTTTTGAATAAGTGGAAAAGCTATTGAAGATCGGTTCCATTTGCAAAGTTCAGTATCTGGATTGGCTAGCCAATGCGTTTGTGGTGCCGAAGAAGAAAGTTAAGTGGTGAGTGGGCATAGACTTCATGGAATTAAACAAAGCATGTCTGAAAATATCTACTCCCAACATGGACCAACTTGTGAATGCAACTGCAGGGCACGAAAGCTAAGCTCTTGGACACTTACTCCTGCTACAACAAGATACAGATGAACCCAGATGATCAAGAGAAGGCATCTTTTATAATGACACGAGGGACTTATTGTTACAACGCTATGCCCTTTGGCTTTTAAAATGCAAGGGCAACGTTCCAAAGGTTGGTTAATTGGATATTCAAAGATCACACCGATAAGACCTTTGAGGTTTACATGGATGGCATACTGGTGACATCTCGCCATGCCCAAGATCATGTTTATTATTTGCATGAAGCCTTCACAATTCTAAGGCAACATAATATGAAGCCGAATCAAGAAAAGTTTGCATTCAGGGTTTTATCGAGGAGGTTCCTAGGGCTCATTGTGTCTAACAAAGGGATAGAAGTCAACCTCGATAAAATCAAGGACATGGAAGATTTATTTGACTTATTGACTAGCAAAAACATATGAAAAAGCTCACAGATCGATTGGCGGCCCTCAGCAGGTTCATTTCAAGATCCTCGAATATGAGTCATAAATTTTTCTCGATATTAAAGAAGCCAAATGATTTTGAGTGGACTCGAGAGTACGACCAAGTTTTAAAATATTTGAAGAAGTACATATCTAGTGGCCCTTTGTTGAGTAAATCTAATGATGGGGAACAAGTATTGTTTTACCATGCAGTCTTCGAGGTAACTGAGACACTGTACCCTCGGCTAGAAAAACTTGCATTAGCACTTGTAATTGCTTCAAGAAACATTTTTTCAGAGCTTTCTGATAGCAGTGGTCACTACATTTTATTTACGAAACATTCTGCACAGACTCGAGTTGTCGGGCAGGTTGGCAAAATAGGCAGTAGAATCAAGTGAACACGATATAACTTATGAACCCTGTACGGCCATCAAATCACAAGTTCTTGCGGATTTTGTAGCCGATTTTGGTATACATGGGTCCATCCAAATTTCAAAAAATATGTCATATTGTCTTCTACACCGATAAAGAAAACGTGGGTCCTATTCACATACGAATCAGCTAATGTGAAGGGATTTGGTCTCGGGGTCATCTCGTCATGCTAACAAAGGAAGTAATGCACCAATTTATTAAGTTCCCAACTAAAACTAACAATAAAGTCAAATATGAGGTTGTAATTGCAGTCCTCAAATTAGCATAGGGACTTAGAGCGGAAGCAATTGAGCTGAAAAGCGATTCCAAACTTGTGATCACCCAAATTCATGGGACGTACACGGCTCGCGAATGCAACGATATTTGAAAATGTCAAGAATTTGTTAGCTCAGTTCTAGGAGTAGAAGACAATCCAAGTTCCAAGGGACGAAAATATGGAAGCTGGAGCCCCAGCAAATCTCACTTCTGTTTTGGAGATAGCCAACACGGGTGGAAATGCAGTGATACACTTGCTTGATACAACTTTTGACCGAAGCCCCAACGAGGTAAATTCAATTAACCTTATTTGAGATTTGCGTACTTTCTTTGTCAATTACTTGCAGGACAGGATCTTACAGACAAAAAAAAAAGTTCACAAAAGTTACAAGTACGAGTAGCATAATATTGTCTTGTCAAAGAAGAATCGTACCACAAAATGTATGGGGGACCACTAGCTAAGTACTTGGGTCTTTCCCAAAATTATTATGTCATGAGAGAAGTGCATAAGATTCATTGTGTAAACTATTCTAGTGGTCGATCTATAGCATAGAAGCTCATGTGTTCCAGTTACTATTGGCCGAAGATGGAAAATAATGTCAGTGATTTCGTAAAAAATATGAAAGTTGTCAACAGTATGTGCAGATGATGTATCAGTCGGCTGAGCCATTTCATTCGATCCTATTGGCCTGGCCTTTCATGAAGTGGACATTGGACATTGTTGGACCATTGCCCATGACAAAGGGGCATGTATGATTTCTATTGGCTCTAACAAACTATTTCTCTAAGTGGGGCAAAGAATGTGCATTCTAAAAAATGAGAGAGAAGGAAGTCATCGACTTTATTTGGAGGAACATAATAAGTCGGTTTTGGAGTACCATAGGATATAGCCTAGGACGACAACACATAGTTCACCAGTGCAAAAGTCACTAAATTCTTCAAGTAGTGGAAGATCAAGAGAATCACTTCAACCCCATTCCACCGTGTAGCAAATGGACAAGACGATTCATAAAATAAAATAATTTTTAAACCTTAAAAAGGATACTTGAGAAAGCCAGAGGTAGATTGCCAGAGGAACTACCAAGAGTATGTGGGCTTATTGAACGACGTGGAAGACAAGCAATAGGGAGAAACCACGCTCTTTAATTTTTGAAGCCATGATACCGGTTGAAATTGATGAACCAAGCCTTTGCTTTGCTTACGCAACCGAAGAAGGGAATGATGATGCCTTGAGAGATAGTTCGGACTCCTAGGAAGGAAAACATGAGATGTTGATGGTTCTAATAGTAGCCCAAAAGCAGCGCATCGAGAAATAATACAACCGGATGACCAATGTTCAACAATTCATATTCCGCGACTTTGTGTTGCCAATGGTGACTGAAAGTATGCAGGAAGCCAATGCTGGGAAATTGAGCCCGAATTAGGAAGGACCTTACCGAGTTTCCAAAGTTAGTGGAAAGAGGACTTGCCACTTAGAGTCAGCGAAAGTAGAAACAATAGCGAACGATTGGAACATTTCACATTTGAAAAAAACTTCTACTATTGAACGGTCAGGTTCCTCTTAACATATTTTTTGCTTCTTGAAAACGCTTTATGATCTAATTTTTATATTCATCAATTATTTGTATTAACAATTTTGATGCAAGACCTAGCTAGTACGCATGATGACAAACTTTATCCACAGTTATCTAAAAAAACTATAATTGTTTTAAGATCGGTCCAAAAAATCTGACCTTTTTAGCGTTGCCTTCATCCAAAAGCCCCGACCCCCATGTTTCCACTTTTTCTATTTCCTTTTCTAGAAGAAAAAGGTTGGATCTCAGAGGGAGCATCGCGACAAACACTCATGGACTTATTGTATCTTCCAGTACCCGACTTATCGTGCCTCAAGCTAAAGTATTAGGGTGACTACACTGCATAGGATCCGTGAAGGAATGAAGGAAAGCAGGCTTGCTCATTATATGCATGGTTGTACTCTAATAAACAACTTTTTCTTACAGTCCAAAAGTGACATATTCTTACCGTCCAATAAGCGGCTATCTTTGTATATCAAAATATAACTTTTTTTTTAAATATTTTATCTTTTAGTATAACAGCAATGTTGTAAATTATTATGCATCACACCCAAAAGCGACTACTTCTACAAGTAATGAAATGCAACTTTAAACAGTTTCACATTACTTTGATATTTAGAAATGTAGTTTTCCTTCGCGCTTTCATGAAAATCGGACGTCATTCTTCGCGCTTTCATGAAAATGGGACATCATTCTTCATTCGCACTTATGGGCATATATATATATATATATATATATATATATATATATATATATATATATATATATATATATATTAAAAAAATTCTAAACACAACAATCCAAGCTCTATATGTCATGGGTCACGAGTGAAATAGGCCACAAATAGCACATAAAAATAAAAAATACGCACACAAGAAAGCTGATGCAAGATACTTATTTAATTCGGGGACTTAAAGATAAGTATTAATAGGGAGTTCCCAGTGAGATCACTGTTTTAAAGAGTTCAAATAAAGGAAGAGAGAGCTATATCAAAAGTGTAGAGAAAGATGGTATTTTTAAAGGAGGATACAAAGAGCATCGCCTAAAGATTCGTCCTTTCCTTTCATAGAGTTTTCCAAAAGTCCCTAGCCTTTCTTCAGAATCATTCTTAGATTCTTTCAAAGAAGAGGGGACATGGTCTTTCTAATCTTTAAAAGCATTCACCACCTCTTTGAGCTCTCAAACAAGGTCAAAGCTACCGACACTTACTTTGCTCAATACTTCCTAGCGAGTTTTCACCAAAGCCTAGTTCACATCAATGCCTCTTTGGATCTTACCATCCTTAAGATCGCTGTGAAGCTCTTCCAGCTCATTTTGGGCCTTACTGACTTCTTTTTGCCCAAAAAAAATTTAGCTTCTTTAACTCTCGTCAAATTCGAAGCTTTTTGCAGAGAAATTCTAAGCTTGTTAGCTTCGTTTTCCAGCATTGCCTTCTCTGCAGCAAATAACAAACACATATGAGTAGCCAAAACTTTTGATGCTTGACGTTTAAAAAAAGGCGGTCCACCAATATCGGGCTTCCTTTTCAAACTTGAAGCGTTCCAAAGCAAGGGGACTCTCAAACTTCTACAAAGCTTCTTTAAGGCGCTCTGCTTCTGCTACAATTGTGCTGGCCTTCTCAGAAAGGATGGAGTTCTCTGATATCAACTTCTCGGCTTTTAGTTAAAGCTTTGTGTGGACAGTAGTGAGATCGGAAAGATTTTTCTGCAAATAAAAAATTCGGCTTATGGACTCCATTATGTTCATATGATGCTACAAAGAGAAAATTGTGAGGTAAAAAATTAAAAAAAACAACAGAGACATAAAAAAGATGGGAGGAGTACCCAGAAGGAAGAAAAGGCAAGCTTGTTTAACAGCTGATCAAAGGACTATTGATTAAACCAGTCCAACTCCAGGGGACTCAGCATCGAACGCATGTGAGATATGACTCGATCTAGGTAGGACATGAAATTTGTATTCTCTGGAATTGACATAGAGTAGTGGTTCATGCTGAATTCGGGGTCAACAAGTAGCGTGGACGCTGGTGAAGATGCGGGTGCCAAAGGCAATGTCTGCCCAACTTCTTCCATATGGAAAGGTCTGAGAATTTCCTCCACTGTAACCGCAGGAATTCCTACCTCAACAGAGATTGCTTCCTTATTTACGGGTGGCTTTAGAGGGAGAGAAACCATAGTGGGTGAAACACCATCATCTTCTATGTATTAGCACATGGTCTCATATTAGAGGACCGAAAAACGTAAAAAGTTCTGGCTGAACAAGATTGCTAACCATCCCATGTACTTTTTTCTCGTCATCCAAGGACCATTTCCTCTTCTTTGAAATAGTTCTAGTAGCCTTTACTTTCTAGCGATGGACTAAAAGATCAGCAAGATTGGACTCCGCCTCTTCATAACTTGGGAGTTAGATAGAAACTCGGGGAGGAGGAAAGGAAGAAACTGCTTGCAGAGTGGTGGACAACAAACTACGCTGAAAAATGAAAATTCAGATGTTTGGAAATTTACCACATATAGAGGAGGAGAAGATGTTGGAATAGTATGTAGCGTTTGAATTTGATTTCATTAACAATGAAAGTAGACTTGAATGTCCTGGAATAGGAGGAAGAAATTTCAAGGATTCGCTTGATCCATTCATCGGCATCCATGATCCTCGAAACTTCAACTACATAAGTTGCATGTGTGGAAAGTAAGAAAAAAATGAAGTAGGGAAAAGCAAAATTTTTTATGAAAGCAAAGACTTACGAAATGAGCTCTATTACTCGGGAAAGGGCTCTTTCCCTCGGGTGAAATTGCAAACTCCTACAAATTGACTGAGTCCCCTGTCGATCATTGTCTCCATCTGCATCAGATACAATAGCTTAAGTTGCCTGAGGCAGAATGGTCAACATGCCTTGCAGGAGAAGTTTCGGGGTATAAAAATAAATTAAATGAGGAAAAAAAAAAGAAAATGACACTTGCACCAAGGTAGTAAGTGATCCACGCTCAGTCTTACACCATTAATGGTGACGGGCGGTCATCAAAGTATAATACCCGATGTGAGTCAGGGTCGATTTCCCAAGGGAACTAGCACGTCAAGTGAAAGAGTTTCAAATAGATATTCAAATGACGTTTAGTGTTGAGTACTAGAAGTATGATTTGTTCTATGAAAACTATGATTAATTCTAAAGTGTAAGCAATTAAACAAGTAAATTGTTCGATATAACTAGACTAGGGGTGCAACCAACTAATAGTGATTTCCAACCAACGGGTGTCTTTACTTCACTTTCCCAACACAAGTATAATTATGGTTGAGTATTCCGATTGTGATCTATAGAATCCTACCGGCCTAAAAGAGATCTTGTGCAACTCGCTCGTCAAAGCTTTAGTTGCATACTCAAAGTGCTACTCAAAGACCCGAGGAAAGGAGACCTCTTCCGAGCGTAACTCCTTTTAGATGAGTTAGTCTATATGAATAACCTATCAACTCAAATCCTCACCAACTCCACTATTCTACACTAGTTAATCTCTTCCGAGTCTTCAACTAGCAATGTAGACAAGAAATCCCAAATATAATGGATTTTGAAATTTTGATGTTATTGTAATGGGGAGTTGGATAATTGTTACTTGTGTTATGGTTAGAGAAATAGAACAGCACCCATTAATTTTCTATCACAATAGCATAATTACACCCCCTAGTTATGAATTTAGCTACTCATAACTAGGGTTTGAATCAAAGCACTCAACATGTAATGAAATGATGGATTGAAATGAAACATAGACTTTGGATTGACATATGAATTAATATTCAAAGATACAAGTTTAGAAGCTTACAAAATGATGTTAAGTCTCCAACTTGGCTCACAAAATCGCCCAAAACCTTTAGAGTAAAATGTAATGTAAGAGTTTTTTTGTAATAAAACCCTCACTTTCCTATTTATACTCCTAAGAGGAATTACACAAAAAATCTTCTTCCGTCCCAATTGTGCGATCTCACAATATTGTGCTGACCGCACAATTGGGTCTTTCTCAGCATTGTGCTGATTCCCTCAGCTAGGGTAATTGTGTTGTCGCACAATATTGTGCTGAACCGCACAAATTCTTGAAAACTTGAAGTAGTTACTGCTTCATTTTGCATTTTTGTCCGGACCATTGTGCGGAACATTGTGATGTGTTGCACAAATTTGTGTGGTCCGCACAATATTGTGCGGCCCAGCACTTTGGCTTGACACTTGCTCCATTTTGCACGACTCTAACTTCGACTCGACTCGACCTTCTTTTGTGTTCTTTCTGCTCAGTTTCTGGCCTCGAGCGTTTAAACTAAGTAGTACCTGGAATCACGCAACATTACATAAGAATTGGTCGTGAAATTAGCTTAAGAACACATAAACTTCCTATAAAGGAAGGCTCAAAGTCGGTAAAATGCCGACTTATCAGTAAGATATTTCAAATAAAAAACTACTCTCTCTATATCTGAGTGCCAACTTGTGCTAGGTAGATACGGCATTGACGACACATCTCGTCGATAACAGAGTCGAGAAGGAAGTTGAAGCCTAGAAAAAATAGATAAGTATAAACGAGTGAATATCTGAGGATATAATCCACTATGCGAACTGACGGATCAACGTATTGGGTGCTAAGATCTTTATCCTATCTATAGTCTGGCCAAACCTGGGAAAGATTTGAATCATTTATAGTAGAAATCATCAAAAAAATTCATGGGGATGCCGTCGAAGGTGAGCTCTAAGCTCTTAGGAAGAAATTCAAAAGGATTTCCCCAGACATTAAAAATGGTTCCAAACTAGCCTTCCTTTTTAGCTTGGAAGAAAATTTCTTGATGATAGAAGTGGTAATAGGTGCCTCTATCTCAAGGGCTCTATCTATTGAAGGGTGGACATCCAATTGAGGAGCACTAGCAGGAAAAGATTTTGAAACATCTTGAGAATCGACATTACAGAGGAAGCCATTGTTGCAAGTAAAAAGAAGTAGTGATGAAGAAAATGGAGCGAGAATGATGATGGCAAAGTTCTGCAGTTATGACAAGTAAAAAGAAAGCGAGTAACATACGATAAAAAGATAAAATTATGATGACTTAGGAAAATGCGTTAAAAGCATGGATGGTTCAAATTCAGACATGTATGAAAATTTGATACTGAACTGACGAAGGTCTTTTCCAATGCAAAGCCAACAAGTGGCAATAATCATATCAACTTTCCCACTAGAAAAAAATATTCACTTCACAATTGGTTCCCGAGATCCACTTGGAAAATGCGGGACTATATTTATTGGGTACGATCTTATACGACATCACAACAAGACACATGGAATAATGATTTGGCTACCTATAGAGGCAAATTGAATTCGAAAACTGACTCTCCAATCACAATAGGTGCACAACCGAATTATCTAGACTATAGCCACAACCTTTTTGGATGCAATGGCAAATTCAAAATGGACATAATTAAAGATAGCATATTAAGAAACAACAATTGCCATCATTTTTATGCACAATCATAGCTCCGACAGTTACAATTAGAGGTAATAAATACCGATTCTCACTAAATGTACGATATTAAGACTCACAATAGCTATACAACTCTCCATTTTAGTTGCTTCTTATTAAGTCTGATAACCGAAAACAGTGCTCCCCAAGCAACAGATAAGTTGTTTTGTTGATTTAATTTCGATTGCTCTGTTACTTATGACTATTTAAAAAAATTCAGTTGGTTAATATATTAAATCAATTTTTAAGTTAAACAATTATCAAAGGCAAAATAATGGCAATTCGAGATATTGAGCATGATTGAAATTTTTTTCACTCTAAACTATTAAATCACAATTATTACATTATTTGGTAGAATTAAGACAAAAGTTATCCAGAATTTTCTTATTGATCTCAAAATATCTAGTTAACTAAGGAGGGGGACATGATTTGAAAGAGAGAGAAAGTCATGCTCAATAAATATTATTTTCAAACAATTCTTAGAACAATTTATCAGAAACTTCCTCTCCATTTTGGTGGGAGAAAGGTCTACATAGATCTCATTTTTCTCATACTCTACTTATGGGATTACACTAGACATATTGTTGTAGTAGAGAATAGAACAACTTATTAGAGATAGCGATACAAGTTCAAGATTTCGCTCAAAATAAATGAATCTGGCGCAATCGAAACATTTTATATCCTCGTAAGGAAGTATTACAATCTTAGTCCGTGTTAGGAAAAAGTTCCTGGTGACCACTAGAGAAAAACTCCTGGCGATTAACGGGTCCTACTGTTAGCAATATCTAGCTTTCTAGCTTAACTTTTCTTATGCCAGCCAAAATTTTAAGACTTTGCTTAAGGAAGCCAAAGTTGTGGCTGAAGGCCAAAAATGTCCTATTTCTGTAATCACCCATATAAGTTTCTTCATCGTTCAAACAGTTACGACAATATCGATGTTTTTTTACATGAAATAGACAGTTCTAACACTTTCTTTAGGGGAATAAATCCTTGATGGGCCGCCCAAAAGTGTCCTATTTTGTAAATCACCCTACAATATTTGAGTCCGAGTTTTTAATCAAATGGCTGAGGCCAAGATCCAATTTACTTCTCAGAGATTTAACCGATTTGACTCAAGATAATGTCGAGTTCAGCTAAAGTACAAGAGGCCCACTTTCTTGTCTTTGTCTGGTATGTTTCACTCTTTTTTTGTGCAAAATAGACAGATGTGGCACTGCTATCACAATTCTAACTTCCGTATGAAAAGTTTTACAAAAAAGCCCTCCTACCCCCTGGAAAAGTTGCTGACAACCGTCATAGGGAAACTCCTTATGATGTAGTGGTCAAATTTGTAACACCTTCTTTACTGAGGCTAAATAAATGGTGGGGCGCTTTAACTGTCTTAATTCTCTAAATCAACATATTTTCTATGTAAATGACATTAATTTCATCCAGCAATCTATTACAATGCATTCAAAGCCATGTTTACTACTACAGTGCATTATATCCTATTCAAGCCAAAGTTCCTCAAATCTCTATAATATTTATTTCATGTTTCATGGCTCCCTTCCTATATTATTTTAAGTATTACTCCCATTGTCCTTTAATTTACTATTTTAGTATAATTCTTTGATCTTCGGTACCTACATGCTAGACTAATGTGAATTCATATTGTGTATGGCTTATTAAAAGGAGAAGAAGCGCTTCCATCAAGAGCTACTCAATAATCGATTTCCATGGCAAGCCTAAACCTTTGGATAAATGTGAAGATCTCAACCAACCCACTTCTTTGATAGTCTTGGTCCTTAAGCTTACATAAAGCAAGTCTCCCTTCCAAGTTAAGTTTAAAGTCTCTTGGGCCGAGGATTTTCTTTTATTTCTAGCATGGAGGTTTTTGCACGAAATAAAAACTTCTGGCACCCTTGCTGAAATTTTAATCCTAATAAGAAATATCTTACAAAAATAATCCCATCAGAAAAAGCTGTTGGCGATCGCCAAAGGAAAGCTACTGGATCACCAGGTTATTATTAATAGAAATATCTGATGATCACCATATGCTTTCTTACAGGAGTCATTTTTGTAAGACTTCCCGTAGAGGTCAAATATCTGATTGGGCACCAAAAAGTGTCCTTTTTATGTAAATCACCCGCTAGTATGCGGCTGTGAATTTATTTGGCCGGTTTGGACATTTATTGAATTGCAAAAAAATTCACATAGTGCCCTCAATAAGATATGGTCATACCTAATTTCTCATACTTACAAATGTTTTAAGTAAGTGCCCTCCACATCGTACTCCCCATATGAAAGGACTATTTTGCCCCCGGCCTACTTAATTCTCGCTAAACAGGTTTCCTTCTCTCTTTACCCATTTCTGGCCTCCTTCTTTCTTCTTTGTGTGCTGGAGATTTGGGGTTTTTTATTCTCTCTTTTTCGTATATTTGTTCTATTGTAATTTTTATTTCGCGTAATCATTAATCTGCATTTATTTTTTCCTGTTATTTTTTATGCTTATTTTTTATATATTTATCTGTTAGTTTTTTCCATTTCGATCTACGATTGTTGAATTAAATTTGAGGTTCCTGTGGATTTTTTTACTTGTGTTTCCATTTCAATACTTGCAGAGACTATTTGTACAAGTCGCCCCTTCTACTGGAGTTTAAAGTGCTGGCTATTGGCAATAGTTGTAGAGACTTTTTCTGTAGTTTACTCTTTTCATCAATCATGCGTTCAGTAGTTGTCATTGTATGCTTGTATATGGTCTTTTCATTATTGTTTCATTGTTTTGCTATTATGTGTTGTCATTGTTGTTTTTTAAAATTTTGCAGGTAATGGATATTGAATCTTCAATCTCCTGATCCTGATCATGTACATTTTGATGTGGTGGATGATTTTATAAGTCATCCAAGATCTTCTGATGAATTCCAAGGAAAAAATGTGATAAAAGCGATGAATTTCCAAATTTTCGTTTGTTATCTCCGTCGCAAGATGATCTCTGTAGTAGTCCAAATGAGAATTTTAGTACTATAAAATAGTTAGAGAAAGTTGTTGAGTAGTTTTTAATTACATGTATTTCGTATTTACCGTATTTTTTGTGTTTATGTAAACAAGTACACTTGGATGTTTGATATTTTTTTTCTATTTTAAAGACTGAACTTCCTTTGAATCGGATGAACTGAAAGTGTTGGCAATTGTAGGACTTCAAGGCATTTTAGTTGTTGTGGAGTGAACACATTTAGATGGAAAGTCTTGCCAATGGGCAACACTTGAATTCTAGTTAATTAATTCCAACTGTAATATTATATAATTAATTTAAAATTGATAAATAATTCATGGAGGGTTCTGCTGGTAATGTTGTTGCCAAGACTTTGTGTCAATTTAGTTGTCAATATTATTTTCTATGGCGCGACATCAAGGCAAGTTAACTATTTCTAATATTAAAGTCGATAAATAAGTTTTGGTAGGAAATATCTTACCCTTTCCCAAGACTTTACGTCAAGTTAAATTGAATTGGTTATCTGTATGAGTGTAAAGTCTTGGCTATTGCCAATAGTTCAGTTTATTGATAATATTAACTTTCCAATCATGTTTGATTTTTAAAAATATTTATAATCAATAACTGCCATTCTTTTTGATGCAAAACCATGCTATGATCAGCTTCATTCACAAAGAAGCGGGATTTTCTGACATATCAGTTCTTTTAATAACTTCTACTATGAAGCAGGATATTCTGAAATTCTCATCATTCTTCAGCAGATACATGCAAGTTATAAGTTCTTGATCATTTGTTACCATCATGTCTCTGTACCTTTCTAGATTTGTGTCAAACCTTATCTTTGCTTCACTTTCATCAGTGTTGATGGTTAGAGCAATACAAATGTCTATTTCAAATATGTGGTAGCTTATACGTCTTTGGCAAGTATCAACTTTATATCATGGTTGATGTATTTGTTGTTTGCATCCCATTTCCCATTATAAGCTATATATATGTAGCGAGTTGCCATAGTGCTAATCCTGAACATAATCAAGACGAACAATATGCTTAGAATTTCGTACTGAGATCGCTTTGATAGAAGCAGGATCTTGGGTAAAAGTGATGCCCTTTGTGGGCTTAAGGTCTTACGAAGAAGTCTATCCTAGGTGCCTATTGCACCAGAGTAGCAACACTTGGCAATAGCCAAGACTTGCAGACACTTTGTCTGCAAACCCCCATTGCAACAGGTCTTAAAGTCTCGGCAATAGGCAAGAAGTCTCTCCTAGGTGCTTATTGCACCAGAGCTGCAAGTCTTGGCTATTGCCAAGACATGCAGAGACTTTGTTTGCAAGGACCCCATTGCAATAGGGCTTTAAGTCTTGGCAATAGGGAAGAAGTGTCTATAAAGCCTAGAGACTTTGCCTGCAAGCCCCTCATTGCAACAGGGCTTAAAGTTTTGGCAATAGGCAAGAAGTCTCTACAAGCCTCCCATTGAAGTAGAGTTTAAAGTCTTGGCTATTGCCAATACTTTAGAGATTTTCAGTGTGAGTTTCCCTTTGCAACAGAACTTAAAGTCTTGGCTATTGCCAAGACTTGCAGAGATTTTCTCCTGAAGTTGGCTAGTGCAAGAGGGCTTAAAGTCTTGACAATAGCCAAGAAGTCTCTCCCAGGTGCCCATTGCACTAGAGCTTAAACTCTTAGCTATAAGCCAAGGGTTGTAGAGGCTTTCTCTTTAAGTTGGCACTTGCAACAGGCCATAGAGTCTTGGCAATAGGCAAGAAGTGTATGTAGGGTGCTGATTGCACCAGAGCTTAAACTCTTGGCAATAGTTGTAGAGAACTTTACCCTTGCAGCATGATTTAAAGTCTTGGCAATAACCAACAGTCTGTGGCATGTGCTAATTGCAGCAGAACTGGAAGTCATAGCTCGTTTGGTCTATATAGAATTTTAAGCAAGGTTAAGCATAATACATGTGAAATTATAAAGAAATTAATTGAAGTTTTAGTAAAATTCAATAGCAATTTGAAGAAATCTTACATTGAATCTTCTCTTGAACAAACCAATCTATAAAAGGAATGGACTTTTAGGGTTTTCTTGATCGCGTGAATGGAGAAAAGGAGGGGGAGGGACTGAGCGGGTCGTTTATTAATTGTGAGGGGGTATTTTCATCCGAAATAAGTTTAATTAAACTAATGGAGGGCATTTTTGCTAAACCACTGTTATTGAGGGCATTTTGGCAAACCATTGCTTCCCGTGTCATATTATTGCAAATCAACCATTGAATTGGTCGTCGGATTTTTACATAAATAGTTAAGTTTTAAAACTTGATTACACATTCTTGCGAACTTTCAAATGTATAAAAGAAGAGCATACTAAAATTATCCAAAATTGCAGAACCTAGCAAAAAACTAGATACCTAGATACATATCTATCCATTCATGAATTTTGCAAAATTGGTTATATATCTGAGGTGTATTGAGAACTTAAGTGTATTTGATTATAATTCATGAATTATATCAGGAATATGTATTGTATATAATACGTGTTTATCCTTCTGAAAATTCAATGATTTAATACAAAATATACAAGGGATATATATATGGTATATAATGTGTTTATTTTTCGACAAATGCATGAATATTTAATAAATATGTATTGAAGGAGGAGTTGCTCTGCTGGAGTTTGCTAAAGCTTTTGATCTGGCGATAGCTAACTCAAATTTTCAGAAAAAGGAGGAGCACTTGGTCACCTTTTGTAGTTCGAGGGCGAAGCCCCAAATCGATTTCCTTCTCCTAAGGAAGAGCGATAGGGGCATGTGTAGGGACTGCAAGGCTATCCCGAGGGAAAAACTTGTTACCCTGCATAGGCTCTTAATGCTGGAGCTGGATATTGTAAGGCCAAGGAAGAAGAGGGATGTGTCTGAGCGCCCATGAATTAGATGGGGAGCCTTGACCTTGGAGAAGATTCAGGAGTTGGGGAATAGGTTGGATGTCATGGGTGCCTGGGAGAGTTGCAGCGACGCGAGTAGTATGTGGGCTAGGACGGCGGAGTGCATTCGGGGAGCCGCCAGAGAAGTGTTAGGGGTTTCAAAGGGAAACTCCTATAGGCACAAAGGGGATTGGTTGTGGAGTGAGGATGTCCAAGTAAAAATGGACGCCAAAAAGGCCGCATACTTGAAGTTAATTGAGAGCAGTGATGATGAAGAAAAGAGGAAGAATGTTGAAGGGCATAAGATTGCAAAGAAGGAAGTGAAGTTAGCGATCTCGACAGCTAAGACGGTAGCTTTCGAGCGGCTGTATAAAGAATTAGCTAAAAGAAGGGGAGATCAGTAGTTGTATAGGCTCGCAAAGGCAATGGAGAAGAGAGCAAGAGATCTGGATCAAGTGAGATGCATCAAGGATGATGATGGTACGGTATTAGTGGAAGAGGCCCAAATTAAACGGAGATGGCAGACGTACTTCAATAAACTGTTGAACTCTGAAGGCGACAGGCATATCGTGCTGGGTGAGTTAGCATATTCAGAGGGTCGCCGAGATTTTGAGTATTGTAGGCGTATAAGAGTAGAGGAGGTCAAAGGGCCAATCCAGAGAATGCGAGAAGGAAGAGCGACGGGGCCAGATGAGATTTCAGTAGAATTTTGGAAGAGTGCGGGCAGAGCATGTGTGGAGTGGCTAACCAGATTGTTTAATGTTATTCTTAGATCGGGAGATTTGCCTGAGGAATGAAGATGGAGTAGCATGGTCCCATTGTACAAGAACAAGGGTAATGTTCAAAACTGCAACAACTATAGGAGCATCAAACTTCTCAGCCATACCATGAAAGTCTAGGAAAGGATGGTGGAGACGAGGATGAGGAGGATTGTCTCTATTTCCAAGAACCAATTTGGGTTCATGCCCAGGAGATCGACCACGGAAGCCATCCATCTTTTGAGGAGACTAGTCGAGTAGTACAGGGACAAGAAAAGGGATTTGCATATGGCGTACATCAGAGCGGTTACGGATATGTACAAATGAGCTAAAACTCACGTGAGGTCTGCGGAAGGAGACTCAGAGCACTTCCCGGTCGAGATTGGATTGCATCAGGGGTCAGCGCTTAGCCCTTTTTTATTTGCCCTAGTGATGGATGAATTGACGCAGAGTATTCAGGGAGAAGTGTCGTGGTGCATGTTGTTTGCAGATGATATAGTCTTGGTGGATGAGACACGCAGAGGTGTCAATGAGAAGCTGGAGGTGTGGAGGTAGACTCTAGAGTCTAAACGCTTCACGCTAAGCAGGACAAAAATAGAGTACATGGAATGCAAGTTTAGTGACGCTTCTGATGAGTCAGATGAGGATAGGCTTGATTTGCTAGTTATCCCTAAGAAAAGAAGCTCCCGGTATCTTGGCCCAATCATCCAAGGTAATGGAGAAATTGATGATGATGATGTCACTCACCGTATAGGAGTAGGTTGGATGAAGTGGAGGCTTGTATCCGATGTTCTATGTGATAAGAGATTGCTGCTTAAGCTTAAAATTCAATAGAGTGGTCGTTAGTCCAGCTATGTTGTATGGGGCAGAGTGTTGGCCAGTCAAGAACTCGCATATTCAGAAGATGAATGTGGCAGAAATGAGAATCTTAGGTAGATGTGTGGTCGTACCAGGATGGATAGGATTAAGAATGAAGTCATTCGCGACGAAGTGGGTGTGGCCCCTTTGGCTGAGTAGATACGAGAAGTGAGGTTGCGATGGCTCGCCATGTGAGGAGGAGGAGTGTTGATGCTCCGGTTAGGATGTGTGAGAGGTTGACAGTGTTGGATCTACGGAGAGTGAGAGGTAGACCGAAGAAGAACTGGGCTGAGGTGATTCGTCATGGCATGGCCCAGATCCAGATCATCGAGGACATGACCTTAGATAGGAGTGTATGGAGGTCAAGGATTAGGGTAGAAGGGTGAGTAGTAGTCAAGTGTCTATTCTTTTATTAGATGCAGTATTATATATATATAGACGATTTTTCATCGTAGTATCCACCTCTATGTTTTCTTATATGTGTATATTGGATATGTTTGAGTTTATATTTCCTTCTAACATTATATGGCTGACTTGATTTTGTAAGTATTTTACCAAGAATATCTAAAGATTTTTCTAGCCGTGGGTCTATCGGAAACAGCCTCTCCACCTTGGTGGGGGTAATTCTGCGTATATCTCACCCTCCCCAGACCCCACTTGTCAAATATACTGGGTATGTTGTTGTTGTTGTTGTTGTTGTTGTTGTTGTTCCTAGTACAATAAAGATATTAATGAATTCTCTAATATAATATCAACCTATTTTGCTAAAAAAATGCGTAATGAAGGGTAAGGATACGTATGAGAGAACATATAATGATAACGCAAATCCCATAATTGGTGGGTAGCTTTAAAATACATGGTTGCTAATTGTAAAGGTAAATCTGCCATTTTTATTAAAATAATTGTTGTTTTTGAAATTAATAAAAAAGACTGTTATTACTGTAAATATAATTATCAAAGTGACCTAGAGTATATGTTGGAATTATCTGTTAAGAGTCCACCCATAAGGGGTGCTCTTAAAGCTTATCCTGGTAAATAAATAATTACCTAGTAGAGTCCTATAAGAGGACAACTATTTCATATAAGCTATAAATAAAACAAATAACCACAATGAAATGAACGTACTTTAATATACAGCTCTTCCTCTTTCTCTCTACCAAATAACTAGGTGTTTAGACTGTAAAAAAAGGAGTTGATCCGTCAAGCACGTGACAACTACCGACGACCAGTAATTCCAGCCATGGTTCAAGATCCTACTACTTCCGCTTACGAGAACAACAAGTAAGTTCTCGGTTTATGTTTAAACAATCTATTTAGTATAGATTTGATGATATATGCATGTATGTATTCCTTCATTGGTATCAGATGTCATTAGACTGGTTTTCTGGTCAGTAAATTATTGAATAGTTCTGAATATTATATCTGTTAATCTAGAACTACAAATATGTATTTTATGAGAAGTTTATGTTTAATCCTTTCCATAGATTCGGCTACAACATATAAAAACAGATATATTTGTGCATATGTAAAATAATATATTTTTTGGTTTCAATTAAAAGTACCGAATGTACTGTAGTATCTTTCATGCCTAATTTTTTTTTACTTGCACTGTTCATACAAGTGTATATGACATTCAGAAGCTAATTGTTTTTTTCAGAGAACAAAAGAAAATTTTCTTAAATATTTTGATCTCACAACTTATTTTTGAGAGAACATATCTCAGCCACCATGAAAAACCATGATACCACCGGAAAAAGTTCCGGCAAGGTACAAAATTCAGCCATAAAAAGAAAAACAGATAGAAGCGGTTCTATAATTTTTTTTCTCGATCTGCACAAGTTATTGCAGCAAAATTTAAAAAAAAAATGGTGGAGCTTGGTGCTCCAAGGCCATGGCAGATTTGAGGAGGAGAAGAAAAAAAAAAGTTTTGTCTTCTTCCATAATAGAAAATGGCGGCTGTAGCACATAAATTAGGAGATAAGAAATTAGTTTTTTTGTGCCTTCATAAAAAAAAAAAAAAAAAAAAAAAAAAAAAAAAAAAAAGAGAAATTCAGACCTTAGTTGATAGAAAAGGAAAACGTGAAATGAAGATGGAGCTTGGTGCTCCATGACTGACGACGGCCACAGGTCAAAAGGAGAATATAAAGTTTTGTTGTCAAAAATGATTTGCAAACTTAAACCAATATTCTGAAGGCTTGCATACTTGGACCTCTATATTCTTAAAAATATTAGCTACACTTCTTTCTTTATTGTTGGCATAAAGCAAAGTTAGGCTAAAGGCACACTTAACACTAGTATTTGGGCAGATATCACAAATGGGCCTAGGCCCAGTTTCGGATTTTTTTTTTTTACATAAATGATATTTTTTTATTAATGGCTAATGGCCTATAATTTTATTAATAATTTCAAATTATTAAAATGAGTAAATAGACTTAATGACTGAATATAAATTTAGTATTTATATTCTTTATTTTTTTTAATCCCAATTGCATAAAATATTATTTTGTTTAATATTAAGTTTATATGTTAATTAGTTTAACAATTGCATAAGGTGATAATTAGTTTAATTCTAATTTTTTCTTTATTGTTAATTTGTTTAATATATTTAAAATATTACATAGTTTAATATTTAATATATTTATTATTTAGATTAACGAATATATTTACATGTTAATTAGTTTAACATTTGACTTTTATTTTATTTAATATGTTAAATAAATTCAAAATTAATCCAAGTTAATTTGTTTAACTTAGATCCATACGGGATTATAAGATCATGAAAAACAAAATGTTGTTTTAAACATGATTAGACATTAAGCTAAGTAGTTGATTAGGATAATTTACATGTGTCTAATTTTTGGACGATGACTGGGAACATAGTGAACTTTCGACTCCATTATTAATATATGTGTTTATTAACTTAATCAACTTAGTGCTTATTGTCCGAATATGTATGTTGAACATAGTACTTGCGTTTAAATAATTCCTTCTTTAGATCCTCACTATATTTTTTTTATTTTGTTAAAAGAAAATGTCTACTGCTGCTAAGAACATTGTTGCTTAGCTCAACAAAGGGTTGAAACTCAATGGTGACAACTATGAGACCTGGAGCTTAAAAGTTCAATATGTGCTTGAAGAGCAAGAGGCTCTAGAGGCAATTAACATCGTCATGGATGAGCCTGAGGAAGGCACCACAGCTCAGCATAGGCGTGACCGTGCGGCTTATGACGCTTGAAAAAAGAAAGACTCCTTGGCTCGCATAACGTTGCTGAGCACCTTAGATGATGATATCTTAAGGGAATTTAAGGATCACCAAAGAGCTATGGGTCTTTGGGTTGCTTTGAAGAATAGGTTTGGTACCAGTTCTACTGAAAGGCTACGATCCTTAACAATCAAGTTTGACTCATACAAGAAGCCGCCAGAACATTCAGTTAGAACTCATCTGAGGCTTATGACAAACATGATTGGGGAGTTAAAAGATGCTGGTCATGTGTTGACCAATGAGCAACAAGTTCAAGCTGTCATACGGTCCTTACCTAATTCTTGGGATCATATGAAGATGCATTTGACCCACAATCAACTAATCAAGACTCTGGAAGATGTCCGGAGATCTCTTGAGCTTGAAGAGGATCGGCTTGAGGCTGCTAAGCCAACAGCTGAGTTGCATATGGCAACATCCTCTAAGGCCAAAGGTGTCTTTAAGAAAAAGAATTGGGTTAAGAAAAGAGGACCAACTCAGTCTCAGCCTGCTAAAAGAGCAAGGGCAGAACAACAAGGCAATAATAAACGTCCCAAACGTGTAAATATTGCAAAGGTGAAATGCTTTAACTGTGACAAAAAAGGGTCACTATGCTAAGGATTGCTCTGAGCCTCCTAGAAACGTATTTCACAAAACTCAAACTAGTGAACTTTGTGTTTCTAGTTCAATATTTTTGACTGAATCTAATCCTTTGTGGATTGTAGACTCGAGAGCTACGGACCACATAACGAGGGAACACAATTCTTTTGTGGAATTTCGGCGTATTTCACGTGGAACAAAGTGGATTTATGTGGGCAACAATAATAAGGTTGCTGTTGAAGGGATCGGCACATGCAAGTTAGTCTTGCGTGGTGGTCGACACTTACTACTACATGATGTCCTCTATGCTCCAGAAATTCGCCGGAATATTATTTCTGTTATTGTTTTGCTTAGACTTGGCTTTAGCTTGTTTTTCCATGACATTTCTGTCAAATTGACTTTAGGTTCAACTTTATTTGTTTTTGGTCATGTGACCGGAGGTTTTATTATTATGGATTTGGATTATGATTTATTTAATAATAATGCTAGTTTTTCTATGTTTGCTTCCTCACATAAATATGATAGTGATGTAAACATATGGCATGCTAGACTTGGTCATATTAGCCAACAAAGAATGCAAAGGTTAGCAAAACAAGGTTTGCTTACTGGCATTGAATATGTGGAATTGTCCACTTGTAAAAATTGTCTAGCAGGAAAATCTGCAAGAAAACCCTTCGGTAAAGCGACTAGAGCTGAATATCCCTTGCAATTAGTCCATTCGAACGTCTGTGGACCTATGAATGTCAGGGCTAGGCATGGAGCGTACTATTTCATCACATTTATAGATGACTACACTCATTTCGATTATGTCTATTTAATTTTCCACAAATCAGAAGCAATAAGTTGTTTCCAACACTTTATGAGCTTAGTGGAAAATCAATTAGACAAGAAGATAAAAGTTCTTCGAATTGACCGAGGTCGAGAGTACTTGTCAACTCAATTTAATGAGGTACGTGATGGAAAGGGAATTGTTCATCAATTGACTATCCCAAATACTCTACAACAAAATGGTGTTGCCAAGAGAAGAAACAGGACGCTTCTAGAAATGGTTAGGTCAATGATGGCACAAGCTAACCTCCCAATTAGTTATTGGGGTGATGCATTGCTTACTGCTACCTATGTACTTAACCGAGTGCCTACAAAATCAGTTGCAACCACCCCATATGAGTTGTGGACTGGAAGAGCACCCAACCTAAATGTATTAAGACCTTGGGGTTGCGCTGCCTATACACATGATTCTTCTCACAAACATGGACAATTAGGCCCGATAGGAAAGAAAAGTATCTTTATAAGATACTCAGAAACTTCTAAGGGTTATGTGTTTATAGGTCAGCAAGACAGTGGGAGCGTAACTGAGTTTGAGTCACGAGATGTCACATTCTTAAAGGATGAGTTTCCTAAAAAGGGAGAGGTAGGTCAAGACCTAACCTTGTTTCAGATAGAGGATCAAGATCAACAAAGATCACTTCATTCGAGTGGGAGAAATTTAACAGATGATGAATTAGTTTCACATCAACAACCTCATTCATCATCGGATGCGAATGTAAGTAATCATTTGACATCAAACAGTGACCAAATGGATCTTGTTCCAAGTGGGAGCGAGATGGTCACTGATCTTGTTCCAAGTGGGAGCAGGATAGATGTTCTTGATCCAAGAGGGAGCAACATTGATCCAAATGGGAACAACGAAGAAGAATCACAAAAAGGACGTGGTTTACGTAAAAAGATTCCCCGTCGACGATTTGATGTCGAAGGTGCTGAACTTTTTATGTTGTTCTTACAAGTAGAAAACGAGCCTAAAAATGCAAAAGAGGCTCTCTCATGCCCTTCTAAGGAAAAATGGATAAAAGCAATGGAAGATGAAATGGAGTCAATGAGAGTCAATAAAGTCTGGGAACTAGTTGATCTCCCAAAAGAACGCAGAGCTATTGGGAGCAAATGGGTTCTCAAGATTAAGCTCAAGGCTGATGGCACAGTTGAGAGATATAAGGCTCGACTGGTGGCGAAAGGTTATACACAACAAGAAGGAACAGACTACGAAGAGACTTTCTCACCTGTTGTGCGATTTAACTCAATTCGCTTGATTCTAGCTATAGTAGCAAGTTTAGATCTTGAATTACATCAGATGGATGTAAAGACTGCCTTTCTCAATGGAGAGTTAGATGAAGAAATTTATATGGAACAACCCGAATGTTTCATTGAAAAAGGCCACAAACAAAAGGTTTGTACACTTTTGAAGTCTATTTATGGCCTCAAACAATCTTCAAGGCAGTGGTATATACACTTTCAAAATGTGATCATATCTAATGGTTTTACTATGGTTGATGAAGACCATTGTGTTTATACCAAGAGATCAAGAAATAAGCTTGTAATTCTGACATTGTATGTCGATGATATACTTATAGGTGGAAATGATAAGGAGTTATTAAACGAGGTAAAGGCCTGGTTGTCGTCTCAATTTGAGATGAAAGATATAGGTGAAGCTGCATATATTCTTGGAATCAAGATTTGAAGAGATCGTCCTAAGAAACTATTGTATCTCTCTCAGGAGAATTACATTAAGAAAATTCTTGAACGATTTAATATGCATAATAGCAACCCAAGTGACACTCTTATCAGCAAAGGCCATAACTTGGGAAATCATTTGTGTCCTCAGACTCCTGAAGAGACAGAAAAGATGAAGCGAGTGCCTTATAGAAGCGCAGTTGGATGTCTAATGTATGCTATGGTGTGTACTAGACCTGATATTTGTCAAGCAGTTGGCTTGGTAAGTAGATATCAGTCCGATCCAGGTCCAGCACATTGGCAAGCAGTAAAGAGGATCATGAGATATTTGAGAGGAACAGCTGACTATCACTTTGTTATCAAGGCAGCAAAGATTTGCGATTAGTTGGATACACTGATGCTGATCATGGAGGAGATTTAGACGAGAGGAAGTCTATCTCAGGATATGTCTTCTTACTTAGTAATAGTGCCATATCATGGAAGAGTAAGAAGCAATCATGTGTAGCACTATCCACGATAGAAGCCGAATATGTGGCTCTGTCAAAAGCAACAAAAGAAGCTGTTTGGTTGAATAGGCTCTTCAAAAGCTTGTTGGGTAACACTGATGATGAACCAGTGTTGGTCTACTGTGATAGTAAGGCTGCAATTGATGCAACCAAGAATCCTAAGCATCATTGTGATACTAAGCACATAGATATCAAGTATAACTATGCAAGAGACATGTATAAAAGCAAGAGATTGAACCTGGTGAAAATATCTACAGAAGATATGATAGCAGACCCATTGACCAAGCCTTTAACTAGAGATGCATTTGTGAGACACACTAGGTTTCAAGGCTTGCGTAGACTTTGAGTGATTTTGTATTATTCTTTATTTTTCTAGTTGTTCACAAAATTATGTTCTTTGATAATCAATAAAGTTGATTTACTTACATACATTTCATAATTTATAGAGTGTTTAGTACATTATTCAATTATATTTTAGTATGTCGGGTAGACAAGAGGTTGGCCTTCTCACACAGGCAACCGCCTCCTTATCTAAGTGATAAGTGGAGATGAGACTTGATTTTAAGAAAAATTATCAAATGGATAATTTGAGAGCGATATACTTAAAATCAATACAGTCGTTTAAATAATAACATAAGGTTATTAAGGTGAAAGGATGTTCACCTAGTCTACTTAGTGAGCTAGATGTGAGTTTAAGAAACTCGAATTTAGATACATATGGTGTGAATTTCATCTATACAATATTATTTATAAAGACATACGCTCCTTAAGGAAAGGAGAAAAATATTGTAGCACGTGTTTCATCATGTGTGCTAATGTCGACCTTGGGTTAACATAAGTTTGATTTCAACTTAATGTTGCGTGAGACCCAGAGCCTTTATGCTGGCTCAAATTATGTACCCTCAGCGACTCCGATCAGATACTTGAGACTTAGTCTAATGTTAGCTATCTTAGTGTGTTTCCAAAAGACCATGAAAATGGATGCGGTCTGGTGGGACATATCTAGAAAAGCAGTTGAGCTAATGTTAAGAGAATCGTGAGAAGAGGAAGATCATTAAAGGAATCTCATTAATTTTGTATTCACAGGTGCACCAGTTATAACTTATGAGTTATAATTGTGAATACATAAAAATGATATTTGAGATTTTGAGAGGATATCAAAATGTGATTCATATGATCTAGGGCATTGCATACTTTATAATCTACTTGCAGGTTTGCACTCGACGAGAGGCTATATACTCCTAACATATGTATAGCACGTAGCTCTCACAGTATGCTGATCGCACGGTCTATTTCACTGTATGAATATTTGTAGAGATGAGGTGAAAATATGTTTCTCGTATTATAAGAGCACTCCCATTATGTGTGAGTGAGAGATGTTGGAATTATCTGTTAAGAGTTCACCCATAAGGGGTGATCTTAAAGCTTATCCTGGTAAATAAATAATTACCTAGAAGAGTCCTATAAGAGGACAACTACTTCATATAAGCTATAAATAAAACAAATAACCACAATGAAATGAACGTACTTTTCTATACAGCTCTTCCTCTTTCTCTCTACCAAATAACTAGGTGTTTAGACTGTAAAAAAAGGAGTTGATCCGTCAAGCACGTGACAACTACCGACGGCCAGTAATTCCAGCCACGGTTCAAGATCCTACTACTTCCGCTTACGAGAACAACAAGTAAGTTCTCGGTTTATGCTTAAACAATCTATTTAGTATAGATTTGATGATATATGCATGTATGTATTCCTTCAGTATAATACTCCCTTGGTCTAATTTAAGAAATATTTGTGGGTGATTTACAGAAATATAACAGTTTTTGTCGCCATGTTAGAGATTTGAATCCATAAGAAAAGTCTTATAAAAATAGCCTCCGTAAATCTTTTTATTAGCAACAACCTAGTGATCGCCAGGAGCTTCTCTCCGGCAGTCGCTCAGTAGCTACATTTCCTGATGGGCCTCATTATTATAAGATTTTGCTTTTCTTACGGAAGTCAAAATTGTAGCAGCAACGCCAAAAGTGTGCTACGCGCAAAACACGTCAAGATTTCTTTCTCTTCTCCATTTTTCTATTTCGTTTTATTGGGGGAAGAGCTGAAGATGCAAAGTTATGTGTAAATTAATGATGAACTTAGACAAAGATTACATGTTTCGTGATATCTTAGCTCTATTTCTAATTGCAGTATTAACAATGTTTTGATCGTAGGAGGGGTTCATTATTTTTTAACTTCGACAATCATCAATATTACTAACATATTTGGACAGTAGGAAGGATTCTTTCTTTCTTAACATGGACAATCTTGATAACTACTTTCCAAATTGCTGAAAGCTTTTCTTTCTTTTTACTCAATAATAATCAGAATACATGGCATTTAACACGAGCCATATCTTCAAAGTTTATTAAGCACATTAACTCCAGTGTATATCTAGTAGTAGTTTCTAGGAAACCCATTCTTTTAATAAGAGGCTCTTTTTGTAGTTCTTTATGTTTAATATTTGAACTACTAATAAGTAAAATGTTTTCCTCAATTTGATTATCTTCTAACATACATTCATCCTTTTACACAGAACCTATCATTAAGAGACTAACTTTCATCTAATGAACCATAAAAGAAATTAAAGAAGTATAAAAAAACCGTCTATAAGGAATGCATGCAATGAAATCAACATTCCACAAATATTTAATTAATTCTGAGCTATAATAATTTGTAATGGTACATTTTTTCTTTCAATTTCTTCTAGGCCATATAATTAACCACAGTATATGTACATGCCATTTGGGAACCTCCATCGCACACTTGCTCTACAGCACGAAAAGTTTATGAGTAGTCATTAGGCCATCTCCAAGGGTTTTCTCTATTTTTTTTTTTCCTAAAATGGGAAAATCTCTATTTTAGAGTAAACTTACTCCAACCATTCCCTCATTTTTTTTCCCTAAAAAGAATATTCCTCTTTATATTCTTCTCTCTCTTCTATATTATATTATTATCTTTATCTCAATTTTATTTTTTTATTTACATTAAACAAATTCTATCTTTTATTTTCTTTTTTTACATATTTGTCACACATAATTTATATTCAAATATAAATTTATTTTCTACCATAAAATTTTAAACAATATAATTTGTAAGAAAATATTAAAGATTATATATATGAACGGATAAGTCAAATAAAAGTGAAATCATTGTAATACAAAATAATTAAATACATATTACATTACGATAAAATTCATTCGAAATACTGCATAAAAATTCTATTTGCACATCTAGTATGCTCCCATAAATGATCTATTAATACATTACGAAGTTCAAAATGAGTATCTTTGTTCCTAATTCTTCCGTATCTAGCTAAAAATTCTTGAAATCGTTGATTTTATTTAATGTAATTTCAATTTTAATGTGTTTTTATTTAACTTTTTTTTTTTTAATTTTAGCAACATTAAATATTTTATATTTGCACCTTTCATTGTTTGTGATGGTTATATCTTTTTTATACAATTATAACTCATAATAAAATTAACTACCAATTTTACATAAATAGATACACGATAATTAAATTTTCAAAATAATACACAATGCTAAGACGATAAATTAATTATATAAAGATATTATACAAACATAATTATATTTATATAAAGAGATAAATTAAAAGGTTAAATAATAAAAATAATATTATTTTAATAGTGAATAGTAAATAGGGAGATGAATAGTGTGTCCCCAAATTTGGGGAAACACTATTCACTCCCTAATTTAGGGATACAAATAGGGAGCTATTGGAGTAAAATTTCCCTAAATGTGTCCCTACAAATAGGAAAAAGTGGGTTTAGGGATAACCCTTGGAGATGGCCTTACCCAAAGTAAACTCCGTACACTATTTCTCAATTCACCAAATTATCCCCCGACATATTTATAGCCTCTAGGCGTTAAATAAAACCTAGACTAGTCACAATATAAATTGTAAGAATTTAATTTTGGTGAATTAATTCCATAAAAAAAATTGGATTAATGCCTAAATTTAAGAAAATATAATATCACACGGAAAATGACGTGGCGCCAAGTCAAATAAAATAACTAATGGAAGTACGCCAAATGTACAAATGGTAGGCTTTGACAAATCAAATGAAAGCTTATCACAAAGATAAAGAAAATTGATTTGAAATTCAAATCGACCAATCAAATTAAAGCAAATGAAGTTTGGCTTATCACAATTCCTCTATTCCACCACTATAAATAGAGGTCTTACATAATATCACAATTCCTCTATTCCACCAATTTAAATAGAGGGCTTAAATAAAGCCAAAAAAGAACTTGAAGAAAGAAAGAAGAAGGAAGATCAAGGAGGAGTTCATCAAGAAGGACATCAAAGGAGGAGAAGCATATCAAGCACACTGAAGGGCAATCAAATAAGCTCCGAAGGAAAGCTTTCAAAATCATCTTCTACGTCCGTGATCTGCGTCCCTATTCAAGTTCAATAGTGGAGGCTACGATCTACGTCCTTGTTTAAGTTCAACAACGGAGGTCGTGATCTACGTCCTTGTTCAAGTTCAACAATGGAGGCAACAATCTACGTCCTTGTTCAAGTTCAACGACAGAGGCCACGATCTACATGCCCGTTCAAATTCAAAATCAAAGTTCAAATCAAGATTCAACGTGCGCGAGTTCAAATCATCTGTTTGTGGCAACTGAATCTCAAATTTTGTTAGTGACGGAAGTCAAAGTGTTCGTGATGGACAACAAATCCAAGATCAAGCTTCTTGAAATCAAATCCCAAGTTCATCAAGTTCAAAATCAAGTTTTCAAGCCCTTGAACCAAAGTTCGTGAGGAGAAGAATCAGAGGACGTCATTTACAAAATTAGTGACATTCTAGAGATTGTAACCCGCATCTTCTATTGATATCAAATACAAAATTTTGTTACACTATTTCTTGTCTTGAATTTTCTAGACTTCGAAATTTGTTGTTGCAAATTTGGCACGCATAGTCGGACCTCTCCATCTCTCATCTCTTCTCTTCAAAGTTCAAGAAAACTAAGATGTCATCCATAGAAGAACAACATTCAATCTTGACTAAAGCAGTCGAAGGCCTAACAAAATACGTGAAAGATCATGATGATCATATTTCTAAGTTAGAAGAAAAGTTTGGCAGCAAAGTGGATGGAGAATCCAGCCAAGCACCAACGGAGCTTCCTGAAGCAAAAGAGAAATGAGAATCTTCTACGAGGCAAGCTATCATGTCTAAGGAGATCCAAGTATCTTCTGAAGGTCTACTTCATGTTGATCAATTGAAAGACTTCATATTGGGGGTAATAAAAGATAAAGTGGACCCACAAGTCAGATCTTTACTCACTTATGAAAAGCCTTACACCCAAAGAATTGATGACTTGAAGATGCCTTTTGGCTATCAACCTCCTAAGATTCAACACTTCGATGGCAAGGAAAATCCCAAACAACATGTGGCACACTTCATCGAGACGTGCAACAATGCTGGGACTTATGGTGATCACCTCGTCAAGAAGTTTGTCTGGTCTCTCAAAGGGAATACTTTTGATTGGTATACAGATCTTGAGCCTAATTCCTTTGATAGTTCAGAGCAGTTGGAGAAAGAATTTCTTAACCGCTTCTACAGCACAAGGCGTATCGTCAGGATGGTTGAACTTACAAATTCTCGCTAATTGAATGATGAACCGGTCATCGACTTTATCAATTGTTGGATGAGCTTGAGCCTTAACTGCAAAGACCGCCTTAGTGAAACTTCTGGCTTTGAAATATGTATTCAAGGGATGCATTGGGGCCTCCGCTACATCTTGCAAGGCATAAAGCCTAAAATATTTGAAGAGTTGGCCATACGTGCGCATGATATGGAACTAAGCATGGTTGTAAGTGGAAATCGAGGGCCGCTTGCCTCATAAAGCTGAAGTTGAGCAAGAAGCCGAGAAAGGGGGCAAATTTGCATCTGAGTTTGAAATCAAAGAATCCATGCATGTCAACACTTCTCCGTTGGTAGTCACCAGGAAAGCGAGTGAGAAGAAAGGTGGAAAGACATCTTTCATGCGAAACAAATCAAGTCGAAATTTGACTTTGAAAGAAATGCAAGAGAAAGAGTATCCATTCTTGGATTCCGACGTTCCTGGTATGTTTGATGAAATCCTTAAGTTGAAGATCATTGAACTTCCTGAAATGAAGCGTTCTAACGAAGCTGGAAAGACTGATGATCCAAACTACTGCAGGGATCATCAATTGATTGGACATCCAATCGAAAAGTGCTTCATCTTCAACGAGAAAGTCATGGATTTGGCCCGTTGAGGAGATATCCTGTTGGAAGAAGAAGTCTCCAACAAATAGCAAATGCAAGTGGATGCTCCTTAATGCAAGAGCATAAACTGCAAGTTACTTCTGGCCTACAAGAATATAAACTGTACACGGCCATAGAAAATAAATAAAAGTCCGCTAGGTTGAAAATCTCGAAAGAGACGGCCTAGGTAAAAGTTAGGACAAAAAAACAAAAAAAAAAACTCATTTACGGAATGACTTGATCCTCTTCACCGAGGTACGTAGGCAACATAGAATTTTTAGTCTATGTTCAATCACATGAGTTTAAAAAAAACACAATGTTGCTATGTGGTTTTTGAAATTGAGTTGATGGTGCCAAATCGATTCTTTCAAAGCATGCATAGCTTTTTTCTTTTTTTTTTTTTTTAAAAAGACATTTTCTATCAAAGTGGAAAAGGAATTCTATTTCTTCAACATTGAAAGATTTTGATACATCAAATGGAAGATGAAAACGGTCAGCTACACATCATCCTATACGATGAGTTTAAGTCAAAAGAAAAAAATTGCAAGGCGAGACATATCTCTTCCAAATTTATATAGTTTTCGCACATCCTCCTAAGAAGAGATGATGTAGCTCATCCTTGGTGGCACGAACCTCAGCTGGGGGCATCGCCTAATGATCAAGTCACCTATAACCGCAAAGAAGGAATTCTCCATTAATACCCTCGCCATTAATGGAGTGATGAACGTCGATGTGACTTTCCATAAGATTGCAAAAAAATAAAGCTCTAAGCACTTCTTCCCCAAGCTTCCCGAAGAGTATGTTCCACGCCAAAGATGCAAGAAGTTGACGCTCCATGAACTTCTTTGCTAAGTTCCAAATGGAGGTTTTGAAGAATGGAATGCTCCAAGCAGTTCTTCATCCCGACAATGGTGAGCTCTTAAGAACTTTTTCTCTTGTTGTTCAAAACTGCAAAATATGTGAGAGAAGTCTCATGCACCGTCTCGTTCTGAAATCGAGACCATTTATGCTCTCATTACAAGCCTGCAAAAGAAATAAAAAGATAAATAAAAGGAAAGAAGAGCTCATCAAATAGTTGCCCAAAGTCAAATTGTGCAAGCCACAACGCAAATTTCCAAGATTTTTCTGTGTCAACTCAAGATAACTTAGACTTTGAAATTTAGCATATATATATTTCTCACAGTCTAGTTTTCGGAGGATCAAGCGGCTCGCCATTTTGACGCCCCTATCTCGAGATATGATTTTTTTAGCAAGAATGCTCAGAGCTGTCAAGTCAGCTCGGTAAACCTTTTCATCAGCTTCAAAAAATTCTTTCCTGCTGATCCAAAATTTTTCTTGCGCTGATTTCTTCATGTGTCGTATCCCTTAAAGTCTCCTCTCTACGGAATCAAGCAACTTTTGATATGGACACTTGTATCTTGAGATATGAATTTTTCCGTAAGCTTGCGCAAATCTGTGAAATCTACACGATAAACAGCTTGTTCGGTTTTAAAAATTAATTTCAGCTCATACAGATGAGACTTTGATCTGATTTCCGTATATTTTATAGCTCCAGAAGTTTTCTTTTGAAAAGCGGCTTACAATTCGGACACTCCCACATATAGATATGATTTTTTTTTTGCCAAGGTGCTCAAAGCTGGATAATTTGACTGTCAAAACACAGATTGAGTTTAGCAGAGAAACTTTTCAAATCTGCATAGAATCAAGACCTTGAATTTTGAATATGATATAATCCGACGAATCTTCTTTCCAATGGCACAAATGGCTTGTGATTTGGAAACTCTAGTCTCAAGATATGATTTTTTTTTTTTTTGCAAGATCACTCCAAGCTATCAAGTCAGCGCTACAGACTGTGTCTTCAACTTCAAAAAATCAATTCCTGCTGATCCGGAAGACAGAATGCGCCAAGCTGCGAGTTGCACATGCAGATTGGGAATTCACCGAAGCTTGAAGGCTGGAATGCACCACGAGCTTCTGCACCAAGTTTCTAGATGAGATTGTGCTACGCCAAAGCTTGGAAGTTGAGAAACCATGCTCCTCTTGGCTAAATATTGAAGGATGAAACACGATTCTTCTACCAAGCCGTAGGATGGAATGCGTCTGTCTCGCCAAGGATGGAAAAGAGCTGATCCAAGTGTTTCTCACCAAGTCGAAAGGTAGGGAGACACACCGAATAGTCTCTCGCCAAAGCAACAACCATAGAAGAGATAAATTATGTGGTTCCCTTGTCAAAACAACAAATGAAGAAGTTTGAAGTGAACTCTCGCCAAAACCGCAAGGAGGTGATGCTATGCAAGGCTACCAATGGAGTGCTCCAATTGTCTCTCAGTAAGCCACAAGGAGGCGACGCTAGTAATTCCATTTCCAAGATACAAGAATAGTGTAGTCCCTTTACTTATTTGCCAAAGATGGGAAGGAGGCTCGCCATTTACATCTTCGGTACCATATTGCAAGAAAATGATGCTGGAAGTACTTTTCTTTCGCCTAGCCGCAAGAAGGGTACGCTACAAAAAGATGACGCTCCTTGTGATTCTCTCTAGTCAAGCTGCGACACAGAGATGCGCCAAGTTCTCTCTCGCAAAGACTTCAAAGAGCTTCTTTTAGTGATGTCTAGCTAGAAGATGCAGAGCAGTGGGGACAACAACATGCTCCAAATAGTTCCTCATCAAGTGGACATGTCTTACATCTTTTCTGTCAGTGTGTAGATCATTTGCTCCCTCGCAAACCTGCATTAACCAAAAAAGAAAAGGATGGTAGAGCCCGTGGTGCCAATAGCATGACACTTCAAGTGCGTCATAGTGAACATCGGTGGCAGGGGCACGAAGTTCTCAGTCCTCTCCTATTTGGATGTTGAACATGAATCTCAAGCAGCACAAAAACAACAGCTTCATTGAGGTCAGTAGGAGGTTCTTGGTTGCTTTTGGTTTTCTTTCAAATCTGCCAGTTTTGCTTCACAAAAAAAAAAAAAAAAAAAAAAATCAAGTTAGGGAACGGAAAACCTTCCACCAGGCTACGAAACTGTTATTGTACTGCATCAGAAGCTCAAGCTTATCACCATCCCATCTGCGTCGCATGCAGCGGTTCGTCTCTATGAAAAAAAAAAGTTGAAGCTAACGTCCAGGTTCTTCGAACTCCAAGCGACTCAAGTCTTTCTTCTCTCGAAGCAACTTGTAGTCCTTTGGTAGCGCCGTGAGCAAGCACTACATCGACTAAAGTTGAAGAAAAGAAATGCTTCGAATAGTGCATATTCTTGAATCAAGTTCCTGTCCTTTTATAGATGCTTAAATAGAGCTTACCTAGCTAGTCTAGTTGGAAGTGCCTCAATTATAGCTGTCGTAAAGAGATAAAACTCTATCTCTTAAAGAGAAAATTATCACTTGTTCTTATCTTGAAGATAAGTAAGGAAGTGACAGACTACCAATGATGTTTATCTCTTTGGACTTCGTTTATCTGTTCTTAACAAGATGGAGTAACATATTTGACAACATGGACAGGCTGTGCAGATTACAACTTTTGGGATGTACTAGAGATCCGATCTATGGGTCCCACATAATTACATATCTTGGAAAACTTCAGGGTTAAAGCTTTAGCCTTTAAGAACTAATGTGTTTCAAAGAGTTAGATTGCATATATTCAAAATCTTGAGTGCAAAAGTCTATCCAAAGCAGAAAAACAAAAAACAAAATGGAACGATCTTTCAAGCCATGTAGCCATTTCTACAACCGTTGAGATTTTATGCATACTACTACAAGGATATTATGACTATTGTTCATGAAATAAAGTGCAAGCCAAGTTCTCCAAAAGTTAATGAGCATTAACAAAGATCCTTAAAAATAAAATCCAAAGTGACATCTGGAAATTCATCTACGTGGATATGCCATGCATTTGGGGCTATAGGAGAAGTTTGTCATATTATTCCACTTGCCAAATTTTCGAGGAAGATTTCAACAAATTATTTAATTAGTTGTCCTTTAAAGTTCAATTAGCGAGAAATGAAGTCAAGCACCTAAATTTGTACTTCAAACCTCGTCTTTGAAGCTCGACAAATCTGTGCTCCATCAAGTCTTGAAATAAGAAGCATTTATAAGCATTTAAATTTTGGTGAATTAATTTCATAAAAATTCAGATTAATATATTTCTAAATTTAAGAAAATATAATATCACACGAAAAATGACGTGGCGCCAAGTCAAATGAAATAACCAATGGAAGTACGCCAAATGTACAAATGATAGCCTTTGACAAATCAAATGAAAACTTACACAAAGATAAATAAAATTGGTTTTAAATTCAAATCGACCAATCAAATTAAAGCAAATGAAGTTTGGCTTATCACAATTCCTCTATTCCACCACTATAAATAGAGGACTTACATAAAGCCAAAAAAGAACTTGAAAAAAGAAAGAAAAAGGAAGATCAAGGAGGAGATCATCAAGAAGGACATCAAAGGAGGAGAAGCACATCAAGCACATTGAAGGGCAATCAAATAAGCTCCGAAGGAAAGCTTTCAAAATCTTCTTTTACGTCTGTGATCTGCGTCCCTATTCAAGTTCAATAGTGGAGGCTATGATCTACGTCCTTGTTCAAGTTCAACAACGGAGGCCGTGATCTACGTCCTTGTTCAAGTTCAACAACGGGGGCCATGATCTACGTCCCTGTTCAAATCTAAAATCAAAGTTCAAATCAAGATTTAGCGTGCGCGAGTTCAAATCATATGTTCGTGGTAGTTGAATCTCAAATCTTGTTCGTGACGGATGTCAAAGTGCTCGTGACACACGACAAATCCAAGATCAAGCTTCTTGAAATCAAGTCCAAAGTTCATCAAGTTCAAAATCAAGCTTTCAAGCCCTTGAACCAAAGTTCGTGAGGAGAAGAATCAGAGAACGTCATTTACAAAATTAGTGACATTCTAGATATTGTAAGTTTGTAACCCGCATCTTCTGTTGATCTCAAATACAAAATTTTGTTACACTATTTCTTGTCTTGAATTTTCTAGACTTCGAAATTGGTTGTTACATAAACATCTGAGACATTGAACTAAACTCCAGCAAAAAAAATCTGGAGTTTTGTTCAAAGTTTCAGACAAAAATCAGAGTTTTATATGTGTAAAGTCTTACTCCCTCCGTTTCAAAAAGGATGAACCTTTGCGGAGTAGGAGGGTCAAATTGACTAATTTTCAATGAAAATTTACACATCGAATTTTTAAAATTTTTTAAATAAAATTATATATTTAGAAACTACATGAAAAATATTATAAGTCATAATAGTTAACAATTCAAAATAGTTAGAAAATATTTATAAGACATGTGGTAAAACATAATCTTGTTTGACCCTTCAAATAGTAATAGGTTCATCCTTTTTTAAACAGATGGAGTAGTATTTTATAGGGATTTTGAACTAATCTATTCAAAATCCAATATTTTATATTGGGATTCATATTTAAGTGATCCCAGTATAAAATACTGAAATTTTGGAATTTGTTCACAAATTCGAATATAAAATACTGAAATTTTTCAAAATTTGACTAGTTTCAAAGAATTTTGTACTGATAACTAGTTTTCATTTAGCACTGTGCAAACAGGCTACGGAATTAAACTTTTACCTCTACAACTAAGAAAGACTTGAAAAAAAATGATAAAGGGTAGGTAAATCTAAAATTATTCATGAATTCAAAGCATTGATATATAAAAGTGGCAAATAGGACAGAGTCTAGTCAACATTACGTAATATAAACTTAGTAGGTGTTTGCCGGTCTTCACAAGAAGGAATCTTGAGTTGTAATTGATGTAGTTGACATCGTCAAACGTCGGCTTTTCTATAACGCCGTTTCAGACTGGCCTTCACTGTAATCATCATCTCTTACCATGTAGAGATTTTCTCCAATTCTCCAAGACCTCTGTTATCTTATTTGCATATTAAATTGTCAAATGGAACCAGAATCAATTCCTATTCCCACTCCTTTTCATTTGTTAATGTTATTAATCCAGCTATGGTCATTGTTCACTTACCTATCCACCTCCTATATCCTTTATGTTACATGGAGATTTTGTAATCAGAATGTTTTAAATATTACATTACTTTTTTAGTATCATGCATTATGTACTTTTCTAGCTGATTTTTTTTTAAAATTGCGCAAGTTTTTGAGATTCCTCTTTGAAGTTTACCACATTTGAAATTTAAAAGGATGTGATGTGTGGAAAGAAAAATATACTATATAAAAGTTGTTATTAAGGTCACATACATTACTAAATTGAGAGACCAGCAAGGTATATGTGATAAAAGAGAGCTACACTTGATCGTATGTCTCTTATTCAATCGGTAAGAATGGTGAAATTTTAAATAAAAAATTATTTTTTTTATGGGCCTTATATAGATCAATGTGTTTCGATTATTAGATAGTTAAAAAAAATTAGATTGAGACAGAAAGATGCCTTTAAAAATAAATGGATGAGAAGAAAATCAGGACGGTGAACTTAATTAATCGGCCAAGAAATGAAAAAGAAAAACTTTTAGTTGGCACGACAATAAAATAGAAATTAACATTCTCATAAATCTATAGTAAACATATTTCAGCTCCTTGTAGATGACGCCGTTTCGAAAGTCAAGTCAACCCACAAAAGTTGCCAAGACACAACTGGACATATATATAGAACATATCACCAAACTTCGGACACGCGGTATACTCCTACTATATAACAAGAACCAAAGCTTAATTCTCTCTCATTCATAAACCAAACAAATTTTACGAAACTTGTAGGGACGAAAATCAATCATGTGTTACGAAGTTAAGTGTTCGACTTGTGGAAAAAGCAGTTGGGGTGGTTGTGGAAGACATGTTCCTTCCGTTTACAATAAAATCCCAGAAGGCCAACACTGTCAATGTAAAGATTGGCCTGGTGTCAAAACCACCGGCGACGGTTCCAGCTCCGGCGACGGTAACGTCGACGGCGGAGATTCTAAACCTTCTTCTTATTGTACTATCCTCTAGAGGGATTGGTAGTTTGAAATTGCTTTACTATTGTACTCTAATTAATTAGCGTTGCTTGGAATTACGTTTGTTGTTTTTATTGTGTTTTAATGTAATAAAAGGTCTATGATTATGGAAAAACTACTTGTTTATTTAAATTTTCTTTGGCTAAGTTAGCGAAATACTGTAACTGGATTTTTTATGCGGAATTTAACTCATTATTCAAAAAAATATATATATGAATAGAATGGAACACGTCTTTCGAGGAGATAACAAGGGTCTTTTATATAAAGCGAAAGAAATGAGTAATTTTGATCGGTAGCCATTTTTAGACGCGCTCATTGAGGACTATTCACCGTTTCGAAATTCACTGAAGAATAGCAAAAAATTCGCGCGCACACTTAAGCTCCATTAGCGTTGGAAAAACGACCCAGACTAGTCCCATAACAAAATACTGGGGCTTTGAACAAAACTTGTTTAAAGTTCAAAGCCCCAAGTATTTTGTTATGGGACTTTATATATAAAGCTTCAGTCCCCATAACAAAATGATGGGGCTTTGAACAAGTTTTGTTCACAGCCCCAGCATTTTGTTATGGGACTGAAGCTTTATATAAAGTCCCATAACAAAATGCTGGGGCCTTGAACAAAACTTGTTCAAAGCCCCAGTATTTTATACTGGGATTAGTTTACTTCAGCTTCCCAGTATAAGTACTGGGGCTTTGAACAAAACTTGTTCAAAGCCCCAGTATTTATACTGTGATTTGTCCGGAGGTGGCTAGTCTTCAAACAGTTTTGCATCGCTGGCTAGTATTCATTTAATGCGGTCAAAACAGGCTGCGTGACTAAATTTTTACGAAAGAAATAAAGCAAATTTGTTACAAATCCACTGCATTTGTGGATACCATTAATGAAGTACTTTTGATAATTATATGTATAAATTTAATATGTTAGTTCAGATATGTAACTTTTTGGTTGCTTTTGCAACTTATAAAAGAGATATCATTCATCCATCAATTCACAAATAAGATAGACGATAATAAACTCTCTCCATATTCTTACTTCTCCCATTTGTTTATTGCTACTATTACATTTTATTTACAACACGTTATCAGGACGATGCTATAATCTTTTCCAAGTTAAGTACCAATTTCTTCCATTTGTAATGTATAATTATATATTATTTATATATCGTAATATCTCACTTACAGATAAACGTACTATATTTCACTACACATATATTGGTATAATTTTGCAGCAATAGCATACGTTTAAATAAACAAGTTTTTGCTATCACTTTTGCTTTTGAAGAAATGCTTTAAATATTTAAAGTTCTGTTACTAAAAAAAATATATTAAATTTCATTTATCTAACCTCTGGATAAGAACTGAAAAACTAGTATTCTTAAATTCTAATGATTGATGGCATTAATCCAAAAGAACGATTAAAAAAAATTTCCTTCATGTCACTGTAGTTATAAATTTAATTGATAATAGCTTATATAATTTCTAATTCATTTATTGTCTTTGATAGTTTTTACTATGTCGAATTTATCAAAGCTTGAATTTGTGGCACTTGACATATCCGGCAAGAACTATTTGTCATGGGTTCTTGATATCGAAATACATCTGGATGCCAAAAGTCTTGGTCATACTATTAAAGAAAGAAATGAAACATCAATCCAGGATAAGGCGAAAACCATGATTTTCCTTTGCCATCATCTTGATGAAGGGTTAAAAATTGAATATTTAACAGTGAAAGATCCACTAGAAATATGGACTAATTTGAAGGAACGTTATGATCACTTGTACTACCAAAGGCTCGTGATGAATTGATCCTCGAATGGCTCTTACTCCCCATGGAGTTGGAAACTTGATCACTTGATACAGGGTTGATGGCACAGCCTCCATTTCGTGGATCCAAGGTCTTCCAAGAATGACGTTGTAGGCTATGTCCTCGGCCATAACCTGGAAGGTGGTTTGCTTGTTTACTCCCTCTGCAGCAGCTGTGAGGGTTATTTCTCTCAAAGTCTTTTCAGTGGAATTGTTGAATCCTGTCAATGTGGTTACCTTTGGGATGACTAGGTCCTTCAACCGCATATTTTTGATTGCTCCATAGTTGATGATGTTCACTGAGCTACCAGGATCGACTAGAGCTCGTTTGACATCACAGTCATTGATCCTGAGCGTGATCACTAGCGCGTCATGATGAGGGAACATCATCCCGTCGCAATTTTCTTTGTTGAACACCATTTCTTTACTTGACTCACCAGCTCTTGTTCTCATCTCTGCTGTACTGGATGATTTCGCATTTTTCTTTGCAGCAGCAAAGTTTATTCCATTCATCTCCGAGCCCTCAGTGATAACATTTACCACCCTCTTCGGTGACTGTGCTCGGGGTGGTTGTTCTTCTCTTCTATTCTTCGATTAGTTGTATTTTCCTTTGTTAGTCAGATACTCTGGTAGCACCCCCTTCTTGAGCAAATGAGCCACCTCGAGACGCAATGCTTTACAATCTTCAGTTGTGTGCCCGTAATCCATGTGAAATTCACAATGTTGAGTTTGATCACTTTTGCTCCGGGGTGTTCTCATGTCTTTGGGCAATCTCACACCTTGGTCAGTCATCTATTTGATTGCGTTCACCAGCTCGAAGGTTGATATGTTGAAATTGTACTCGAAAATTCGAGGCAAATCTTTCTCCTTGGATACTAGCGACGGTCCCGAGGATTTTTGGTTGGAGGATGATCCAGATTTTCCTCCAAGTCTCTGGCTCACGTGCTGATGCCCCCGAGGCGTTGATTTACGTGCTGCTTTTGAGCTCCGTGGTATGGTTGTATCGATTTTTTGAATTCCCTCGTGGCGCATCAGCACGTCGAGAGAATTCAGATCGACTTCGGTAGGAGTGGCCCCCGCCCTGTTCTTCTCCACTTTGCTTCCTCGAGCTTGATCTTTGTTGTGGCTCGGTCATGCAATTCATCACAAGTTCGAGCTTGCGACTCCTGGAGTTCTTTCTTTAATTCTGTCGCAGCCTCTGAATTTCCCACGTTAAGGTTCTTTTCAAAGGCCATGACTGCCAAACTGTCATCCATCTTCGATAGGTTCATCCTCTCTGCATTAAAGCGCTCGAGGAAGTCCTTGATTGGCTCGAGGTACCCTTGTTTTACGTCAAAGATATCTTCATTTCTTTTGAGGATCTTTTGGGCCCCAGTGTGACCTTTAATGAACATGTCCGTCAATTCGTCGAAGCTGGAAATGGACTCGAAAGGGAGGAGCATGTACCAACGTAGTGCCCCTTTTTCCAAGGCGTCGGCGAATTTTTTCAAGAACATGGATTCTTTTCTAATTGGGGTTAGATCGTTGCTTTTAACCATGGCCATATATTTTGTAATATGGTCAATTAGGTCCGTCGTCCCATCATACTTCTTCAGAATTTGTAATTTAAAATGTTTTGAGATGGGTGCTGGAGCAGCTTCAAGCTTGAAGGGTAGTTGGCGATATTTTTCGATGTCTAGCGCTCGTTGATGTTTGCAGACCCCTGACAAGTTTTCGAGCCGTTTTTCCATGCTAGCCTCGAACTCCTTCTTCCACTTTTTGAAGTCGGACGCGACGCTCGCTTGAGACATTGTGGGGGCTGCAGTCCCCGAGACCCAAAACGCGATCCCATTTGGGAGACCTCCTGTATTGGTCCCGACGGGTGTAGTGGTGGTATTTCCTCCATTAGCCATCATGAAGGGAATATCATCGAGGGTAGAATGGATTCTTCCACTTCCAGCGAGAGCTTACAAAGAGCTTCGAAATTGCTCATTAAACTGAGCCTACACGGCGGCCTGTTCTCGTATTTGTTGTAGCGAGTTCACCATGAACTATTGGAAGGGGGTCGCTAGAATTTGAGGGGGTAGGATCGGCTGATAATTCTCCTACGGGAGGTGTTAGACCGATCGGCGGGGTGGATCCATTTGGGGGCGTTACACTACTAGAAAACAAGGAAAAAGCTACAAAAAGGTTGGAGAGGGAATTCCCTCTCTAACTGGTTAGAGAGGGAATTTCGTCTCCAATCAGTGTTTGAGTAAAAAAATAATTAATTTTTTAGAGTTGGAGACGGAATTCCGTCTCCAACTAAAAAGCAAATAAACTGTCAGTGATTGGAGACGGAATTCTCTCTCCAATCACTGACAACTTTTTTGCTTTTTAGTTGGAGACGGAATTCCGTCTCCAACTCTAAATTATAACCCGCTCCTTCTCTTCTCCCACATTCAGTATCTCCTCCTCTCCCCAAAATTAAAAAACCCCTCCCCCAAACCAGTCACTGCCTCCCCCGGCGAAGCCACAGCTCCACGGCGAATTTGTTCCCTCCCCGGCAAAAACATCCCCAATCATCCCCAATTTATTCGAGTAAGTTTTTTCTTCATTTTCCCCATTATTTTTAGCTATAATTCAAATTATTTTTCCCTCCCCATTTTTTCCATCCATGAATTCGACCCCCATTTTCCCCACCCCAATACCAACTTTGACACCCCAACTATCATGTTTGTATACTTGTTTAATATTTGTTAGATTGGATTATTAGAAATTCAATTTCTTGCTTCCTTTGCTGAGTTTATCTAGATAGCCTTAGATCTACTCTATTTAGTTGGTAGTACAAACTTATTAGGATTCTTCCTAACTGCTCTTAGTAATATCTACCGTATAGAACAATTCTTGACATGACAAATAGTGATTACACAAATAGAACAACGAAAATCTCATAGATGTTCTGAGCATATATAATCAAACTAGACATTTAGCTTCCAATTATCGTTAGACCAATCAAAGTGGATAAAAGGGACTTATATGTGTCTGCCTACTAAATACATAAAGCACACATTAGATAAAGGATAATTTCTTGCATGTTTGATGGTGATCTATCTATTCATCAGTTATGTGCTGAGTCCTACTTAACAATGATGGTAATTATGTCTTAATGTCAGTTTTCAATCCCAGGAGTATATGGGAATATGAACACGCTTTGGAACATTAACTTAGCTTTTCTGTATAATTACTTATGCCAACTCTTCTTGAACTAACTAACTTATTTAGTCATCACTTTATCTTCATTATGTTGTCATTCATGCTGGGGAGTTTTACTAGAATAGGTAAACTTTCTTCTTACTCTACTCATTACTTAGCAAACGCTAAGGATGTTAACCAAAAGGGTTGAATGATGAAATGGTGAACATGTTACTAATTAAATCCTTTAGTTTTTATTTGTGTTGAATGGTTAATGATGAAACAATATGCATGTTGAATTGTTTTATTGGCCGTGGTGGCTTTGTTTTATGTTAAACAGGTATTTTATGGTATTTTATATTAAACAGGTTGTTTTTGGTTTTTGGTTGCTTTGTACCGAATCTCTAATATTTTTATTTAGCAGGATTTGTATAGTTAGAGACGGAATTCCGTCTCTAACCAACCAAAAAAATTAAATAATTTTATTAGAGACGGAATTCCGTCTCTAAACAAAAAATAATATTTTTAAATTTTTTATTGGAGAGGGAATTCCGTCTCTAAACAATAAAAATAATATATATAATTTATGTTGGAGAGGGAATTCCCTCTCCAAGCATTAAATTAAATTAATTTAATGCTTCGAGAGGGAATTAATTAATTTAATGATTGGAGAGGGAATTCCCTCTCCAAATGAAAAAGTTAATGCGCCCTGACACAGTGTTGGAGACGGAATTCCGTCTCCAAAACTGTGTCAGTGTGTCAGCTACTTTTCCATTTGGAGACGGAATTCCAACTCCAAGCAGTCCAACGACGCGCTTAAAAGCGAAGGACGCGCAGAGACGGAATTCCGTCTCCAAACACCTTTTAGAGAGGGAATTCCGTCTCCAAACTTAGACGCAAATCAATTAATTTCTAGTAGTGCTAACCCAATAAACGGAGCTGAATTGTTCGTTGGGATGGGGCTAACGGGCGGTGTTGAGCCAGTTCGGTGTAATGGGATTCCACCATTGGTCTCGGTAGCACCCACTGTCTGATCCGGTACTTGGATAGTCATGTTATCATTGACAATATCTGACATTTTATTTTTCGGTGGAAAGTTGAAACCACAGACTTTGGAACAAACGTTATTACCAGATCCCTACAGACGACGCCAATTTGTGTTGGCCTAAATTGGGATAGGGCAATAAATCGAATTTGTATTGGGTTTAACTAGTAATTTACTTGTATCAAATTGATGCTCCAGCTAAAGTTAAATTAGAACTAGATGAAAAGCTTGAAAAAGTAAACGAGGCAATGAATAAGTTAAATGAAAAATGAGACAACAAATAAAAATATAGTTGAATATTGTTTGTTCAGAAATGGGCCATATTTATAATTAGGGAAAGAATGACGTTATAAATGTTATAACTATGCCTTTATGGCCATTACTCCATGTTTGATCGTGGTAGACTGGCGATATTCCCCTTAAATGCTGGAGCAGCGGTCGACAGTTACAAGGTTCAGGCCTCGTTTGGCGAGGCGTTGTTTTTGTTCTGGATCATGCGGTTACAGAGTTTTCTCCGAGCTCGACACTTCGAGCCTGTTTCACCTCATCTCCTGGGATGATTTTCCCAGGCGAAGAGCCGTGCTGCCTCTCCTCATGAGTTTGCCTCGTGGAATAGACTTCGTGTTATGCTTCGAGGTCTTGCTCGAGATCTCGGCGATTTTCATCCAATACAATTGGTGATGAAGTAAAAGGAAATTGTGATGGAATCATACTTTCTAAAAGCAATTTTCTACTCTATCCATCCATTAGAAAAGCAAAAGTGCTTTAGAAAGTCTTACCGGTAAGTTTCGAAATTTTACTATAAGGACCGGAGAAGTATAGGGGAGGTGGAATTTCATGAGGTCTTTGATTGTTGCAGCATCGTCATCTCAGAAAAATAGTTTGGGAAGGGTTAATTTGGGTTAAGGTTAGAATTAGTTTGGAGCGGATTTCGGGTTATAAGGGATATGGGTCGATGATTTTAATTTAGTATGGGTGGTTTGGGTTTGCCTTTAATTAGGCTCCACGTGTACCTCCGTCAAAATTAGGGGCAATTCTGAGTCAAATATGGATGGTAAGAGCACCAGAGACCAAATAGTATAACGGAGGGCAATTCAATACAATAAAAAAAAAATAGTAGAGGGGTAAATCAGACCCTTTTCCGTAATGGCTCTAATACATTGACTCAACAACACTATGAGAGGGGTGAGGCAGTAATGTTTAAACAGACTTAGGTCAGTATCTGAGTACAAAATTTAGCAGCTCAATTGAGAAAGTACAGTAGAACTTATGCACCGAATATTAAGATTAAACATCTCAATTTAAATATAGAGCAGTAGTAGATTGAACAAGAACGTTAAAAAAAAATGATGTCTTAAGACTTAATCAAGGCATTTCTTACCGTTCGAAAAGAAAACGGCATACAATATTTTAATTCCCTCATTAAACATGTTTGTAGAAACTTTTTTCATTCATGAAAAGCAAACTTTGCAAAAGATAAAGATGAAAAAGATGTGATTTAGCATAGCTATGTACTAGCTACAGTTTCTCATTTGCTATGATTCTGGAGAAAGTATTATCTAAAAGTTAAGCTAAATTTTACCACGAAAAAACACTTAATTGGAAAGATGGTTTCGCCCGGACTTGAACTGGAGACCTTCAGTGTGTTAGACTGAAGTGATAACCAACTACAGCACGAAACCATTGTTCAGTTATGTCACAGCTTTCTTTATTGTCAAATGCACATAGAAAACTTACATTACCCTATCAACTAAATAGGCTTGTATTCCTTTTTCAAATATCTATACCGCCTTTTAAAATAATGCTCACATTTTTTGTAACAGTTGTATTTATTTATCTTAAAAGGTTTTTTCAAATGTAAAATTAACAAAGTTTAACCTAAGATCAAGGTATAGATAAGGTTACATAAATTGGCTTATTGTCAATTGGAAAAGAAATAGGAGTATTAGAAGTAATCAATGTAAAAAAAATTAATTTATTTGCATCTCAAAAAGCTAAGGTCCATATACATAGCATCCCGCAATCATACAAGGTTCGAGGAAGTGTCACGTCCCCCGAGCCAGAGGGCTGTTAAAAAGAAGTTTAAGACCTCTGTTAAAACTTCTTTTTTTCCTCCTAAAAACTTGGCTCTAGCAATCTCCTGTTAACGATAGAGATGTAACCAACTTACCAGATTTTTCTTTGACAAGTCTAAAGATAAACTTTTATGTGAGACTTCAAATAGCTCAACTACTTTCTGTTTGCCTTAATATTGGAAAAAAAAAAAGAAGTTTAGCGTATAATGGTCGAACCTTCTCATTTTGTGTGAATTCGGACATTGAATCCTTCTTATAAATCCTTTAGTAGGATTTCTCTTGTTTAAACAAAAACAGTCATCCCATCAATAAGCCTAGAGATTGCAATATGCATGTCCATCTGATCCTATTAAACCTATTACTACAAAATACAGAAGTTTTATGCCTACAAGACCTACCAGCCATGGACTTTTACATGATCATGAATAACTACTAAACAAACTGACCTTGATTATTCCTCAAGTTCACGCATCTTGCCGAAAAGAATGCCAACATCACAAAATATCTGTGTTTTCAACTAATGTGACACAAATGCTGGTATTTCATCAGTAATAGTTGCAGCATCACTGATACTGTTACTGTCAGAATCATCATCTTCTGTAATTTTTCGAGGACCTGGGAGAGTAGAAATGGAGAGGCCAGTGTTCAAGTTTCTTCCACTACCATTATTTTCATGTTGGTGAAACCTATATGAGGAAGGTTTAGAAGACGCAACAACCACAGAGTCTGAGGTAACTTTTGTTCTTTTGGCTCCCCTGTGCATGTGTGTTTCGCAGTACTTCTGATGAGGAACAGCATTCTTGCTGCATCTCCATTTCTTACCGTCTGATATCTGCACCTCTGCAGTTCAGTTTCTGAGCATGTGTTCAGTCAAAATTCAAGTTAGTGCAGCCAGTTACCAGGACGAAGATATCAGTACTTGTTTAGTTTAAAATTCTGAGAAAAATAAAAGCAAGTTAAGGCTGATGAGCTATTTTCAACAGTCATCAAAGGTTGTTACGCCAATAAAAGGAAGGCAGTATTTAAGAACTAATTTCTCTTTCCACCATTACAGCCTTAACGCATTGGCTAAACAAAAACTAGTTATGGATAAACTAAATATGGATAGACCAGGTTACTCTAAGGTTTTTAATTTTTTAATAAAGACACTATATCCTCCACATCTCTTATAGGACATGCTTCACCTCTTAAGAAGGCTTGTTTCAACTGGATTATAACATATGAAGCATACCATACACATTATATATGCAAAAGATGTCATGTGCGAAAGGGATGTTCAAGACACAAATAGCATACTCTTTGCATTTTGTGGTTGCTATTCAGTTTGTGAAACCTTCTTTTTTTTTTCTTTGTTTGTGTGTGTGTGGGGGGGGGTTGAAACGACCTCGGTCAGTCGTTTCGGAAGTTAGGATTACGATTGGCGTGCCGATAATTTTAAAATATTTGTAATATCCATTAGCACCTGTCTGTAAAATTTGAGCTAAATCAGACCTCGTTTGGTAGGCATCGGAAGAAGGTTTCAGTTTTTATCGTCGATAAATATTAAAAAAAAATTACGAGCTCGGTATTGGCGAATGAGCTCTGATTCGAAATCCAAAAGTGCCGTTAGGTTCGTATGATTATTTGTGACTTTGGTGAACTTTCGAAAGTGAATTTCGATGTTGTTTGGCTAGTTTCCGCTAAAATGCCGAAAGTTAAATAATTTGATTTTTTCTATTCAAATTCGCATCTTGAGTTTCGGGAGTCCAATTTGAGATCCGCCTTTGCGAGTATGTTACATATATTTTTTATAACTGGTATACAAAAGTTGGAATTATTTCGAATATCGTAGGGTACTATTTTAATTTTCGTTAAGAAAAGAAAATAAAATAAAATAAAATTAAAAAAAAGGAAAAGGAAAATGAGAAATAAGGGCGGTGGACCCTTTACCTAATATAAACTGAGGATGATCCTAATCATCCTTTCTACAACGAAACAGAGAAGCAGAAATATAAAAAATGCCAGAAAATGAGAAAAGAGCCGGAGAAAAGATAGAATTTTTACCCCGAAACATTCAGATAATGATCTTAATATATTATTTGAGTTTATAACGTATGTTTGAATATATTTTTACGGTAAAAATAGGTATATTAGACATCGCCCTAATGACGTAAAGTGATAGTTTAAAGGGTCAAATGGACCCCATAATGAAATTAATTATATATTCGTACTCAGCGAGTTATGGGCAACATATAAATGTAATTTATTTGGGGTTTGGTTATGTGACCTTAAACCCCGTACATAAACCTGGCCTGTGTATTGCGTATGCGAATAGGGTATCAGGTTCCTACCTGGATTACCCTAAAATGTGAGGAATGAAGCCTTTAGCCTAGTTTGATATATTTTTCTGCTTATTGAATAGAGTGGGATCGTTTGGCAATGAAACCAAAGGACAAGCGGCTATTGAGTGGATGTACTAACTTTGTAACAAGGTAAGCGTTTATATCCATTTCTTTGGAGGCACCTGGCCTCGTGGATTTTCTATAACATATTCTTTACGTGAGTAGCTGCCGATAGGCGTACTCATTACGCCTTAGCTTTGGATTTACATTGTATATTATATGTTATGTCCTATTGTTGGTATTGCATTGAGGATCTGAGCATTGTACCCTGGCTGTAAGTTGGCATCTACTTCCCGGCTGTCGATGAGAGTCCCGCGCCGGTGAAAGGTTATTATTGCATCACATTGCATTCATACGCATTATATGTCATTCATATGCATTACATTGCATATCATACTGGGTGCAGGAGTATTCCGCTCCAGGAGCAGGAGGATTCCGCTCCATTGTATCATATTGAGGGTAGGAGGATTCCGCCCCAAGAGCAGGAGTATTCCGCTCTTATGTCAGATATAGAGTGCAGGAGTATTCTGCCTCAGCTTTACATTATATCGGGTGCAGGAGTATTCCGCCCCAGGAGAGTGCAGGAGTATTCCGCCTCTGGTTTATATTATATCGGGTGCAGGAGTATTCCGCCCCAGGAGCAGGAGTATTCCGCTCCAGTTGGTTATCAGATTGGATTCCCCTCGAATGGAGGAGTATTCCGCTTCGGGATGGGATTACGGGCACATGTGACCCTTTGCATCATATTTCATTTCATTTCATTTCATCTCATTTTATTTCATTTCATTTCATATCATACCATTGTGTAGACTTGTGGTACATAACTGTTGTTCTGCTTCTACGTGCATTGCGTATTTGCCTATATATTTCTGTCTCGCATTCTGGATTGCGGGGATCGGGTCGCACGCCGCAATGGTATAAATAGATGGATCGGGTTGCACGCCGCAACATGGATCGGGTTGCACGCCGCAACAGGATGTATTTCTGATTGTTGATGAATTTGTCATTCCATACGTGTTTCTAGTTATTATCTGGCTCTGCCTTTTTAAAATTTAAATAAGAGGAATTTTGTTTATTTGTTTCTCCTCCCTGGCTAGCTATCCTATTCTTTGAGGTGGCTAGTCTGCCCCACTTATTGAGTCCTTTTGACTCACCCTTGTTTGTTGTTTGTTTCTTGTCTATCTATTTCGTTTCGGCAGGTTCGCTCCAGGATTGAGTTCGCCACGTTGTGAAGGAGCGAAGAAGACTTCAGCTGTCAGGGTGAGCCAGCTTTTATTCCGGATGGCCACCAGTTTATCGGTTATCATTTCAGTTGCATTTTCCTCCCTTCAGGAGGTATCTGTTTTCCTTGTACTCTTAGATGTCTAGTCTGGATAGCCCTAAACCTAGTACGTTGGGTAGTCAGCTGTAATTTCTTTTGTACAGCTTAGAGGTATCAGTATGTCTGTGTTTTTTTTTAAGTCTTTCCCTTATTCGTGAATTGTTATATTTATTTTCCTGATTTTATTTGTAAGGGTTCACCCAACGGGTCTAGGGGAGGATGTCGGGTGCCCGCACGGCCTAACCGGATTTCGGATCGTGTCAGTTGGTATCAGAGCCCAGTTTAGAGTCTATCCAGACTAAGACAGTGTCTAGTAAAGTCTCGCTGATGGGTACGTAGACGTTCGTACTTAGCTACGAGAGGCTATGATGGCATTTAGGAAGTTTCACTTCCTTCTTTTCTGATCGTGCGTCGATCTAGGATTCAAAAGTATTTTTGTTAATTTGTTAATTCCTTCGTGGTAATTGTGAACCCTCGTGTGACAAATCAGCAAACGGTATGAGTTCAAGACGAAGCAGTCTAGCCAGGAGCTAGCACTGACGAAGCCCCGAGAATTTTTTTTATCGTGCTGACGATCTAGTTATGGACATCCCAGTTGTACGAGCTCCTGATGGGCAAGGGAGCAGGGCCTTGTAGTTAGCTTGGCTCTCTACGATGCTTTTACGAGAATATTGGCGACGCAGATACCGCAAGAACCTATTATTTGCTAGGCAGCTTATAAGGTTGCCGCAGATGCAGATATTCGGTCTTAGAGGGCTCTTGTTCCAGTTCTTAATATTGCCGCAGTAAAGTATGTTCCGGAGGCAGCATGTGGTGTGCCTCCAGTTGCTCTAGCTGGGTAGGTAACTGAGGTAATTATTGGGTCCGAGTGCCCAAATAGGTTTTATTATTTTACGTGGTTGATCATCCCGATATTCCCAAGCAATGCATTTGATAATCCCTGTGTAAGTTTTTTTTTTAAAAATAAATTGATGTCAGCGTATTCTTCAGGCTCTTGATTATATCGAGCGGTATGGTGTTGATTATTCTGCTTTCCAGTTTCAGGGTCCAGCCTTGGATTGGTGGGCCGCTCTCTTATTAGCTAACTTGGTTCGATTTTTCTTCTAGATTCGTGGAAGAGTTCCATTCGAGTAGAGAGCGAGATGAAAAGTGTTGCCAGTTTGAGTGGATTGGACAGGCTAGCCTGTCGGTTAATCTATTGGTGTTTCAGAATGTGAGATTGAATTCTATAGAATGGCTGAATATGTGTTAGAACTAGTCCATGAGCCTTTAGAGAGATTCAAAGATTTATTGATGACCTTTCTTTTTCCTTGAGATCCCAGATGGCTCGAGAGATTGAGGTCGGGATTTCATTTGATGTTGTTGTTGATATTACCTGAAGGTACGAGGCATACCATAAGTTAAAGTGGGAAGAGTTAGAACGGGAGAGCAAGAGATCCCGTGACCCTAGTGGGCAACCATGGTACCTCATTTGGAGGTAAAAGTTCTGATTATTTCGGGAAGTCACCTTCCAGTTAATCTCAGCTTGTGTCACTTGATTCTTAGAGTGCGCTAGTAGTTCATCAAGATTAGACTCAACTTTCTCTTTGTAGCTTTCAACGATCGGTCCAGCTTCCATTTTCAGCGAAAAGGTGTTATCATTGTCGTGAGTCTGGCTATCCTTTGAGGAGTTTTCCCTTACTCCGGCAAGTAGACAATCGTCCTTCTTCTTGCCCTCAGGCACCTGCACAGTCGCAGGAATTTCATTTAAATTTTAATCAATTAGAGAAATGCCACCATCCAGTAGAAGTCGAGAGCGTGGTGGTAGTGGTTCTTCTAGAAGTAATTATCAGGGTAGTGGCTCGACTCGGCTGCAGAGGCAGTTCTATGAACTTCCAGTCTGGCAGATGTAGTAGACCCGTGTATTTCTTCTTCCCTTATCTGTAAGTAAGATTTATCTTTGCGATCGATCTGGAAATGGTGTGTCTTATCATGTTTCGACGGTTTCCTTGGATATTGTCGTAATTAAGAATCGGTTGCGGTAGAGGGGTGAGTTTCTGATACGATTTATTCCTGGCATTTATGAGACCCTACTAGTTTATCTGATCTAAATATGAGAGATTTGACGGTGAGTATTGCTATTGCCTGCTTGGCACCCTATTATGCCACCTTGTGTTATTATATCAAGTTATTTTACCTCTCTCCTCGGAAATCAGTGTTGGTAAGATGATGAGATTCTTATTCGTCACCATCAGGAAGTGTCGTTGTTTCTTCCGGTGTAACGTGGTTGGTAAGTAATGCTCGATCTATGTGTCTCCTCTTGGTTCGAGATTCTAGTAGAGTCATGTTATTCTATGAGCTTGTCTTAGTTATAAAAGGTATTCTGGAAAATTGTCAGAGTTTCCTCCTTATTAGGAGGTTAAATTGGTATGGATGTTTTTCCATAAAGCTTATTTAATGTCTATCTCTTCAATTGCGATTCTTTGGCTCACCTGACTCGGAAGTAGTCTAGCTTTGGTAGTCAAGCAAATAAGAAGAACTACTTCCTGAAGCTCTAATTATTTCTATCCTTGATCTATTTCCATTTCTTCTTCGTCCAGAACTAGTGAGCTTGGGCGATTGGTAGCCACTTGTGACGATCCCTGTGTTGAGCCAGAGTACGTGTTATTGTAGCCAGGTAAGCATATTATTGTTATGGATATCAGTTTATCCGGGTATCCATTCCCATGTATAGTATAGTGCTGATTCTGTTTTGCGGATCATCCAGTTTCAGGGGAAACTCTACCGAAATTTTTATATAGAAGTACCATCCATCAGGCGGTGGTGTTTACGACAAAAGGTATGGAGTTGTGAACTCGACAGTTGCAGCTGTTTGGCAACTCGAAAGGGTAGTTGTGCGAGGATGGTTATTCCTATTCAAATAGCTGCATGAGTTTGTGCTTTAAGTGGAGGAGTCTTCCTCTAAATATTGAATGGTAATATTAAATCTCTGAGGTGTGGATACCACTTTTCTCACGACCCAAAGTAAGGTCACGGCAGAAATCTACAATGAGTGTCGATCATTGCTAAACCCACTAATAATCTATTAATGATAGAGATAAGCTGGAAACCTGATCATATATACGTACCTATCTGCTGAAAGCATAAAGTCTATCTTTATATTTAAGAACACCGTCAGTAGTAACCCTGTATGGTGATTCCGATTTTCTTCTGGCTATCTGTCTATATTTAACTAGAACTGGATCCTCATACTGACGTTGCTTTACTTCATGAAAGTTTAGAGTTAAAGGTCTAGTGCAGCTTATCGTCCATCCATCATTGGCATATCTCTTTCACAACTCAATTCTTTGAGAAGTTACTTTAGCGTTATAAGTGCACAGGTAATCAACTTTGTTTCTGGTATTCTGCCTCAGCTCATGGTCCAACTATATGTCTCTTTTGTTTTTACTTTTTCAAGTCAATATATTTCCAATTCAAAGACAATACCCTGAAGTAGATGTTCAGTCTGAATATCATTCCTGGTCTGCATCATACTATCCAGTAGTATTTGCATGATCCTTATCCTTATATGATAGACCCTGTTCAGATGAACCTTTGACATACATAAGAATATGAGTAACTACATTCCCACAAGGAGCTTGCGGAACAACACTAAAATCAACTGAGATGTTGCATAGTGCGTTCGTAAAAATAATATAGCTTGCATCAAATCTTCTATAGTGTGTAGTGACAAGGTACTTCAAAAGCTTCTCCTATTGCATCAAGCGTGAGCTAATTCTGAGTTCCATCGACCTGTTCTATATCGAAAGGTATATCAAAGGGGTGATTATCGGCTGAATCATGTTATTCCATTCAAAGTTTCGCGTATCTTTGCTTCGAAAATGTAGAACTCTCTTCTCGTGATCGAGGAAGGATCAGCTTAGACAGAATAAGCTGGGCAATGGCGTTATGATATTATCCAGATAAGTTTATTTCCAAGAGTTCGATGTGCGTACTATAATTCTGATCCTGTAATCAGGAAATAATGCCTATGGAGTAGCTCATGAAGGTCGTGCAAGTTCTTTTGTTATCAGCGTAAATCTTGCTTTAGACTTAGGCTCGTTCGACAGTGCATCAAATTCGAGCATTACAAGGTGGTGAAGTATTTTGAGATTTGAGTTTTAGGAGGAATTTGCAGGATTGGGAGTTTCCAAAGTTTCGAAGTCTGATTGATCTTCTGCCACCTCTCTTTCTCTCTCTGGTAACTCCCTATCTCACTCTCTGTTTTTCCTTTAAATATTTATAATTATGTGTTAAAACATTGACGTTTGCTTTGTGGGAGTTTTGAGAATGATGAAATTATACTCTCTGTTTTTTCTTTATATGTTTATGTGTGAAAGTTTAGTCTTGAAGTAACTAATAAAGTTGTCTCGGTTACGCTACGAGCTGTGGAAACAGCCACTGCTTACATCACACCTCATTGAGGTGTGGCCCTTCCCAGATCCTGCATGAATACATGATGCTTTATGCACCCACCTGTCCGTTTATCTTTATGTGTGAAAGATTGAATTTTTCTTTGTGGGGTTTGTAAGAATGATGGAATTATGCTCTCTATTTTTCCTTTAAATATTTATGTGTTAAAGATTGAATTTTTCTATGTTGGGTTTGTGAGAATGATGAAATTATGCTCTTTGCTTTTCTTTTATATGTTTATGTGTGAAAGATTGAATTTTGTTTTGTTAGATTTGTGATAATAATGAAAGTGTGCTTACTTTGATGAAGGAAAAGGAGAAGAAGATGAAAGAAAGAAGAAAGAAGGGTCACCACCCTGCATAAAGCTGTCTTTAGGCTATGGAGACTCAAGGGAAGAAGAAAAGGGTGAAAATGCCAAGTGTGTGTTCACAGTAGCTCAGTTTCATGAAATCCAGCTCCAAGCTGTGATTTTTAAGTACATAATCTCTAGTCTTCCTATTCCTTTTCATCTATTTTTCACCACTTTCTACTTATTTGGGCTCTGCTGATGGTGGAATCTACAGACTGTATCCTACCTGTAAAGTTCCTCTTTATCTCTTTTCTATTCTTTTAATTGTTTATTGTTAATTACAACAAGAACAATGGCATGTTTAATTGTACTTCTCATTTGAAGATGATTTCTTTTCCATATTCTAATAGTTGAATGAACCAAATTGGTGCTTCCTATTCAAGAATGTGACTTTTTTGGATGAACTGTTGAATTGTTGTTTCATAGGGAGGGAGACAGTCTTGTTTAGTTCTGGATATTGAACTTTTTTTTTCTATGAAAGAGTTGAAAGGCCCGCTGAGAAAACTGTTGAGATCCCAAGAACATTGAACCGACTTTGCACTATTGGGATATGACCTTTTTGGTTCTGAAACTTGGTACATTGTATGAAGTTCATCTGCTGGAAAAAATTGTTTTTCTTTTTCTCTGACCTGATATTCTAAGACTGCAATGCCTTCAGATTTTCTTTCTTTGAGTTTTTGGCTCTTTTTTTTTAATATTAGATTGGCTTTTTTTCCTTGCCTTGATAGTATGGCGACTCCAATATTATTTTTTCCTTTGCCTTGATATTCTGAAGTTTGCAATGCTTTTAGATTCTCCTATAATCCTGTTAGTTTGATTCTACTTCTATTCTATTGCCTATATCATGAGATGAATTATAATTATTGTGTAGGAAATCGATGTATATTGAGTGTAGCTTTAGTCTATGATGAAAATTTCTCCTGGATTTAGTAAGGTTGATCTTTGGTGAATTGTGCTCATATTTCTCTGCAACTTTCCTCCACAGGGAACCCTTGTTTGATACGTCATTCCTACTCTATGAGCTCTAAATTTATAAAACTCAATAGTTTAAGAGGCTTACTCCTGTGTGTTTTTTTCTTCTATAAGTGTTTACGTCATACTTAACTTGATGTGGGATATCTGGTGCTTAATGTTCTTTGATATTTAAAGGTTCGAGTAAATATATCTCTATGTGACTTGTGAGAATCATTTACATAATAGAGAGCTTGGCTTCATGAATTCTTGGAATCATTGAAGCACTGTCATAACAATTTAATTCTTTTCATATAGGTGCTTGTTTCAGTGGGAAGATTAGATTATGCAAGCATGATGGATCCTGAACCAGGAAGGTGTAGAAGGACCAATGGGAAGAAATGGAGGTGCAAAAGGGATGTGATTCCAGATCAGCAGTACTGTGGCCATCACATGCATAGGGGTCGACGTTCAAGAAAGCCTGTGGAAGCTTCCGATTGTGTTATGAAATCAGATGATATGAGTATCACTTCCAAGATGCTCCATAGACAAGATTTGATCCAGGATTGTCAAGATGTTTGGAGGTGGGGAATAGGGAACAACAGAGTCTTTTCGATTAAGTCTTTTTATGGGAAGCTCCTCGTTGGAGACGTGGTCGCTTTTCCACGCAGGTCGATTTGGATTCCAAAAGTCCCAAGAATAGTGTCTTTCTTGACTTGCTTAGCAGCAAGAGGGGTGATTTTGACGGCCAAGAATTTGAGAAAGAGGATGGTTACTTATGTTAGTTGGTGTTTTATGTGCAAAGAAGCAGGTGAAGATGTCGGCAATCTTCTCTTACATTGTCAGGTTGCCTCTAGAATTTGGTGGGAGATATTCAACTTGTTTAGTATCACTTTGGTCATGTCGGCTACTGTGAAAGAAGTTTTCTTTAGTTGGAATTATGGTAGACGGAGGAGGAGACACATGGTTTGGTGTGTGGCACCATTAGCACTTATGTGGATAGTTTGGAGAGAAAGGAATAGGAGAGCTTTTGAAGGTTTAGAGATGAATTTTGATGCTTTGAGAAGGAGACTTTTTTCTCTTATTTCTTTTTGGTGCACCCATGAAATTTCTGTTTGTATAGATGATTGGGTGTCATTCGTAAAAAACCATATCTTTTTATAGGTTTCTACTTTTTTGTATACCGCTTGTATACGGCTTTTTGTGGCTCTTTACTAATAAAATTATTTATTTTATAAAAAAAATTATATAAAAAGAGACATAGAGTGTTTAATAAAGACACAATAATATGGTTGAAAATGGATTTGTATAATCCATTTAATTCTCAAGGTAGTTAAAGTATTATTATATGTTAAATATTAAAACTTTAAGTCTTGATATTTACGGAGATGTAAGGATCTTTGTGTAATGTTTCTTTAATTGTGTAATTAGATACTGCTTCTGTCAGCATTGGCTTGCATATGATATAGAAGTATCATGAGGTTAGCTGCCTTCCTCTTAAACTTTTTCCATTTGTGAGAACTTTCAGAAATTTTCATTGTTGAGGGAGATTCTGCTGGTGGAAGTACAAAACAAGGCCGTGATCGTCGCTTTCAGGTAAGTGAACTTATTGGTGTTGTAAACAGTTGTAGTCAGACTATGCAATAGTTTATGGAAAATACAGCTAGAAGCTCTGCAATCTGATTTCCCACTCGACCTCCTCCTTGTGGCTGAAACTGGAAAAAGGAATTGTTTAGCTGAAGCAAACACTGTATATTTATATTGGTCAAAGATAGATCGACTTACCGGAGAAACTTGTGCTGCAGGAGTGGCGATTAGAAGACTAATTTCTTACTGCATTCCAAGTTCATGGGGGCATATTCTGACTGCAATGTAAATTATATTACTGTCAATATTTTGCAGGCTATTCTTCCTTTAAGAGGAAAGATTCTGAATATCGAAAGAAAGGATGAAGCAGTTATGTATAAGAATGAAGAAATTCAAAATCTTATTCTTGGTTTAGGACTTGGAGTTAAGGTACCGTGTTCATCTTTTAATTTTGTGCAATAAGTTTTTTTACGTGATTTTTTTTTCTCATTCAATCTTCTGTGTTTCAGGGGGAGGATTTTAAGAAGGAAGCTCTCTGATATCACAAAATCATAATTTTAACAGATGCTGATGTCGATGGTGCTCATATTAGAACATTGTTGTTGTCCTTTTTCTTTAGATATTAGGTTTGTCCCTTTCATTGTCCTTCATGGTCTAATGAAATATCAACTAGCATTTTTCACTGGTTATTAACAGCTGACTTGTGAAGGAAATAATCAACATGTCGAGTTGACTGTTTGGAGATCCTGTTTTGTTTGAGACTTTTTTAACTTGTTACAGAGAGCTCTGTTTGAGGAAGGTTGTATTTATGTTGGTGTTCCACCTCTCTATAAGGTTAGATTTCTTTTGGATGTTTAACAACTTATATTTTTTTTTATTGCCCACCAATTTAATATTCTATTTGGAATTATTCAGGTTGAGAGGGGAAAACAAGCATACTACTGTCATGATGATGCAGAACTTAAAAAGTTCCAGCGTTCCTTCCTGTCAAATGCGTCATATAACATACAGAGGTTCAAAGGTTACAAGATATTAAGACTGTCACTGAATATAATTCTATTGTCTTTAGAATTAGTTCTCAATTAAAATTATGTGGAGAACCTATTGATGATGATGCCAGCAATACCGTGAAAAGGGATTCAAAAAATATTCTGAGTTGATCTCATGCCTTCTAGTGGCTGAACAATATAATTCTCTACTAATAAAAAATCATGAAGCTAGTCCCACTGGATCTGCTCCATTCTCTAAGGTGAATGTGGGAGCGTCACATGCTCAATTCCTTGAGGTGAATGTGGTAGCAATACATGATATGCCTGAAAGAAGGCAAACAAATTACCATGGTAAAAGCCATGGTCGTGGGCGTGGCAAGGGACAAATTAATAATCGTCGTCACGGTGGAAATAAAGTTGAGAATAATAAGGGTTCTCAAAATAATCCTTCAAAAGGCAAGGTTAATAATATTTTCCATCGATGTAGTGTGAAAGGTCATTGGCAAAGATATTGTCGTATGCCCGAGCATCTTGTCAAGCTTTATCAGGCCTCCCTCAAAAGAAATAAAAATAATGTAGAGACAAACTTTTCCGAATAATACTAATGGGACACATCTGGCACATCTTTCAAATAAGCATGATGATACTGAGGCAAACCTTGCATATAAAGATGATGTTTTTGAAGGTCTCACTGATATTACCTATTTAGAAGCTAGAGACTTCTTTGGAGATCATAACTAAAATACTAATGTATCCAATAACTGGGGAATAAAATAATAATTTTTTTTTTTACGTTTGAATAAACTTTAATACTCTTTTCTCATGTATTTGTTCTTTTTCAATATTTCTTATTATGTATTTTATTTTTTATGAAGAAAATGGAAATTCCCTAGTCTTCAGTTTGATCCAAGATCAATAATAAAGATATATGTCACCTTGATAGTGCTAGAACACACACAATTCTAAAAGATAAGAGATATTTCTCTTATTTGATCATGAAAGAAGCCAATGTTAATACAATAAGCGGTAGTACAAGATTGATTGAAAGCTCTAGAAAAGCCAAGTTATTATTACCCGAAGGAATATGTTCGTCTATTGATGAAGCCTTATATTGTAGTAAGTCTCAAAGAAACCTATTAAGTTTCAAAGATATACGCCAAAACAGCTATCATATTGAGACTAAAACTGAAGAAAAGATTGAATATCTTTATATTACTACAATGATGTCGAGTGAGAAATATGTGCTTGAAAAGCTCCCCGCACTTTCCTCTGGCTTGTACTACACAAGCATTGGCAGAGTTGAATCACATGCAATAGTAAACAAAACCATTACTGAATTAAATGATTTTATTATTTGGCATGACTGGTAAGGCCATCCCGATTATAATATGATGCGCAATATAATTGAGAATTCACATTGGCATACATTGAAGAACCAAAAGATTCTTTAATTTAAAGAATTCTTTTGTGCTGTCTGTTCTCAAGGAAAATTAATTACTAGAGCAATAAAAGTTGGGACAAGGATCCCTGCATTTCTAGAATGTATTCAGGGTGATATATATGGGCCCATACACCCTCCATGTGGGCCATTCAGATATTTTATAATTTTAGTAGATGCATCTACAAAATGGTCACATGTGTGCTTATTAATAACTCGCAATATGGCATTTGTGAGGTTGCTTGCTCAAATATTAAGATTGAGAGCACAATTTTCAGATTATGTGATTAAGACAATTTGTCTTGATAATGCTGTTGAGTTTACATCTCAAGCATTTAATGCTTATTGTATGTCAACTGGGATTATAGTTGAACATCTCGTTGCTCATGTTCATACTCAAAATGGTCTAGCAGAATCATTTATCAAAAGCCTCCAAAATGGCTAGACCAATGCTCATGAGAACAAAATTACACATTTCAGTATAGGGACATGCTATTTTGCATGCGGCAGCCCTTGTTCGGATCAGGTCGACAAGTTATCATAAATTCTCCCCATTACACTTGGCGTTTGGTCAGGAGCCAAATATTTATCATCTTAGAATTTTTTGATGTGCGGGATATGTGCATATTGCTCCACCACACTGCACAAAGATGGGACCCTAAAAAAGGTTGGGGATATATGTTGGGTATGAATCTACGTCTATTATTAAATATCTTGAGCCCATGATAGAAGATTTATTCACAACAAGATTTGATGACTGTCATTTTGATGAATCAGTTTTCCTAACATTAGGGGGAGAGAATAAGCAGCTGGAAAAAGAAATAGATTGGAATACATTAACACTATCTCATTTAGATCCACGCACAAATCAACGTTAACATGAAGTTCAAAAGATAGTGTATTTGCAAAATATTGCAAATCAACTACCAGATGCATTTACTGACCTATCAAGGGTAACTAAATTCCATATTCCAGCTGAAAATGCTCCAATTCGAGTTGATATCCCGGTAGGGCAACCTATTTTTGCAAGTGAATTTCCAAAGATAAAAATTCTCAAAAAAGAAAAGGAGCAAATGATCAAAACGATCAAACTACGGAGGTAATTGCTCAAAACGAGCATAAAGACATAACAACTAATAAGACCTCTTCTGGAGAAGCTTAGGTACCTAAAAATAATGAATTTGAAGAGATCTCAATAAGTTACGTCTCAACGGAAAAACTATGGAACCGGAACAATATTGTGTTGACACCCAATTTTGTCCATCTTTTTCCGAAAGTTGACTATATTTAACTTAAAGGTGCAATATTAGCTGTTTGAGCAAAACTTGCATTAGTAAACATGCATTTATTTGTGTTGTCCCCTATTTACACGTTATATATTAATTGTGACTATAGTATGTAATTCTATCATTTAGGGTTACTTGATTAATACGTGTAAAATTACGGTCATTGCTGCATTTATAATAATTTTGTAATTACTGCGATTATTTTATATTTAGATAACCTCTTTTTTATGTCAATTGTTGTTATGTGTGCATTATATACAATATGTATATATGTGTGTCTATATATATATATATATATATATATATATATATATATATATATATTTACACACACACACACACACACACACACATATGTCACCTTTAGTTGTCAACAATATTTTTGCATATAATGTTGATGTTGAGATAATGCAACAAAACGAGGATCACGAACCAAAATCTGTCGATGAATGTAGACGGAGAAATGATTGGCCAAAATAGAAAACTGCAATTCAAGCAGAATTGACTTTACTTGATAAACGTGAAGTTTTCTGACCAATCGTTCGAACACCTAAAGGTGTAAAGCCACTGGGGGTACAAATGGATATTTGTGCGAAAACGAAATGAGAAAAATGAAGTCGTTAGATATAAAGCACGACTTGTGGCACAAAGGTTTTCGCAAAGACCTGACATTGATTATATGGAGACATATTTTCCGGTGGTAGATGCAATCACTTTCAGGTACCTTGTATGTCTGGCAGTACAAGAAAAGCTTGAGATGCGTCTAGTGGATGTTGGCACAGTCTATTCATATGGCTCATTAGACAATAAAATTTTTATGAAAATCCCTGAAGGATTTCAAATGCCTAAAGCATTTAAAGGTTCCCAAGAAGCTTGTTCAATAAAGCTTCAGAAATTCTTATACAGATTAAAACAATTAGGTTGTATGTGGTATAATCGCCTTAGCAAATACCTATTGAAGGAAGGAACTAAAAATGATTCAATTTGTCCTTGTGTCTTTATAAAAACAACCGGATCTGAAATTTTCATAATAGCTATGTATGTTCATGATTTAAATATTATGGAAACTCATGAAGCACTCTCAAATACTGTGGAGTGTTTGAAGAAAGAGTTTGAAATGAAAGACCTTGGAAAGACTAAATTTTGTCTTGGTCTACAAATTCAGTATTTTGACAAAAGGAATATTTATCCATCAATCAACATATACTGAAAATATTCTCAAGAGATTTTACATGGATAAATCACATCCATTGAGCACACCAATGGTTGTGAGGTCGCTTGATGTAAATAAATATTTATTTCGACCTTGTGAAAATGATGAAGAGTTTCTTGGCGCTGAAGTACCATATCTTAGTGCAATTGGTGCACTGATGTACCTTGCTAATAATTCTCAACCAGATATATCTTTTGTTGTACGCTTATTGGCAAGGTTTAGTTCTTCTCCAACACGAAGACACCGGATCGGTATTAAGCATATATTCAGATACCTCCAAGGGACTGTCGAATAGGGATTGTTTTATTTAAATGAATGCAAGTCACAATTAACTAGCTATGCAAATGCTGGATATTTGTCTGATCCACATAGAGGACGCTCTCAAACATGCTATCTATTTACATGTGGAGACACAGCTATATCACGACGTTTAGTAAACAAACTATTGCTGCTACTTCTTCAAATCATGCAGAGATATTGGTAATTCATGAAGCAAGTCGTGAATGCATTTGGTTGAGACTGATGACTCAACATATTTAGAAAATGTTTTGGTTTTCTTTGCAAATGATTCCAACTGTATTATATGAAGATAATAATGCATGCATAGCTCAGCTGAAAGAATGATATATCAAAGAAGACAGAATAAAACACATTTCACCAAAATTCTTTTTTACTCATGATATTCAGAATAATGGTAAAATAGACGTCCGACAAATACGTTTAAGTGATAATCTGGCGGATTTGTTCACTAAAGCATTGCGAACCTCAACATTTGAGAAGTTGATATACAAGATTTGAATGTGTCGTCTCCGAGATATAAAGCAATGTCTTCATCGGGGGGAGTAAGATACGCGCTGCACTCTTTTTTCCTTAACCAAGGTTTTGTCCCATTGGATTTTTCTGATAAGGTTTTTAATGAGGCAGCTCTAAATTCATATTATAAAATGTGTGTACTCTTTTTCCTTCACTAGACTTTTTCCCACGTAGTTTTTCTTAGTAAGGTTTTAACGAGGCATACTCTTGCTTATTGGACATCCAAGGGGGAGTGTTACAAATCTACTACATTTGTGGATGTCATTAATCAAGTACTTCTAGTAAGTACATGTATGAATTTAATATGTTAGTTCAGATATGTAACTCTTCGGTTGCTTTTGCAACTTATAAAAGAGATATTATTCATCCATCAATTCACAAATAAGATAGACGATAGTAAACTCTCTTCATATTCTTACTTCTGCATTTACTTTACTGCTACTATTACATTTTATTTACAACAAAATTTTAATACTATAATATGTCTTTTTCATTTGTCACTTTAGAAACAAATTGATTCAAAAAATACTTATCGTTGTAAAAAAATAAAAATCATTAATTATCTTTTCGAATTCTAACCCCTGCCGCTTCAAGAAGCTAAAGTCATTAATCTTTCATTGAAGAAAAAGACAACATTAATTTAGTTAAATACCATTTACAATTGATGCTATATAATATTTTTTTTATAATCGATTTATCAAAACTTTTGAACAAATTAAAACTACTTTGAGACGTGTAAACTAAAGGGAAATTGAGAAATGAATCAACAACGTCTAAAGATATTGTAGTACTTCATATTGATTCGACTTTAGTGACTTATCTAGAATCTTTTACGCAAGGGCAAGGCTCTTTAACTCTAGAGCTTAAAAAGGGTAGTACAAAAAAGAAAAGAAAATGTAAAATAAAGCATTATATTAAAAATTTAAAATGAGTTATTTGCACACACAAAATTAGATTAAATATTCAAGAAAAAGGAAAAAAATACTCGTAAGTAATGGGTCTTCTTAAGGAAATATACAAGATAATCCACTTGGGTGATTAACAGAAATAGGTTACTTTCTGGCACCAGCAAGCAAAGTCTTATAAAATGACTCTGGTAAGAATGTTCCAGGACATGACAAATCTTTCTATTAACAAAGATCTAATGATCGTTAGGAGCTTCCTTCAAGCCCTAGTCAACAACTTTTCTTGATATGGGTCATTTTGTAAGACCTTTCTTACTAGGGTCAAATTTTAGCAACACTGCTAGAAGTATATAACTCGGGCCAAAAACTTCATTCAAATTATTCATAAATGGACCATCACAGTAATAGGACACTTTTGGCCATTCGTCACTAATTTGACGTAAGAAAAGTCTTACAAATTTAATCCTCATAAGAAAGTTCATGGCGATAGCAGATCCTTTTATAAGAAAGACTTGGCGAGCTCCTAGCAATCGCCAACAACTTTACTTATGGGAGTCAAAACAGTACCAGCAGCTCCAGAACTGTCTGTTTAGTGCACACAGTTGGACCATTATGGTTGTTTCTTCTGCAGGCCCATAGCTTTATTGCTTAGATTGGGTAATTTTACAAAACTATAGTATCAAGGCAACTAATTTGCCTTTTTAGCTCCCTAACGGTGGTTTAGCAAAACTTGCATCTAATTGGTTTAATGAATACATTTTTTATGAAAGTACCCCAATGAATCTTATAAATGATGCTGGTATTTCTGCACTTTCTTTCTTCATAAGGACTGTCTAAAAGACAACATTTACTTTTGACCCCTCTTAAGCAACACTTGGCATTTCACTGTTCGCAGATTCTTCCAGCTAGCCGTTGACATTCTTGCTAGGCAATACATGCCCTTGACCTCTTCCCAAATTCTACGAAGTGATGCATATGAATGAGCAGAGGTTTTTTGCAAAACTATCTTTAACAGGAATAAATTTTCATAACTAGTCAATTTTGGGGACATCGGGTGAAATCTTTTGCTTAACTTGCCTATTCTTCACAATAAGGCTTGGCTGTGAGATAAATGGGCTGAAAATCTGCAAAAGTAGCAGTTCTGGCTATCCATCACGATTCATCGGAATCTGCCATAAAATCCATCAAAGAGTACCTCCAAATTTATGACAAAAAGATATCTGTTATTACACTTTTACAAATATAAGTCATACACAATATCTTAGAGATACTATGTAAAATAGGAAAAATGGAAAGAAAGCTCCGAATCTGTAAGCAAAACGAAAGAAGCATTAACATTATTTATGTTTTTTTTTTTTTTTGTCACCAATTTAGAATCTTGTTTGGAATTTCGTTAGCGCTCATTTGATTACAGAAGCATTCACATTGGTTGTCTTGTCTTACATATAGATATTGTATAAGAGTAATCCTTGTGATAGGAGTTTTGCCATAATCAATTTATATGGAGCGGATTAATCTATTGTTGTTCCTTCAACTGTCTAGGCGGACATAATTTTTAGTTCAATTCAAAGTTCACTGTTAAGCAAAACTTTAGTTGAAAATTTTAAAATCTCATATATTAGGAGTGTAAGTTAATGACAATTTGTCTTATAAGAAATCACATTTTAAAAGATAAAAAAGTCGAGCAACATCTCACTAAGGTTTTCGTATTTTTAATGTGTGTGTACCCCCACAATTTTACTAAACGAGTCCAATATGTACACAAAAATGTATATAATTTATACAATCAAACTAAAATTATATATAACTTGCGAGAACAGCCAATTATAGAATCTACAAAGATGTACATAATTATACATCGACATGCATACCTCCAGCAGAAGAGTCATGCGATGAACTGATCAAATTACTCTATCGAGCGTCATGGTTAACCTACAAAAGTTTAATTTTCTCTTATAGTAGTTTGATAAATATATGATTGTATCTGTTGCTTTAGTCCACAACAAAATAATAAAGGGTGAATTATACAAATATACAATCCTAATAGTAAATTTACAAAAAATACCGATACTATTCCATTTTACAAAATATAGCAATAGTTTCTTTATAAAGCATATACAAGATTCAACAAAATCATGGAAATGAAGCTTTTACTTCTCCCCAACCCACTGCTTCAGTTTCAGCTATGCCGCATGTGGCCGGTCTCCGCCGGCCGCCGGCAGCAGGTCGCCGAATTTTTTTTTTAAAAAAATCTAGAAAACAATCTAAAACAGGCATAAAACATACAAAAATACACCTTCATACTTTAAAATAATATATTTAACCAATAAAAATACATAAACATACATAAAATTTAAAATATACAAAAAACATACATTTGTATACACCCACAACATACAAAAGCTATACAAAAATGAATTTGGGGATATGCAAAATACTTTTCACACACTTAAAATACACATATACTTAAATACGAGTATATACAAAAACATACACATACACAACCAATAATATTCTAAACATACAATTGAAAATGCAAAAATACAGAAATATACAATAACAATGCAAAAAATACAGTAGCCATTTGAAAAGATTTTAATGTGTATTTAGGCACAAAAAATATACATACACATTAATACAAAAGGTATATACGTATATATATATATATCAATACACTTCCAAAACAAACAAAAAAAAAAGAAAAAAAAATGAAGAATGAGAAAAGCAGATTGGAGCCACCAGATCTGCTTGGCCGGAGATGGAGGAAGGACGACGGGTAGGTGCTAGTCGCCGGAGATGGAAGAGGAATGGCGTGTGGGTGGGTGGTGGGTGGAAGAGGGAAAAAAAAATAGAGAATTAGGGTTTGTGGTAGGAGAAAGGAGGAAATGAGAAAATGTTATGTAGGGTAAATATGAAAAATTATCGTTATGTTATGTAAATAGTGTAAAGGTATCGTTATTTTTTGTAATTAAGCGATTAGGATAGTCATGTGGTGTAAATTTTTCAATAATAAAATAAGCATTAAAAAATTTGTCTTGATAATAAGATGACATCTACTGCAAAACATGCCAGTCTTGCATTCTCTATCCTCTCTATGCTCATATAGTATAGATATACATGGACATACAAATTTGCTCCAATTACATAGATGATACATCATAAATGATAGACAACAACAATCATAAGGGTTCCTAAACCCATAACATCATCAATTATCAAGTTACATGCATTATACAACACATGAAACAAGAATTTCAATAATTCATATTATCAACAATAATTTCTGAAAAATCAATTACATATATCTAATGGAAAGAATTTTCAATTTCAACTGAATATGACCATCAGTGGTGGCATCAATTATGTCAGAAGAAAGCACTTCACTGGCTACCAAGATTTTGAATAAGACGTATATTAAAAGTTGAGAGAGGTTCGACAATATTGCAGTTATCTAACATTGCGGTATTACCATATTACATTCTGATTTGGACTCCTAAACTAACTAAGGTATTTGTTTGCTATCAAAAGTGTGATAATGAGAGACTTAAATTCCCTGTCATGGTTAATTTTAAATTTTTAATTATTTCTAATGTAAATAGAAAATATAGTTTGTAATTTAAATTTTGTCTAAACTAACTATCTTTGAAGATTAAAAAAGTTGGTCAACATTTATTAAGGCCTTCGAGCCACAAAACTGGAACACTTTTATAGAAAACATGCATGTTTGCTGGAAGTTTGTTTTTTAAAAAATCTTCAAAACAAGAAACTAAAACTGTCCTACTATATTTTTCTCTTCCACAACATCTATCTATTTTATACTAGTAAAGAAAAATCATTTCATAAATGCTAGTAAATGTTAAGTTTGAGAATACATAACCAATAAATAAAACAACCATGAAGAATTAGTAATACTTACTGGAATTATCCACTTGTTATGTTGCAACGATAAAGTATCCCTTTTTGGTTTGGCCAAATTGTGCATTTGATCTTTTGCCATTTGGGATTCCCTAAAACAACAAATGATAAGAAAATTATTGAAAATATTACAAATTGAAGATACATTAAAATCTTTGTGGAAGATATACATAGTTTTCAAATAAGAAAAATAAATTGGGAACGACTTTCCATTGACAAACAAATTAAACTAATTAGGATAATTGACAAAAAAAAAAAGCAACTAAAAATACACCGCAAATATTTATCTGTTTTGCATAAATGAAACAGAGTTAACAACGAGATTCAAAACTAAGAAGAACTAAGGAGAACAAAAAAGTGACTGGGTATGTGCTTCAGTCGAAGCCCTTTATATAAAGACGAGAGCCGACGTATTGCAGTCCATTTATAACTGGTATATCTTTCAATAAAAATTCTAGGAGACCAATATGTTTGTATTGATTTATTTTTAATTCGATTGAGACTTTTTACTGGTTTAGACTTCTTATCTTTTGTAATTGAAATGGTAAGAATTTTCGGCATAATAATAGTCGTGAAATACATCTGCATTTTTAGTAGAAGTAAAAAATTTAACATAGTTTAAATAATGAAAAAAATAATAGCAAAATGACGATTTTGTCTATTGTAGAATTTTTTAATGAAGGACAAAAATTTCAATCAATATTTTCTAAGAGCCTTCGTGCTTTTAATATAGTATAGAAGTGTTATAGGCCTTTTGTGTACTTTGTGAGATAATTTTCTAACTTTCATTCCAATATGCAACAAGTGATGCATTTTCACGAAATATCACATAGCTAAATTCAAATTGGAAGCCAATTTTTAACAGATAAGGGTAGTGACTTCGTTGATTTTCATTCCGTCTAAAATTGGTGAACTTTTAATCTTCAAATCAATTTAATACAATGGCAAAATTTTTAATCTTCAGAGCGCTTTAAATGACAAAGTTTTTAGTCTTCAGATCGAGTATAGGGGTATGAATAGTATCAAGAATAGCAGCTAAGCCATGGATGAGCCTGAGCTAAGCATCAATGGCGGTTAAGGGAGGAAACTTTAGAAAGAGAAATATTTGGGGAGAAGAAAATAGAAGTTTCTCTATTATGGAAAATGAACTAACTATATTACAAGAGAGTACATCACCTATTTATATTACTGGATCAACCCGGCTATCCAGTTACCGACCCAACTAACTCCAACCTACTAACTCCAACCCACTAACTAATTGTAAAGTACTATACTATCTGCCTCATATACAATTGAATAAATAAAATGTATAATCTATACAAACTAATATAAAATGAACTAAGACTCGTATATCTTAACAACCCCCTCAAGTTGAATGGGAGAAACTCACAGACAACTTGCTGAGTATTGTTGAATGTTTAATGCCAGCCAGTGACTTGATAAATATATCTGCCAATTGATCATGTATAGAGACATAGTGTAGAGAAATCAAACCATCATAAAGATGGTCGCGCACGAAGTGACAATCGACCTCAATGTGTTTTGTCCGCTCATAAAATACAGGGTTCTTTGCTATGTGTATTGCAGCTTGACTTTCACAAAATACTAATATAGGTAGTGATGCAGGAACTGTTAATTCTTTAAGTAGTCTAGACAACCATATTAATTCTTCCAGGACCTTTCTAGTTGATATGTACTCTGCTTCTGCTGAAAATAAGGACACTGTATTTTACTTCTTTGACTTCCAACTAATAGGACTATCTTCAAGTAAGATAATATAGCCACTAACTGATCTTCTTGATTCAGGGCTCAGAGTCACAGAAAGCTCTTACCTTGTAGTCAGCCTTGTTAGAGAAGAAGATTCCTAAATTGGGATCACCATTGAGGTATCATAGGACATGAAAGGTAGCTTTCAGGTGAGGCTCTCCTGGGCTTTGCATAAACTGGCTTAGGTGTTGGACACTATATGCTATATCAAGCCTTATGTTAGTCAGGAAATTGAGCTTTCCAACCAGCTTCCTGTAATAGGTTGGGTCTGATAAAAGGGCACCATCTGTACTTCTCAACTTGAGCGTTGGATCCATGCGAGAGCACATGATCGATTGATTTATACAGTCATACTTTATCAGAAGATTTGAATTGAACCTTCTTTAGGTCATGAGGGCCCTTTCCTTGGTATATAGTATCTCCAATCCCAAAAAATAATGCAGCTTTCCCAAGTCATTTATTTAAAGGTTTGATCCAGGAAGGATTTCAATGCCTCGATTCCAACTTGGTGTGCAGCTGTCAGAAGGACATCATCCACATAAACTACTACAAAAACTACTAACCCCTCAACCCTTTTATAAAATAGGGAGTAGTCATTTATTAAGTGCCTGTAACCTCTGGAATACAAAACTTTAGTTAACTTGGCATACTACTGTCTGCTTGCTTATTTTAGACCATACAGAGATTTGTTCAATTAGCACACTAGGCCTGGCCTATCAACAACAAGCCTTGGTGGGGCCACCATATAAACTTCTTCATGCAAGTCTCTATAGAGAAATGCATTGCTGACATCAAGTTGGTAAATGTTCCAACCCTTCTATACTGCTAACCCTATAAAGGTTCTGACAGTTGTCATTTTTACTACTAGGGAAAAAGTTTACAAGTAGTCAATCCTAGCCTGTTGTGTGTAATCTTTCGCCACTAGCCTTGCCTTGAACCACTCTATACTCCCATCTGCCTTGTGCTTTATCGTGTACACCCATTTACATCCTATGGGCTTCTTCCCAACTGGTTGAGGGACTAAATCCCAAGTATGGTTGGCATATAAAGCCTCAAATTCTTGATTCATTGCTTCCTGCCAATCAGGACTCATGGCTGCTTGAAAAATGAACTAGGTTCACAATTATATGAGATGTTTTTCATTACTTGCTGACTGCTGTGATAAAAGGCATTAAGGGAGAAATGGGTTGGTTTTGAAGAAAGAACACTAGAGGTACAAGGTGAGGTGCTGCTGTTGTTTAGTAAGGTGAATGAGACAGTGGGTGATAGTGGTTGGTGATTCTTACTAGATTACAATTTGGGATGGAGCAGATGTAGTCCTTTAAGTGATTAGGTTGTTTAGACTCTCTTTGTGACCTTCTAGTGACTGGAACACTTGTTCCTTGGTCCTGTGCAGGTATGGTGGAGGCAGGATATGAGTGTATTAATTCTGTACCAAACTCAGTGTGCATTGTAGGAGTGTTGTGGCAAGAATCTGAATTATCTAGTGGATATGTGAGTCCAGGTAACACTTCATGTGGCTGATCATCATTAGAGCTTGTGCTTTTCCTAGGTATTTTAACCTCAAATTAATTATCAGAGGGAAGACCTGAGGGTGTGATCTGCTTAGAAGAAAGAGTGAATGGAAAGATATCTTCATGAATAAAATATCTATGGACACATGTATCTTCTTTGTAGTCAAGGACCTTATACCATATGGTCCCAAATGGATATCCTACAAATATGTGAGGAGTGGCTCTTGGTTCAAATTTTTCTCTATAAGTTTTGAGAATGGCAGGATAGCACAGACATCTAAATGCTTTTAAATGAGAATAGGTTGGTCTTTTCTTGTAGAGTAGTTCAAATGAGCACTTGTTTTGGATTGAGGATGAAGGTAATCCACTATTCAAGTAGGTGGAGGTTAGGATGCGTTCCCCCCAGTACTACAATGGTAGTTTGGATTGGTAAAGCAAGGCTTTGGCTGTTTCAAGAAGGTATTTGTGTTTTCTTTCCACCACCTCATTTTGTTGGGGGGAGGGGGTGTAAGAGCATATTTTCTGGTGAAAAATGCCTTTGGACTGAAGGAAAATGGCTATTTCTATATTGTTAAGTTCCAAACCATTATCTGTTCTGATGGCCTTGATGGTGATATTAAATTAATTCTCTACCATTCAATAAAAGCTTTGAGAATGTGTAGGGCATTGCTTTTGCAACTCAAAATATATATCCAGGTAGATTTGCTATAATCATTTACAAATACAATGAAGTATTTATAATGGTTATGTGTCCGGACATGGTAGGGTCCGGACATGGTAGGGTCCCCATAAGTCAATGTGTAACAGTTCAAAGATATGAGTGGTGGTAGTTGTTCTTTCTGGAAATGGCAATATGGTGTGTCTGGCCATGGGGCAAATTGGGCAAGTGACGGGTTGTTTAGGATAAAATTGGACTATTATTGATGGAATACCTTCCATCTTAACAAAAGGGATATGTCCTAACCTATAGTGCCAAAGAAAACCCACAGTTTTCTCATTCATGCAAAGTAAAAGAGGAACAAAGAAGGCATTTTGATTGTCAACACATGAAGACATTGTTTTATTGCAAATGGAATGAGACTGCACATTATTTATATCACAGACATTATAGGGAGATGGGGTAATAAGACTTGCACCTAGAATGAGCAGAACAGTAAAGAAACAAACTATTTTCGGCCTTACCAATCTCTAGTAGCTTCTTCACTGAAGGCCCTGCAGAAATATGAGTTAGTAGTGAATTTGACAGTGCAATGAAGTTGAAATTTCAGAGAATGGACGGATATGAGTTTGAATTTGAAAATTGGCATAAATAACACTTCTTTGAGATTAACACCAGTCCCTAGACAAACATCCCCAATTCATGTCACCTTGACTCTATAACCATTTGGCAGTGAAATGAGGTATGGTTAAACTAAAGTCCTAGTGTTGGTCATTAGGTTTTTGTTAAATATCATGTGGTTTGTAACTCCAGAATCCAGTATTCAGGTGTCAGTAGTAGAAGAAACGCTATCACATAACTGTTCATTAGTATCGATAAAGGTGGAGCAGACAAGTGTACCTAAAGAGTTAACAACTCCTCTTTAATGGTGCTATGCATTGTTCATCTGAAAGCTCTGCAGCATGTTGAGCAGTTGGCCATATTGTTCCTTGCTCAAGTTCTGGAGTCCTTGATTTCCAAAGGTGTTTGCAGCAGAATCCTGAGAATTAATGGATGGACTTGGATCAAGGTTATTGTTGCCTGAGGCAATTCCAGAGTCTCAGAAAGTATCTGCAACAGTGCCTATATATGAAGAATCTTGGGAGTTCTTGGAATTATTCTTGAACTTCAATTTGTTGCAGTCATCAACCTTGGGCCCTGGTTTCTTACAATAGGTACACTCCACACAGGGCTTATTCCCCTTATAGTTTGACCTATATTATGTAGAATTATTCCTGGATGGATAGTTGCCCCTGCTATAAGTAGGATTAGAGTAATTTTTCTTGAAACTGTTTCTTGCATTTGCACTTACTGAGACTAATTCCACAACCAACTGGTTTTTGGGCTTTATCTCCCTCTATTTCTCTTCTTAAATCAACAGTGAGAAAGCTTGTGCTATGGAAGAAAGTGGGTTCAACATCAGGATATTTTCTCTTACCACAGTGTATACTTCATTCAAGCTCATTAAGAATTGAATCAGCCTTCTATCATGCTCAACCTTGAATATGCTGGCTTTGGCTCCGCAATTACATAGACATTTGCACGATGTACTAGCAGTTAAAGTATTCAACTCTTCCCACAACTTCTTCATTTTTGTGTAGTAGGTAGTGATATCCAGATTTTCCCTTACTAACTCAGTGATCTCTCTCTACAATGATAGAGTTTGGCCCCATCGGTCAGGTCATACCTATCTTCTAGTTCTTTCCACAGTTCTACAATATCATTTGCGTATTGGATACTATCAGCAATTTCTCGATCAAGAGAGTTCAGGATCCAAGAGGTGTGCATATCATCACACTGTTCCGAATTAGAACATAGAGGGGAATCTGAATCGAGTTTAGGGTACTTTTCATTGATAAAACCTAATTTGTTCTTTGCTGAGAGAGCTCGTAAAATTCCACCTGTCCATGACCTATACCCTACTCAATTGAATGGTATAGGTATCAACACTGCTCCAGGTCCCTCAGATGGATGTAAATACAGTTGACTATTCGCATCAATGGTCTCATCCTTGTTTGTAGTGGTGGTGGTGGTGCAGCCATTAGATTTTTTAGGGTTCAAACAATAAATTTGGGGAAAATATCAAAATTAGGGTTTTTATGTGGGAATTGATCTAAAATTAGGGTTTTGTGAGTTAAGAATGGGCTAATAACCACTGATTTGATGAAATAAACCCTAACTGGTAATGAAAATTGAATTATTTGACAATTGAAGCACAAAAAAAAAAAGGCTAAAAATTGAATTGATACTATGGTGAGAATTAATAGAGAAAAAAATGAGAAAATCTCACCGATCGAGTTTTAGTCGAAATTGAACTTCGTGAGGTTAACAAAGTGTTTGATCGCCCCCCCCCCCTCCCCCTCCTTCCCCCTCTTGCTCTGACACAAGAATAACAGCTAAGCCATGGATGAGCTTGAGCTAAGCATCAATGGCAGTTAAGGGAGTAAAGTTTAGAGAGAGAAATATTTGGGGAGAAGAAAATAGAAGCTTATCTATTAAGGAAAATGAACTAACTGTATTACAAGAGAGTAAATCACCTATTTATATACTGGGTCAACCTAGCAATCCAGTAACCGACCCAATGTTAACACCCAATTTTGTCCCTCCTGTTTCAATAGCCATTTTTAGATAAAATTATACCAATAACCATGCATTCATCTTCATTTCAAATCCTATTCAAAGTCCTCATCTCATATAAGCACGCCTATTAGGCTATTTTGAAAATTATATCACAAATTACGACTATCTTACAAAATATGCATGACCAGTTACAAATTTTATAATTACTTCTATTTTTCAACAAAATTACTCAAATTATTTTAAATCTCAAAATAATACTTTTTATACATTTCTTTAGTCATTTTAGCATTTAAAAATAATTTTTTGCAATTTCCTATAATTTTTTGTGCATTTTATTCATGTTTATATACATTTTATGCTATTCCTATACACATATATACACTTGCACACTTATACACGTCACACTCTACATCAGCTCCACCTCATGCCCACGTGGCCTCATCCTGACCATCCAAACACTTGATCCAACGGTTGGAAACCAACATTTTATTTTTAATTACACTCTCACACCCCAAACCCTAACCCCCTCGTCATTTCCCCAAACCCCACGCCACCATCACTCTCTCTTCTCCTCCCCCGTGAAACCCTAACTCGTCGCTGCTAAAGGCAATTCCGGCCACCACAAACCATGAAAATTACATCTCTTTGCTCCTCACACTCTCCAAAACAAAACCCCTACAATGATTTTCCCATTTGACAAGAATCGAAAATCCAACCCCACCCCCCGACTTTCGTCTCTGTCGCCGGATAACGTGTTCGTGTACTAGTGTATTAGCTTGTTCGTGTACTAGTGTTAATTAGTTGAAATGAAATTTCTATGGTTATTAATTCTTGCTTAAATTGACCTAGTTAAACCTTGTCTTTGAACTTTCATATGCTTAAGTTCGTGGCCTATACTCTAGATCATCCCTATTAGTTTTAAGATGTAGAACCCGTGGCAGTTTGTGAATTGGTCATGATCATGCTTGTCTTGTAAATATATTTGTCATCTTGTTATGTTAAAACATACGATTCTCTTGAATTCATGATTGACCTAGTTTGAAATTTGAATGGATGATTGATTAGCATGATCAGAGGGATTCTAATTTGTTCAATTTGAAGTCTTGATTGATAGTAGAATAAAAAACTGTTTTTTATAACTGATACAGTATCAATTAGAGCCTGTTTGAAACTTGTTAAGTTAATAAAGAGATTTTCGAGCCTAAATTAGTCTAGAACACTTTTGTGTATTGATTCTTGAATCTGGAGGTGTTATTTTTTAAAGGGAGAGAACCCTACTTGTTTTTGAATCCTGTTTACCTTAAACTTGGGGCTTTGACTGAACTATACTTGGAAAGTTCACCTAAGGGGATCATTTTAATTGTGGTAAGCAATATTCCATTACCTTATGTGTTTTGTCCGTTTGAATCTAAGTCCCTCACCCCTCACATATATAAACTAGTCTTGTTTCTTCACAACAACATTCAATTCACACATAGAAACACAGAGAACTAGCGCACACACACTGAAAGTAGTCTCTCTCTCTTGATCACTCACAGTTCTTTTCTGCTGGGAATTAGAGGACTTCACCTCACTGGTGCAAGCTCTCTCTTTGCTGCCTTCATACTCTTTGCTTTTTCTCACTTTTTCAGAAAATCCTAAGGTAGCTATTCTTTTTTAACTCCCTATAAACGTGTGAATGTCTGGTTCCCTGGTATTATGCATGTGAGTTATCTGTCTGGGCCTTTCTTTTGGTCACTAACACTGTGTGCAGGTTTCCTTTTGGGATAGTTCTGGGAACTATACCCTGATTTCTATTGCAGGGGTTCCAAGTTTCGAGAAAAGAGCATGAAAAGCCCTATATTGTTAACCAGTTTTGTGCAGAGGAATGAAACCTAGAGGCTTATGAGTTAGGCCGAAACAGTGGCATGGTTTGATGAACTTATGCAATGCATTAACCTATCTCTTTGATTCTGTTACGTTATAGACTCTCCCCTATGTGCTTATGTATTTGTTAGGACTTCCCTGTCTGTACCTACATCCGTGATCATCACTTCCTGGCTACCAGGGGCGTCCTCTTTGCCCTTCCTCCTTATGTGCGTGTATCATGCTTAATTGAAACAAGTGATTGAAAATCAGGTTTAAATAATAGTTAAATGTTTGAATCAGCATGCTCGTAGTGTATTATGACTTAAACTCAACCTTATAGTGTTTAGTTGAACCCTTTCATGTGAAAATCTGGAAATTTTAATAATATGGGCCTTTTGTGTATTGATTGCTGAAAACTGGACTTTTTTGTAAAGTTAAAACTGCGCTCTTTTGCATTGCTGGGCCAAACCTTATTTCAAATTTGGCCCTCTACGTGCTTAAATTAACTTTTTGACAAAACTTAAATCTCTTGTATACTAAACCAATAGTGTATAGGGGAGTATAAGTTAGGGCTCAACTATACAAGTATTTACACTTTTTTAAAACTTATTTGTATCACCTAACATGTATTTGCATGCTTATATATGTATACTTATGTGTGAAAGCCCATTATTTGCATTTGTATGCTTTGTGCACCCCGATTTCGAAAACATCCTATTCATCTACTTATATATGTATTTTTAAAAACTGACCTCTAAAGCAATAGCCATTAAGGTTACGGTTTGACAATTAATATCAAAGCACTCCGACCTAGAATGGCTAATATTTTTTGATATATTAACCACAAATTGATTTTTGTGTCAAATTTAAAATTATTTTCAAAAACCTGTCCATTTCTGCAAATTGGTCCAAGTACTGAGTTTGCACAAATAAATAGTTTTAAAATATTTCTTGCAATTTCAGCCTGTTTAATTCAATATTTGCAATTTCAATAGCTAAAAGTGCGATTAGGCATGAGCTTAGGTTGTTTCTGCAAATATAAAAATTTGATTGACTAATTGCGATTTTGGCCTCTAAATTAGTAAAATGACTTTAGAATTAAATTTGTATTTTGCCTATTATCTTTCAACATCCCAAAATTAAAAGCTCGGACGGGAATCACCTTTCGTGGGACTTGGGGAAGTGCCTAACACCTTCTTCCCCAAATCATTTGGATTTCTTACCCATAGAATCTCTGTGAAGCATGACTCTTGAAGTAAATTAATGATCCTTAGACGTTAGATGACCTAATACACCTTAGAAGACTATATTAGGTGGCGACTCCAAAACCAACTCAACCGGGTTACCTAGTCAAACCCGAGCCTTGACTCACTCCGAGTTAGGTAAAAAAGGGGGTGCAACACCCTTAACTAACTCCAACCCACTAACTAATTGTAAAGTACTACACTATCTGCTTCATGTACAATTGAATAAATAAAATACAATCTATACAACTAATACAATTTTAACTAAGACTCGTATATCTCAACAAATAGAAAATCACGAAGATATTAATCTCCAAAGAACATGAGAAAAAAATCGTTAGAAAATCGTTACGATTTTAATCTCCAAAATAAAAGTATCGAAACCATGAATATTTGTCCACGGAGAATCCACATGAGATTATCACAATAGATCATTTACTCTTATAATATGTATCAAAATAATTTCACAATAATCATAAAGGATAGAAATTTATAAATTAATAATAGGGGTTAAAAATGTATAACCCAGATGTTTCCACTTTCTTTTTGACCTGTTGCTTTGTTATTTCAAATGCCATTGTTACCTTTACTTTTCCACCTGTATCTTTCCTTTCTTTCCATCCTGATAATAATATCTATCCGTTTCAGGAGTCTTAAGTGCTTTATTGTAGTATCCTTCAAGCCATCGGACTAGTAACACAAAAATAGCTTAGCATCATTCATGATTTATAAAATCTTCTTCTCTTTGTCACGCTCCAACCAGTTCTCTCTCGGGATCAATTTGCAATAGGACTTCCTTTTTTGTTAGTTTCCAATGGTTCCAGCAATGGACAAGTGTACATGACCACCAGAGGCGGCAAGTTAAGCTATTGTCTTAGGTTCCCTTTTTAAGGGCCCCAAATTAGTTTTATATATATAAAATAATTATTTATTAAATAATTATAATTATATAGGTTTTCCTAAATTTTTTCGAATTCGTAAATCCATTCTTGTTTTTGGCATGACTTTACAATTTTGACCTAAATTTTTTAAATACTTTATTTTGTTGTCTTGTTAATTTATCCATATATAAATTAAAAAATTAGTTTTTTAATGTCTTGCTAGTATATGAATTTCGTGAAATAAATTTAGGGCCTCTAAATATGATTTCGCTTTAGGCTACAAATTCTGTTGGGCCGCCCCTGATGACCACATGCATCGTCAATTACCCACAAACTTTTTTCTGCTTCTGCATACCTCCATTGTCAAAATTTAAAATTGCCAAACACTTGATAACGTCTTGATCATTACGGAATAACTATCCAGCAACATTTATATAAGAAGTTTGGTGCCATCTCTTAAACTGGAGTTTACTGGATATGAATAGATGCCAAAGTAGCAGACTTGATGTTTTGTGGGCATAATTGCACAACCCTTAATCCTTTTTCTATATAGAATAGGAAGGAATCTAATTCCCTCATTGTTGCCCATAATTTACGGATTAATTCCTTCCAGGATGAAACAGAATCGTTCAACTACATGAAAACGACATTTCAAACAACAAACTAAAAGGAATGGAGCAAATCACACTACTCTAACTTTTTATTTTGGTAAAAGAATGCAAAAAAAGTTTATAGAGGAGAGATAGTTTTCAAAAATTAGTGTCCAGAAATTTGAGACGATACTTCATTAGTTATAGTGTCAATATGTGATTTGTGGTGAAAAGGTGTCATACATTTTCTATAAAAATATGTGAACAATCATTTACACCTATTCAAAAACCCAACAATTAAATTAAATAAAGTTTCCTTACTTTTAACTTGCTCATTTTCAGACCATTTTTTCCAGCCTAATGCGTAAAAGCTTGGGCACGACCTCCATCCTTTTACAGAACCGGCATGGTTCTAATGTTTAAACGCGTACAATTTATTCTATATTGTACTCTAGTTTTTATGTCTAAGGTCCGGAAAAAAAAAAAAGGTCCCATATCTTTATCCATTTTCCCTGGCAATTCTCTTAAAATCTTGGCTAAGATTACATTTTTTTTCAACGTATCTGTAGTTATAATTATAAGTTCTAAGTTGTAAATACACGGCATTTTTATTTGTACATTTATGGTTTTCTGTTTAAATGTGCGCATTTCTTGGAATCAATTTTCTTGGTCATATACTTGGAAAATTATTATAGTGGAATAGAAAAATACTCAGCGGTAAATTGAAACCTCGCATATTTTAGTGGATAATTTATTTCATTATCTTTTGTACAGTATGAGAATTGCAATGATGACTATCATTCGCATTCCAATAATAAAGAAACTAGCGACTAAAGAAATTTTATCTATTGGTATATTGTAAAATCGAACGCACACAAGAGGAATAAGACTTGGGTGAAAACTCTTGCTTTCATTGATGAGGAGTCTCTATTTATACAAGAGAAAACCTAAACCTAACTTAGGAACCAAGTAAACTTAACGGGCTTGGCCCAATATACAATTTACATAACTAACTATTTACATATCTAATATATTCACAATATAAACCCTCCCTCAAGTTGGAGCGTGAGGGTTCCGTATGCCCAACTTGTTAAGGAAGTATTCGAACTGGGCACGTCCCAGCGCCTTCGTAAAAATATCAGCAAGTTGCGTGGTCATAGGCACATAGCTGAGACGAATGATTCCTCCGATAATTTCATTCCGAACAAAGTGACAGTCGACTTTGATGTGTTTAGTGCGTTCGTGAAAGACAGATTCCGAGCAATATGTAACACTGCTTGACTGTCACACTTAAAATTTATCGGAGAGGTGTGATCGATTCCAAGGTTCCATAATATCCCTTTCAGCCACTTCACTTCACACACAGTCATCGCCATCGATCGATACTCTGCCTCGGCGGAGGACCTCGACACGATCTGTTGCTTCTTCGTTCACCAAGATATCGGTGAGTCCCCTAACGACACATACCATCCTGTTAACGATCGAAGCGTCAACGGACAACCTGCCCAATCGAAGTCACACCAGCCGTGCAACCTCAGATCACACTGAGAATTAAATACGATGCCTTGTCCCGGACAGCCTTTCAAATATCGAACAACCCTAAGTGCCGCTTCCATATGCTCAACACGGGGACTCTGCATGAATTGCGACAACACATGCACACTATAGGACAAATCCGGTCACGTAAAACACAAGTAAATCAATCTTCCAACCAGTCGCCGATAGCGTTCAGGATCTTTGACAAAACGACCATTCGCAAGTGCCAAGCGATGGTTTTGTTCTATCGGTGTACCAACCAGTTTTGCTCCCAACAAACCTGCTTCCGATATGATATCCAATGCATACTTCCTCTGACACAAGAAGATTCCCTTCGGAGCCCTTGCCACTTCAACTCCCAAGAAGTATTTCAAGGCACCTAAATCCTTCATATGGAAACATGTCGAAAGATACAACTTAAAAATTCGATTTGCCTTCGAATCATTACCAGATCATCCACATAAACGAGCACATTTAAATGCACATTTTCCTTCTTCATCGTAAATAATGAGTAATCCGAATATGATTGTCGAAACCCATATTGCTTAAGAGCAGCAGAAAACTTCGCAAACCAACACCTGGGAGCTTGTTTTAAACCATACAATGATTTTCGAAGGCGACACACAGTTCCTCTCCCAGTCATGCGATGTCCCGGTGGCAATTTCATATACACTTCTTCATGAAGATCACCATACAAAAATGCATTGTGCACATCCATCTGATGCAATTCCCAATTTTTGGCAGCTGCTACGGCCAGAAAAACTCGGACAGTCACCATCTTTGCAACCGGTGCAAATGTCTCCGTATAATCAACTCCGTCTATTTGATGATTCCCAAAAATCACTAGTCTTGCTTTGTACCTTTCAATAGTTCCATCTGAGTTGTACTTTATCTTATATATCCATCGGCATCCGAGGGCCTTCTTCCCCGTAGGTAAGCGAACTATCTCCCAAGTTTTGTTCGCTTCCAATGCCTTCAATTCTTCCCCCATGGCTGTTCTCCATTTTTCATTTTTCACTACCTCCGAATAGGACAAAGGCTCATGTACTTGTGTTATAGCTGCAAGAAAACTCACATGTTTCGAAGAGAAATTATCACAATTGACATAGTGTGCTAGAGGATAGGGCTTACCAAAGGGTTGTTGAGAAACGGATGAACAATCAGACTTTCGAACACAGGACGATACCCGCTGACTCATCTTTTGGACCGTATTAGTAACAAAGTCTCTCAGCATGATATTCTCTTTCTTAGTTCGTTTTCCACAACCCATCTCTTCGGGTTCAACTTCGGGAACAACTTCAGGTTCAGCTTCCGGAGTCATCACTTCGGGTTCAATTTCCGGAGTCATGACTTCGGGTTCAACACCCCCCCTTCGTTGCACACTCTCCTCTTCCTCCTTCAATGCTACGGTGACATGAACCGTATCTTGTCTCCGTTTTTCGTCCTCAGTCTCCTTGGATGCGAATGGAAATTCCTTTTCGTAAAACACCACATCCCTTGAGAACACAAACTCCTTTGCCTCCAAATCATACACTTTCCACACTTTCTTCTTATTTGGATAACCCAAAAACACGCATCAATGACTCCTACTTTCGAATTTGTCACTTGTTCGTCCTTGATTGCGAGCATAATATAAGCAACCGAACACCCTCAAATGATCATAATTCGGTGTCACACCCATCAAGATATCGTAAGGTGTCTTCCCATTCAAAAACTTAGTGGGTGTCCAGTCAATCAAAAAACATGCCGTCATCACACATTCTCCCCAGAAGTCGATTGGTAAATTGGCTAGAAAATGTAGCGCCTGTGCCACGTTTAAGATATGTCTATGTTTCCGTTCAACTCTACCGTTTCGCTGGGGTGTCCCTACACAAGAAGTTTGGAACAAGATCCCTTGTTCGAGAAAAATACCCTTTCAGACTTACAAATTCGGTTCCATTATCACTCTGAATGCACTTAACCCGTTTATTGAATTGTCTTTCTACCATTGCAAAGAAACCTTTCAATTTTTGTCCGACCTCTCTCTTATCAACTAACAAGAACACCCATACTCCTCGTGAACAATCATCAGCAACAGTCAAAAAATATGATGCACCACACGAAGACTCAGTTCTACAAGGACCCCACAAGTCACAATGAACTAAATCAAAAGGTTCAGCAGCTTTATTATTACTCGAAGGAAATACGTTTTTAGTTTGCTTTGCCCTAAGGCATACATCACATGGTTTTTCTTCTAAGCTACCTTTCCCACTATTTTCTAAAACTGAAAGAGATTTTGTTACTTGCATCGAAGGATGTCCCAACCTTTGATGCCACAAATCTACCACATCGACCTTCACAAATTTCACCACGGGTATCGTCCGAAAGTAGTAGAGTCCGTTCTTTTGTTCACCCGCTCCAATCAACTTTCCCGTAGCCCGGTCCTGCATAACACACAAATCATTAGTGAAATTTACATTGCAACCAACTTGATCAATTAATTGAGACACAGAAATCAAATTGCAAGTCATTTCGGGCACATATAACACTCTGTGAAGAACCATGTCTTCGTTAAATCTGATGGATCCTTCCTGAGTCGCCATCGTACTGCTTCCGCTCGGTAAACCTACCAGACACTTTGGTATTGTTCGTAAATTCTCCAAAGCACTTATCTGATCGGTCATGTGATTTGACTCCCTCGTGTCAATAATCCATGAAAGATGAATTTTCTTACCGATCGATGGTTCACTTGTGTTTGCCTTCTCCTTTTTTCAGCAAATCGAACAGCATCTGCAACTGATCACCTGTTATTCCAGACAAGTTAGTTTGTCCGGGCACACTCATGTGTCTGTTTTCTCCATTCTCGAGCTCAGCTTGAGCAGCATTTGCTCGATTATTGCCACGTCCTCGACCAGCATTCGAACCAAACCGTTGATGTCCACGACCTCTTCCACCTCTGTTACCTTCAGCTCTTCCTCTGCCACGTCCTCCATTCGAAGAACTTTGCTTCGGATAATGTACCCATTCCTCCGGATAACCAATAACTTCATAGCAGCGTTCCGGAGGATGTCCTGCTCGATCACACAAGTGACACTCCTTATATCCTGTCTTCGGTGGCTGTGATCGTTGTGCAGCAAACGCTGTCACCTCCCCTCGTTCTTCCTGAGTTCGTGCCATCCCTTTGACCCGTTCATCTTAGATTACCTTTTGGTAGACTTGATTCATCGATGGCAGCGGATCCTGAGCCAAGAGATTGGAACGGACGGTTCCATAAAGACTTTCATCCAGACCCATAAGAAATAAGTGAACCCTATCATCTTCCCTTTTCTTCTCCAGTGCAACCGTTAGATTGCAAGTGCAGTTTCCACACGAGCAAGTTGGAAACTTATCACAATTTCCTAGTTCTTCCAACAACATAGCTAGCTTTCCATAGTAAGCAGCAATAGTTAATCCCTTTTGCTTACAACCGGCCAAAGCTGCTTTCGATTCCTGAATCCGAGGTCCGTTTCCCACGGAGAAACGTTCTCGAATACTCTCCCACAGATCTTTTGCCACTTCCATGTGAGATATGGTGGTCCGAAGAGCAGGCTCGATCGAATTCCTAATCCACGACACCAGAAGAGAATTGATAGTCCACCAATCCTCATAATCGATCGACTTTTCATCGGGCATCTTGATCGATCCGTCAACAAAATCAAACTTCTTCCTTGCACGCAGTGCCGTTCTAACCGACCGCGCCCATTCCTCATAGTTTTCACTGGTCAACTGGACTTGTGTGATAATCAAACCAGGATTATCATTCGAGGTGATATCGTACGGAGAGATTGTCTTCCGTACGACTGCAACATCACCTTTTGGAGCCTCTATTACTTTTCTACTTGAAGAGTTTCACGGTGGCTCTGATACCATGTAAAATCGAACACACTCACACAAGAGGAATAAGACTTGGATGAAAACTCTTGCTTTCATTGATGAAGGGAGTCCCCTATTTATACAAGAGAAAACCTAGAGAAAACCTAAACCTAACTTAGGAACCAAGCAAACTTAACGGGCTTGGCCCAATATACAATTTACATAACTAACTATTTACATATCTAATCTATTCACAATATAACCTTCATTATATATTCCAATAATAAACAAACTAGCGACTAAAGAAATTTTATCCATTGGTATATATCCTTCACTTTGAGCAAAAGGGTGGATTAGGAGTCAAAACTCCTTCTTAGTAACAATATATGGAGTCAAATTTTCAGAAGAAATACAAATAGTTGTTAAGTTTGAATAAACCAAGCCCTTCATATTGACCAACCTCGATACTCATCTTACAGTTTGCCAAAAAATCCATACCTTTTCGGACTTTCTGTTTCCAAATCGGCGCTGGAAACTATTTTTATTTTCCGTCGTCAACAACAAATGTGCGATTACTGTATTACTCCCTCCGTTCTACAATGGATGTTATAATTTCCTTATTAGTCCGTTCCAAAAAAAAATGACACAATTTCATATTTAGAAACAATTTACTTTTAAACTTACCACTTTACCCTTAATGAAATAGTTTATAGCCACACATTTAGCTATGGCTTATTCTACACCATAAGTTTCAAAAATCTCCTTCCATTTCTTAAACTTTGATCCAAGTCAAACTAGGACAACCATTATAGAATGGAGGAGTATAAAATTGTTAGTCAAAGCTGTTAGTCAAAGTATTCGGAACACACAAAGAGAGAAACGATTACTACAGTAAATCCTTTTCAAGTTAGGTATGACTTTTATGTTCCTTATGGTTTCTTCTCATGTTGAATTTCCATCCATATTTAGAATGACACAAGTGCTTGACAAAATTGTGGGTAATAGTGAATAAATTTACAAAGTAAAATCACGATCCATTTTCTCATGTTCAAAATATCCTTTCATCTGCTTCATCATCGCTGACGACTAATCTTATCTTCCGATCCTATCCCTTTTTGTCCAATGCACAATATGGACGTTACTTTGAATGGTACTGCTTTACTTTATAATATACATATACACATACATATATGTAAATATGCAGGCCTTTGTAAAATAAAAAACGGTTTCAAATGTACATCTATGGTTAAAGTCAGAATTGCGAGCACGGCTACCAAATGTTGTGGCGAATAAATGCGTTTTTGATACTCCTATGAAGCACTTTATTTCTCAAACTAGGATTTCTCGATGCAAAACTAGAATAATCAGGCCTCTAAACGGATGGGAAACCACTACAAAACTTGTGAGCATGATAATACCCTCTAAAGCAACACTAGTTTTTTTCCCATGCATTTGTTTGTATATACGAGGAATATCTTAAATTAATTAATTAATTAATTAAGTTTAAGTGCCAGTAGTTGCATGCATCATCAATGATGCTAGATTACTCGTGCATTCGATCTCTTGTATAGACACTTCTATACCGTATATTTTTAAGATTATTTACTCTTGTATATACAATCAAAGTCAGATTGGGAACGTGGTAAAATTCACTTGCTAATGCTAGATCATTACCCCATGCATTCTCTTGGATAAATGAGAGTTGACGAAAATGTGAGATGTGATCGTACTCATTATCTTAACGTTAATTACTCCTTCAATTCTCTTGTACACACTAGGAGTTCAATTCTATACATACCATGCATGTCATAATTGATACTCACTCCGTTCCACAATAGATGACATGTTTTGAATATCGAGAGTCAAACAAGTTTATCTTTGACCGTTATATTTTCATATGTCTTTTAAATATTTTGAATTATTAATTATAGTGACTTACAGTACTTTTTATGTAGTTTCCAAATATATAAATATCGTTCGAAAAAATATGTAAATTATATATTTAAATTCACGGTACAAGGGGAGTATGTAAGAATGGTAGCTAGCCATAACCCACAAGTGAATTTGGCGGTCTGCAGATTCTGTAGAGTTGCAGATTTTATTAGTGCAAGCCTATCAATGAAGCTTCATGCGCATACAGATAACTAAGTCCTATATTTGATAGGGAAAAAGAACCAATTACTACTAGCATGTGCAAGATGCAGTTTAAATTTGACGTACTCCCTCTGTCCCACTTTGTTTGTCATACTTTCCTTATTTGTCTGTCCCAAAAAGATTGTCATATTTCTAAATTTGGCAATAATTCAACTTTAAAGTTACTTTTTGACTCATTTATAGCCACACAAATATCCATAGCTTATTTTAGACCACAAGTTTCAAAAGTCTTCCTTACTTTATTAAACTTTGTGCCAAGTCAAACTACAACAAATAAATTGAGACGGAGGGAGTATTTCTTTAATTTGGGACACCAACTAGCAAGGAATACTCTAATACAAGCTTAATTTTTAGTGTTTCATCCAGAAGACGTAAACAATACAAGAATGTATAGTTGAGGACTTGAGGTATAGCTTAAAGTCGATCAAAGATTACTCTGCTTGCATGTTCATAAATTATAAAACCAAAGAAGGAATTATTTGAACATACAAAGAGGTACAATTTTGACCAAATTCATGAAAAGAAAAATTTATTGGACTTCTGGTAGAGTCCAAGTCAAGGATTCATTTCGATGTCAAACGAACAAACAAAAAATAATAATAAATGAACGTGTCTTAAAGTGGTCCCAAACTAGACTATCACCAATATTTTTTATTTTGAAGAGCATCAAATATTTTTTTTTTTATTTAGTTCATCAAATCCATTTATGATTCCCTATATCAACGAACCTGCAAGTTTTTATTATTTATATGCGCACTCCATGGCCGGCCGAAAAGGATGGGGAAATTAGGCGACTTTCTCCCTTTCATTTTTATTGGATCCGAATATTAATTTGAACAGCTACATATCTTTCTTATGTTAATTTTACCAGCAAATCTGGAAATAGGAAATCGGGCTGGACATTAAATTAAGTATAACTTCGACACAAGGAATGCATGGTTTCTGTTTTTTACTATACAATATGTGGGAAATAATGAGTGATCTGATTATTAAAATGATTTGAATATTATGTACAACTAGATTGCATGTGCCGTTGGGTCCAGCCGTGCAAGTATCAAACTCAATTTATCATGTTTCTTTATGTTACATATTCTTTTGTATATGATGTTTTAGACGCGGATTTAAAATTGACAATAGTTGAAATTTTAATGATTTTATGTATGTATATTTGTGGTTCGTGTTAAAATATTGGGTCTAGTTGAACATATAAAGGGTCATCTTCTTCTTCTTCTTCTTTTTTTTTGGTTGGTAAAACTAGAGTGGTCGAAATAGTTGTATGGGTCTAAATCAGTTTTAGGATAACAAATCGAATTTGGATTCGAATATAAGCAATTCTTCGTATCAAAGTTGAATAAATGCACGAAAAAGATGTAAATGCGGAAAAATAACTGTATTTCAATATATGCTAGTGAGTACAAATTTGGGCAGAGTTTCAGTATTAATTTCTGGATCCCTCTGATACAAAATGAACTACTATTTATAGGCCTAAGAGCCTTGCCCATGTTCTCCACCATTAGCTAGTGCCTTGTCCCACGATCTTGACATTAAATGGAGAAGTTAGTGGGGTAAAGTAGTGGGCTGCAGAGCCGCAAGAACCGAGGTGATCACCGAAGCTTGGTCACAAGGCTTCGGTGATATGACCTTGCTGTTCGGATGAGAGGACATGTCACCGAAGCTCAACCTTCAACTCGCCTTCGGTAATGGCGTTAGAGCTCGACTTCGGTGACTTAGTCGCGGGTTTAATCATCTCTCTTCCGAGCGTCGGCTCGCTTTCTCTTCGGTCCATTATCCCGAAGTGCTGACCGAGCACGTCAATTTTTACCCAATACAGATAGTCCCTCCACTCCTCGGATGAACGCCGAGGTCGCCGAGGAGTGGAATGAATTTGAGCGGGAAGTCGACGTGGCGAAACCCTATCCAAGGGTTTCAAAAAAGCTGCACGTCTTTCGGGCTGCCGTTCCGCGTTACGTGGCGGCCGTTGATTGGTCACCGAACGGTCGCGCCGACTTTTTTGTTTTCTCCAACATTACAGTCATCATTACTTCTCCAACTTGCACGTGTAGGTCTCCTATAAATACATCACTTTACCTTCTTCCATTCCACTTGAAAGTTTTTCAACATTTAACAGAATCTGCCAAGAAAGAAACCTTTAACCTTCCATACTTGTTTCTCTGATCTTGATCTCTTTCCCCATTCAATCACTACCATGTCTGCTACAAATTCTGGTCACGGTTCAAGTGATTCTGGCGAGAGGGCGGAGCACTTCGCCGCCATGGCCATGAACGATGACATGGTTACCTCAGTACCTCCATTGCAGGTGGTCGAGGCAGGAGGTGGTGGCGAAGCCACGTCTGCGGCTCCTGCCCCTAAGAGGCGTAAGGCAAGAGCTGGTCGCGATACGGCGGAGGTCAGTTATGATGTGGAACTTGACGTAGGCGATGACAATCGCGACAAGGACAGGGGTGACGTCGAGGGTGATGACGTTACCAGCGCCAAAGAGGCGGGCGGTTCGGTAGGCGGAGCCAAAGTGAGTGGAACCAGTGGCCAAAAGGGGGAAACCGAAGTCGGCCCGTCAAAGAAGTCGAAGAGGATGATTCCTCTCGAAGTAGAAATTGATCCCCGGTTGGTCATCCCTTCAAGCTTCAACAATGATAAGGACTTGAAGGTTCATGCTCAGTCTGATGCCCAAAAGGGGATGAAGAGGAATATTCCAATCCACGTTACCCCGAGCATTATAACCGAAGACAGGCTTGAGGCAGTTCGGGCTGACTGCCGTTTAGGGGCCCGAAGTGGAGGTTAGAATCCCGGCGCCGGACTCTGCTCTTTCTGCGCATGTCGAGGGATACTCTTCGGTTTTCACCTACCCCTTCACCATAGGATTCAATTTGCCAGTGCACCCCATCATCGACGCGTTTTGCAGATCTTACAATCTCTGTCTAGCCCAACTTGGACCCGGGGTTTGGAGGGTTGTTCAGGCCCTTGAATACTTGAGCGACATAGCTGGGTTGCCTTTCACCTTTCAACATCTGATCTCTCTCTATTATCCCTAATTCCATAAAGCCAGGGTGGTTGCCCTCCTGCCTCGGGGATCCTACGCAATTCTTAGCAAGAGCGAGGACCATGGAGACCGAGGTTGGAATGATCGATACGTGCTCATTCCTACAAGGCTGCTGTCCGCCGAACCTGGCTTTCCCGAAGTGTGGAATGCTCAACGTAAGTGTCTATTTCTGTTTTCCCTTCGGCTTTGGATTGTCATAATTGGTACTTATCTTTTTACCCACGACTTGCAGCTGAAAAGGTTCCAATTAACCCACCAAAGAACTTGCTTGCGTGGGTTACCGAGGTTATGCAGGCGAAGACGCGCCCAGACCGACAGTGGATGATACTAGCTGATTTGAAAGAGAATCGATGGGTGTGTAAGAGGCATGGTGAGTTGTGCGCCCAAGTCTGTGACTGTTATTTTTTATTTGCTTTGAGCCGCCATGGTCTAATATTTTCTATTTATGTAGGTCTCCCTAACAGAGCTGTGAAAGATACCGAGGAGGAAGAAGGAGCCAAGGTGGATGTTGAGGGGGGAGGAGAAGAGAAAGGAGGTAAGAAAGGAAAAGAAGAAGATGGAGATGACGGTGCTTGACATTACCGAAGGCGTTGCCAAGATGGCGGACTTGGCGAAGCGGATTATTGAGGAAAAGAAAGCCAAAGGCTCGTCAAGCCAAGAGACCTCACAAATTGACAAAATTTTCTTAGGTCGGTTTTCGTGCGTCTCCACCTCTACCCTTTCTCATGTTAAACAAATTGCTTCCCTTCCTTCCCCAGGTCCAAAAAGAAAGAGGGATGTGTCAAAACGAGCGGCCAAGGCGAAAGGACATCGGATAGAGGAAGTTGCTGCTCCCGTTGCCGGGGCGACAATTACAAAACGTCGAGGACTTATTGATGAAGAGCTGGAGCGTGCCAAGGAAGCTTCAGCCAAGGTCGAAGCTGATCTTCGGGGGGTGGCGGAATCTGCGGAAGCTCGAGTCCAAGCCGCGACGAACGAGTTTACTGCAGAGCGTTCGAGGTTGAGTCTTGAAAATGCTCGCCTTGAGGCTGAACTCTTCAGGGCCAAGACCGAGGTTCTTGAAGCAGGTGATAAATATCGCGGTAACCTTGAAGAGTACACCACCAAGCTTGCTGGGCTGCAGAGCCAAGTGGATCAAGTACCATCCCTTCGGGGCCGAATCTCAAAGCTCGAGGGCAGGATTGCGTTCCTCAATGAGCGGGCCGAGGTTAGGGCAACGAGGGCTAAATTTGAAGAAACATGGGCCATTGTCAAGACTAGACTTAGCACACTTGAGCAAGTCCAGGCTGGGCGGATTGTGCTTGAAGAGGAGATTGCCAAGGCAAGGGAGGCTGCTGCTGAGGCCCAAAAGATTGTGGACGAACTCCCTTCGAGCGAGGGCTCAGATGATGGCGGGCCCGAAGGCGAAGACGAAGCCGAAAGTGCCGAAAAGGGCAGTGAAGATGCCGATGGGGCGCAGCCTTAGTGGCGGGGTTTGATGAAAAGTGCCGAAGAGGGCAGTGAAGATGCCGATGGGGCGCAGCCTTAGTGGCGCGGTTTGATGAACATTTTGATGTACTATTTTGTTTCAAGCTTTCGTGCCTTTTTGGACATTAGCCTTTGGGCTTTCATGTATGCATGGCTTTTGACCTTCGGGTCGTTTTTGGTGTAAATATTCTTCAGCCTTCGGGCTTTTTTAATGGAAAAGTCGTTCGTGTTTTTATCTCGAGTGTTGGCTTTTACATATACCGAACACCTTTTTAAGAATAAATAATTTGCTTGCAAGGCTTAACTGAATTTACTCGATGCAAACTTAGGATGACGTCTCGTCCTCGAGTCGATGCATTGTGCAGCTTCGGAGTGCAAGATTTAAACAGATAAAATGGATATAAGATCAAAGTCATTTCATTGATATCAACGAGCCAGAAATCGGCTATTTACATAGAACCAGGTCGAAGCGGACCTTGGGCAAAAAATAAATTGACAAAAACTGACAATAAGCCGCTACCGGGTGAAATTACAATGTACTAAATCTATTCCCCGGGCGTAAGTCCCCGGTTATCGGATAGATAAGCTTCGGTTGGGAGGCTCGACGTCGACCTCGGTATCAACCCTTCTCACTCCCCCCCAGTATTCCGTTGTGAATCTTGATGAAGATCGGAGTACTGGAAATCGTTCGGTTCGCTTCCTAAAAAGGTCGAGCAAAAAATGGAACGAGGAGCAAGTTAGTACATTTCGATCGAGGCCATAGGAGCGTCGTTCGGCTCGGGGCTGTGGATGAATTTAAAGAGATTGAAAAGCATTTACCTCGACTAGAAGTAGTATCGCTTCAGATTGGAGATATTCCAATTTAGAGGTTCGGGTTCGCCTTGCAAACTTTCAATTTAGTAAGACCCCTTTCCAACGATTGCTTTGACTCTGTAAGGCCCTTCCCAGTTTGCAACAAGCTTTCCCCCGTTGTCTTCCTTTATTGATTGGTTTGTAGTTTTTAGCACATAGTCTCCAACTTTGAAGTTCCTAAGTTTGGCTTTCCTATTGAGGTAAACCCCGATCTGCCTATTTTGGGCGACTAGCCGAACCAAAGCTAATTCTCTTTTTTCCTCGAGCAGATCCAGTTCTATGCACATTGCCTCTTGGTTTGCATCCTCGGCAGTATGGGTGTACCGAAGGTTTGGTTCGCCCACTTCTACGGGGATGAGGGAGTCCATGCCATAAGCCAGTGAGAAAGGAGTCTCACCGGTGCTGTTCTTCTCCGTTGTTCGCATGGCCCATAGCACCCCGGGCAGCTCCTCGGGCCAAGGACCTTTTTTCTCATCGAGTTTTTTCTTGAGATTTTCAATTATGATTCTATTTGAAGACTCAGCTTGGCCATTGGCACTTGGGTGATAAGGAGTCGAAGCAATTTTTTGATCCCCCACTGCTTGAAGAAATCAGTGATGGATGCCCCCACGAATTGTTTACCGTTATCACAGGCAATCTCTCTTGGGACGCCGAACCTGTAGATGATGTTCTTTTTAATGAAATCGATTACTTGCTTTTGCTTTACCTCGGTGAGAGCCGCTGCTTCCACCCATTTTGTGAAGTAATCGGTTAGCACTAAAATGAAGCGAATACCACCCTTTTCTTTGGGCAATGGTCCAACAATGTCCATCGCTCATTTCATGAAGGGCCATGGTGATACCACTGAGTGTAGAGGCTCGGCCTGTTGGTGGATCATCCGTCCATGGCGTTGGAACTTATCACATTTCTGCACGAAGGCTTTCACATCGGCACTTATTGTGGGCCAATAATACCCAGCTCTTAAAAACTTATGCACCAAGGATTTTCCCCCCGAGTGGTTGCCACACTCTCCTTCGTGCACTTCGGCCATCACGTACCTTGCCTCATCGGGACCCAAACACTTGGCAATCGGGCCGCAATATAACCTTTTATACAGGTTACCCTCGATCAGGTGATACGAGGCTACTTGGGTCCTTAACTTCTTTGCTTCTTTTTTGTCTTGGGGGACAGTCTCCGAGTCGAAGTAGGAGATGAACTTACTTCACCAATCCCATCGGTTGTCCACTAAGTTGACCTGCAACTTCATCTCTCTCATTTGTGCGGACAACAGCCGAACCACTGAATCAGTCCCCGAGTGAGCTTCGTCGATCGCCGAACCAAGATTTGCTAGAGCATCAGCCTCGGTATTTTCCTCCCGAGGCACTTGTTTAATTTGCCATTCTTGGAATTGGGCCAAGATTCTTTGTGCTCGATCCAAGTATAATTGCATTCTGGGCTCTCGAGCCGTATAATCGCGGAGGACCTGGTTCACTACCAACTGTGAGTCACACCTCAGTTCGATTCTTTCCACCCCCATTTCTTTAGCCAGCTCCAAACCTGCTAAAGCTGCCTTGTATTCGGCCTCGTTGTTGGTCACTTTCTTAAACCGAACCGAGTGCCTGACTTTCTCCCCGGTGGGTGCTCTCAAGACTATGCCTAACCCTGAACCTTTGGAGTTTGTTGCTCCATCGGTGTGAAGTATCCATAGTCCCGAGGAGGTTCCTTTTGCCATGGAATTTTCCTTTTCCGCCTCGGGCAAAATTCCAATACTAAAATCAGCCACGAAGCCTGCTAAGACTTGAGACTTAATGGCAGTCCGAGGTTGATAGGTGATATCATACTCGCTCAATTCTACCGCCCATTTTGATAACCTCCCTGATAACTCAGGTTTATGCAATATACTCCTTAGAGGGAAGGTTGAAACTACCGCTATTGGGTGACATTGGAAATAGAGTTGTAGTTTCCGAGCAGTAACAAGTAAAGCAAGTGCTAATTTTTCCAAGTGTGGATACCTGGTTTCAGCGTCGAGGAGTGTCTTGCTCACATAATAGATGGGCTTTTGCTTGCCATCTTCTTCCCTAACCAGCACAGCACAGACAGACATCTCGGACACGGCCAAGTAGACCAGCAATGTTTCACCTTCTTTTGGCTTGGCAAGCAACGGTGCATTAGCCAAGTATTGTTTCAAATCTTTCAACGCTTGTTTACACTCCGGTGTCCACTCGAAGTGATTTTTTTTTCTCAAAACGGAGAAGAACTTGTGGCATCGCTCCGAGGACCTTGAGATAAATCGACTCAAGGCAACGACTCGGCCAGTTAAGCATTGAACTTCTTTCACCCCGGTCAGCTCCTCGGGGATCTCTTCGATAGCTTTGATTTTGTCTGGGTTAGCCTCGATTCCTCGTTCAGAGACAATGAATCCCAAGAATTTGCCGGATCCAACGCCGAATGCGCACTTCTCAGGGTTCAATTTCATGTCGTATTGCCTCAAAACAGCAAAGGCTTCCCTCAGATGACTCAAATGATCCTCCATTTGGATCGATTTGATGAGCATATCGTCTATGTAGACCTCCATAGACTTTCCAATGTATTCTTTAAACATGCGACATACCAATCTTTGGTAGGTCGCCCCAGCGTTCTTCAGACCGAAGGGCATCACCTTATAACAAAAAGTACCTCGGTCAGTGATGAACGAGGTCTTCTCTTCGTCCTTCGAGTCCATGAGGAACTGATTGTAGCCCGAATATGCATCCAAGAAGGTCAATAGTTTGTGTCCATCCGCGGAGTCTATTAACCTGTCAATTTGTGGCAATGGATATGAGTCTTTGAGGCAAGCTTTGTTTAAGTCGGTGTAGTCTACACACATTCTCCACTTGCCATTCTTCTTCGGTACGACCACCACATTGGCTAGCCATTCGGGGTATTTCACCTCTCTTATGAAACCATTTTCTTGTAGCTTGGTGGTTTCATCCTCGATCGCCTTCTTCTTGACCCCGGTATGAGGTCTTTTCTTCTGCTTTACCGGAGTGAATTTTGGGTCCACATTCAGCTTGTAAGTTATGATCTCCGGATCGATACCCGTCATGTCTGAATGGGACTAAGCAAAACAGTCATGGTTGGACTTCAAAACATCAATAATCGCCTTTTTCGACTCCGGGTCCAACTCCGAGCCGACAAACACTTTTCTATCGGGGAACTCTTTGAATAAGTTGAAAGATTCCAATTCTTCAACGGTTGAATCCTCGGCCTTTTGCTTCCGAGGCTCTTGAATACAAGCTGGAATCCTTTCGACTTCCCCTCGGACGTCCTCCCCGCTTGACCCCGGTTCCTGTCGTTGCTATTGCTTTGGCCCGATCGGGGCGACCCTACTTTTTAATGCAACCGAATAGCACTCCCTCGCTACTCGTTGCTCCCCTTTGATTGATCGAACTCCCCAAGGCGTAGGGAATTTAATCAGTGGATGCAAGGTGGAGGGAACGGCTTCCATGGAGTGGATCCATGGCCTTCCGAGGATCACATTGTATGCCAGATCCTCGGGCATGACTTGGAACAGTGTTTCCTTAACAACCCCCTCGGCAAATGTCTTGAGTGTGATCTCACCCAACATTTTCTCCATGGAGTTGTTGAAGCCGGCTAACACTGTTGATTTGGGGACAACCTCCCCTTTCAGCCACATTTTCTTAACAGCCCCGTAGCTGATTATATTGACCGAGCTACCGGAGTCGATCAAGACTCTTTTGATGTCAGAGTCGTTGATTCTCAGCATAATGACCAAAGCGTCGTGATGGGGGAACATCATCCCATCACAGTCATCATCGTCAAACACAATGTCTTTACCCGAGCCGCCAACTCGGGTTCTTTTCTCTATGGTGATGGATAGCTTGGCGAATTTCTTGGCCGCGGTGAAATTTACGCCGTTCACCTCTGATCCCCCGGTAATGACATTCACTACTCTCTCCGGGGGTGGAGCCCGAGGTGGTTGTCCATCGCCTCGGTTCTTGGAGAAATTGTCTTTCCCCTTGTCAGTAAGGAAGTCAGCCAAGACTCCCTTCTTCAGCAAATGAGCTACCTCGAGGCGCAAAGCTTTGCAATCCTCGGTCCTATGTCCATAATCTGCGTGGAATTCACAGTGCAGATTGTGGTCTCTTTTATCTGTCGGGGTCCTCATGTCCTTGGGAACCCTTACCCCGGCAGTCTCTTTGACTACATTAACCAGCTCCGAGGTCGATATATTAAAGTTGTAGTCTTGGATCCGAGGTAGATCCTTTTTTGGAGCCGAAGCTGAGCTTGAGGGATTTCTTTGGTTCGTATTGGGTTGAACCTTCCCTCTGAGCCTTTGGCTTATATTTGAATTTGGGTATGAATTACCGAAGGAGTTTCCCAGCCTTTGGCTGACATGCTGCCTTGTCGAGGTATATGGCTCATACCTCCCCTTCGGGTTGCTTTGCGACGCCTCGGCGCGATGCGAAGATTCGCCTCGGTTTCTTTGATGATAACCTCGGCTTTTGAATTCAGCCTCCTCCAATCTAATTTTGGAGTAAGTGCGCTTGTGCAGATCCTCCCATGTTAGGACCTGATATTGTTGGAGTTCTTTTCGCAGTTCGACGGCAGCGTCAGAATTGCGAATATTGATACCTTTTTCAAATGCCATGATGGCCAAGATATCGTCCATCCGAGGTAATTCCATGCGCTCAGCATGAAATCGCTCAAGAAATTCTTTGAGTGGCTCGCCGGGCTTTTGTTTTACTTCGCATATATCCTCCTTCCTTTGGAGGATCTTTTGTGCCCCGGTGTGCGCCTTGACGAAGGCGCTAGACATTTTCTTAAAGGTGGAAATTGACCCCGCTGGAAAGCACATATACCAACGTAGAGCCCCCTTCTCCAAGGACTCGCCAAATTTCTTCAAGAACATCGACTCGAGCTGTATAGCCGTTAAGTCATTGCTCTTCACCATTGCCATATATTCTCTCACATGTTCTCTGGGATTGGTACATCATATTTATTCAAGAACATGAGTTTGAAGTTCTTGGGGGTTGGGGCTGGAGGCGCTTCGGGCTTGAAGGGCAGCTCGCTGTATTGATCAATATCGAGGTCATCTTCCTCCTTTATTATCCCCGGCACCCCCTCGAGGCGCTTTTCCACGCGCGCCTCGATGCGAGCCTCGATTTCCCTGCTCAAGTTTTCAACATCAACCGAAGATGTTGTTTCAGCCACGGTGGGAATCGTCCCGAAGTGTGGCGTTGTAGTTGGATTGTTCCCCGAGCCCCCAGACGTGGCCCCGTTGTGAGGTCCCCCTGTTATCGTACCCGTAGGAACGAAGAGCGGGATGCCTCCACCAGGAGCCGAATGCTGGGTGCTGTTCGGTGCGGCACTGTTCCTCGCCTTCAACGAAGCGCGGAACTTAGCATTAATGTTAGCTTGCTCATCCCGTTTATTTTGGAGAGCTCTTAACGTAATGACAACATAAATCTGAAACTCTTCAGTTGTCATTGGTGAGATGGGTTGTTGGTTCAACGGAACATCAACCCATTCACTATTGTTACCGCTATTATCAGCCATAGCTTTGTTGAATCGTAAGCTTTGATGAAAAACGGACGTGAAACTTTGGAACATATAAAGGGTCATCCTCTTCTTCTTCTTTTTTTTTTTTTTTTTTGGTAAAACTAGCCGAAGTGGCCGAAATAGTACATGAAGGGATATAGCCAGCATGCTCAGCATGCAATATTCCCGGCTTATCCTTGTCCAAATAACATTACAAGAGTTCAAATATAATGGAAAGTAACATAAAATATTGGATTGTCCAAGGGAGCTCCCACGCCTGGCCATGAAGTCTGCCAAAAAATTTGCATCTCTGAGTACATATAGCTAATCGTCACTTGCTCCATCTCCCCTAGAAACAACCTGCAATCCAAAAATATGTGTGAATACAAATTGCTAGGTTTAAACAATGTGTTTACCATTACTTGTGCATCCGTTTCAATGAATAGAGGAGTTAAGCAATGCTCCTTAGCAATGTTTAACCCTATTAGCATGCCATTTAGCTCACTAAAAATAGCACTTTGTCGTTGAATTTTTTGTAGAACCCCAAAATCCAGTCACCCTTATGATTTCTAAATATTCCTCCCGCACTTTCTTGACTTGTCTTAGAATCAAATGCACTATCACTGTTGAGCTTCAATACTCCATTTTCAGGTGGTAGCCATTTCTTTTTCAACCTCCCTGTAATCCTTGGAAGAAGTACTTTGTGGTTTATTCCGAAGGTAATGAATTCTATGGCTAACTTGAGAACTGTGCATCCATTACATATCATCTGGTTTTGGGCAAACATGAATGAATTCCTATTTTTTTCAAATCGCCCAAGTAATGAAAGATAGAATGATTTTGAGAAGGAATAATTGTGTTATGCTGGTGTATTGTGTTGATATTTTTGGAACTAGATGTTTTAAGCCATGCAACAAAGTTTACTACTGGGGTTGTTATCATTGAAAAGTGGTTCCATACTATGTCACTTTGTGAAATTGGCAGAAGAGATGGTCAATTGTTTCAATTTGGTTTGGACATGCTTTACCCAAGTTTGTTGGGATGATATTTCTACCAAAAAAGGTGTCGGTCATGGGAAGCTTGTTTGAGACTAATAACCAAAGAAACAGCTGAAGTCTTGGAAGAGTAGTAATTTGCCAATTTCAATTATGATCAAAATGTGGTGTATTAACTAGATCAACATCACCTTGGTTATTGAGTTTGTGGAAAAGGAACCTAAACTAGAAAGGTTCCAATGAAAGAAATAATCTACATTCTAACTAATAGGTCTCGTGAAATTGGTCAATAGGTTCCAATGGAAGAAATCATCTACACTCTAACTAATAGGTCTAGTGAATTTGGTCAATGTTGTCAGGTAGTTCAAAAGATAAGCTACGTAGGTTTCAAGAGTTGTTTAAATCTCAAGTACAACCATGGTATCTGTTAGCTCTTTAGGAATAGGGCCCTCGATGAGATTTCTAAGACATGATCTATGACCAATCCGGTTATCTTCCCAGATATGATGTTATTCCCAGACCCCACGTTTCAGGTAATGCCTTTTGCACAGATTTTATTGCCATGCAATAAACTTTTCCAAATAAAAGAATCATTTCTTTTAGGTTAGACCGGATTTAAAGAACGATTTTGGGGATTATATTTCGCACTAAGAGTATCAATCTGACGAGCTCTGGGCGTATAGAAAATTACTGCTCGTACTCTGTCAAATTATAGTATAGTTTAAGATATCGTCCACAGAGATTGGAGAATCTATCCTACAAATTTCTATTATCGATCCTACTATTTAAGAGAGTCAATTTCGGGTGAAAAGAGCTGGATTTATAATCTACTTGACAACAAGAAAATTTATTTTTGATTTTCTTAAAATAAAAGAGTTGGGATTTCATGAATTCACTTGGTATAAAATTATAATGAAAGTCTGGTATTTCATTTTCTATTCCACATATCAATCACTCAATTATGCCTCTTTCGATTAGCATAACAAAAGCAATTAATACTACTATAAGTTTCTCAATTAATTATACCTCTTTCGATTAGCAGAATAAATTGATTAACTTATAGTATTGGAGTAAAAAAAAAAATACTTTTCTTGAATGAGTACATTGTATAAACAAAAACCTCTTTCGATTAGCTTTTGTTAAATTCCAAAACTTGGCTAAATGATTTTCTTCTCTCGAATGAAAAACTCAAATATCAAGATAAAGAATTTTGAGTGATTAAATATAACTATTTCAAATTATCACGAGAATATATTTAGTTATCACTATTTCAAATTTAATTTTTGTTTCTTTCGATAACAAAAATTAGCAAGAAATATTATAACATAAATATATAGACTTGATAAAGTTGAATAACATAATATTTAATACTCTGATGTAAGAATTTGACAAAGTAGGATTCTCACTCAAGAATAATAAAAATACCGAATATTTTATTATAATAAAATACCAAGCTTCAACACTGATCCCAACTTAAAAGAAATTACTCCATGGAGAAAATACTAAATACTACAAAAGTTGAAATACTTAGGTATTTTAGAAAGGAAAAATAAAACTTTAAAACTTTAAAAGCTTAAGCCAATATCATAGAGAGTATTTGGCTTTTACAAAGACAAAGGATGATGATTACAATGAAACTTAGGTAGCTATTTATAGAAAATGCTTTGCCGATGTCTCGGTGACCTTTGTCGATGGATCGGTGGAACTTGTCGATGCCTCGGTGAACTCTACCGATGGCTCGGTGGAACTTTTGCCGATGTCTCGGTGACCTTTGTCGATGGATCGGTGGAACTTGTCGATGCCTCGGTGAACTCTACCGATGGCTCGGTGGAACTTTTGCCGATGTCTCGGTGAAATTTATCTTTTTGTCTTATTTTTCTTTTCATTTTCTTCCATTTCCATTTTCTCGTTAACCTGCAATATTAACTAAATATATGCACACAAATAAAATATAATCACATATATTTTAACATATTTACTTAATTAATATTATATAAATTACAACTATCAAATTCCCCCATACTTGAATTTTTGCTCGTCCTCGAGGAAAATAGAATAGTTGTTACTTTCATTATCATTGCTTCTCTGTAAAATAAAAAATCTGGGCAAATAAAATTTTTTCACTACGTCAAACAATTTACTTTTCCATGTTTATCAAATCTTACCTTGCTTTTGACTTTGTATTTGCTTAACAAAAACCAATATCTATCACTTTATGTCTCAATAAAAATTGATCATTTTATGATCTTATAAACAAAATGTAACCATTTTTCGTTCATAGACTTGCTCTTTATGTCATTCTCAATAACTCAACACAAAACCCATAACATATTTATGGCATTTATTTGGCTGGTGGATTGGTTTGGATTTTTTATAATATGGAGAGAAATATTATAAGGTGACTTTACATAGCTTTGCTATTCTTGAGCAATAGAATTTACAACTCTTTTATTTCATTTAAGGTGGCCTGCGTGGGTCACCCCCCCCCCCCCCCCTTTTTTTTTTCATTTTTCTGCTCCAACTTTTTTTTTTTTTTTAAAGTCGCCTTATATCACAATATTCTCAGAACCACAATGCTATATCTTGACTCTTTTTTTTTTTCATTTTCTGAAAGGATATATATATGATAGGTAAAAGGAAGCATGCCTTTCAGGATTTAGTGTTTGTCTGTACTTTTATTTTAGAAAGACATTTAGGAGCAAGTTCTACTAAAAGATATAGGTTTCACCTGTTTTAGACCATAAAATTTCTCAAGTTGAATGATTCTTTAAGCTTGAGATATTCGCTTTTGCCTTCACAAAATGAAAATCATCAGCTTAGAAGTTAGATGATAAAAATCAAAGAAATAAATGTTTGTAACGAGTGAAAAAACTTTAACTTGTAGATTTATTATATACAAAGTGCAACAACCAAAAGAGTAACTATGTATGATTGGCTAAAGCAGAAGACTGCCAAAGTAATCAATATGCATGAACTCAAAGGGCATATGTCTCCTGAAACTCGAAGACCCAATTAAATATCACATGGAAAAATTTCATATCAACATCAAAAATTTAAAGGCAAGCAGTGAATGTCTTGTTATATTTACTCTAAGGAGGAAAGCACATGACACAAGAAGAAATAAAAAAGTTCACTTCACTTGACATAGGAAATAATTATATTTTTATGATGCAAAACATCAATCCTTGAAGAGACAGAAAAAGATTAAAAAAAAACTTTTAGGTTGTAGTATATATATAAAAGCACATATATAATTATATTATATCAAGTATGTAAATAAGATATATATCCAAAAACTAAACTCATTTTTTTTTAAATAAAAATATTATACCATCAAAACAACATCAAAGACATAAAACTGTTAGTGAGCCAAACATTAGTAGAAATAATCCAAAATACTAAAACACAAGAGATTTAGATAAGATAAGAAAATACTAATATTGCATCTAATAATTTACAATACTTGGGGTAGTTTCACATTTTAGGCATCTATGTGGGCCCGCAAAAAAAACTTTAATATTTAATATTGAAGGGTACTGTCTATTACCTATTTACTAAACAGTAGCCATCAATATTTCCAACATAGATTTTTCTTCTATCTCCCCCAACCTGAATATTGTCATTCTCCAGGATGACCAAAGTCTCTTAAAGACTTTGCAAAATGACTTCCTACAGCTTCTAAGTTCTTCTCCTTCAACACTTCAACTTTTATTTACAAACTAAAAGCAACAACCAAAAGCATCAAACATAAACCACAACTCCAGCATAGTCCTATCTTTTCTTATAATATATTTTCTCACATGTAAAAGGATTACACTTAAAATATATTAGTAAAAAAAAAATCCACTTAATCATAAATTTAGCTATAAACTAGAAATATGAAAATATTTTTGGCTTTCAAAAATACAGTCACAGAAGAAAGCTTGAAAGAAACTGTGACCACACATATTCTATGTGCAATAGGCTGGAAAATTTTTAGACCTTACCAGTCATAGGTCCTAGTTTAATATAAACTAGAAAATTACCTGTGCCTATATTAGATTAACATAAGCAAATAGTTAACCAACCAGTTACTCAGGCATACCGATCACCATGGAATTGCTCCTGTGTAGGTGACACTGTTTTTGTAGAGGCCGTCATTTACAGTTCCGGTTGTACACTAACCTGGATATTAACCAGATCAATTGATTAAGTATTTGATCAAACAAATCTATATTGGACTTATAAGGCTCCAATGCTTCACCCTCAATGGCTACGGGTTTGAAAAGTAGTTCTGAGTTTAACGTCGTCAGCTCGACTTATTTTGGTTCATGCTACATCACCGAATTTCAATAGCAAAAGCTTGTTTTTCATACTGTCCTCCAAAATATAACTTCAACCTGTGCCCGTTCACTTTGAATTTCTCACCTCCATTGAGTCTTTGAATCTAAATTGCTCCATATGGGGTAATATCAGTTACTACAAATGGACCAGTCCAGCGGGATTTAAACTTTCCAGGAAATAGTCTTAATCGACTATTATACAGAAGCACTTGATCCCCAGTCTGAAACTCTTTGTGGCGAATCAATTTGTCATGCCACTTTTTCACCTTTTCTTTATACAACAAAGCATTTTCATAAGAATTCAACCTAAATTCATCTAACTCGTCAATTTGGAACAATCTATTTTTACCAGCACTGATTTCTTCCATAATTAATCTTTTTACTGCCCAGAAGGCTTTGTGCTCAATTTCAACAGGTAAGTGACAAGCTTTCCCAAAAACAAGCCTATATGGTGAAGTCCCAATGGGTGTTTTAAATGCAGTTCTATAGGCCCACAATGCATCATCTAATTTCAAAGCCCAATCCTTACGTGAAGTACTAATAGTTTTTTCCAAAATTCTTTTTAGTTCTCTATTAGAAACCTCAACCTGACCACTTGTCTGTGCGTGATAAGGTGTGCCAGTTTTGTGTGTGACCCCATACCGAGACAATAAAGTGGAAAATTGCTTATTCATAAAATGTGTGCCTTGGTCACTGATTATCACTCTAGGAGTTCCAAACCTGGTAAAAATATTTTTCTTAAGGAATTTGCACACAACCTTAGCATCATTTGTTGTTGTTGCAATTGCTTCTACCCATTTTGAAACGTAATCTACTGCTACCAAAATGTATTGACAGGATAATGAGGAAGGAAATGGACCCATAAAATCTATACCCCAAACATCAAATATTTCACATATGAGTATAGAGTTTAAAGGCATTTCATCCCTTTTTGAAATGTTACCTGCCCTCTGACATTTGTCACATGTCAAAACATATGACCTTGCATCTTTAAACAAGGTAGGCCAGTAGAATCCTGCTTCCAAAATTTTAGAAGCTGTACTGTTGGAACTGTGGTGTCCTCCAACTGCTCCGTCATGACAATGACTCAGGATATCCTTCATTTCTGTTTCTGGTACACATCTTCGCACTACACTATCTGCACAAAATTTAAACATGTAAGGATTTTCCCAAAAATAATGTCTAGCATCAGTCCTGAGCTTCCTTCTTTGTTGCGGAGAAAATTTCTTTGGTATCCAATGTCCAACCAAATAATTTGCAATGTCAGCAAACCAAGGTGCCTGTTTAGTGATCACAGAGATAGAGAAAATATGTTCATCTGGAAATTCTTCTCTGATTTCTACAAACTCCACAGGTGGTATCTCCAATCTAGACAAATGATCTGCTACTTGATTTTCAATTCCCTTTTTATCTTTTATTTCAAGGTCAAATTCTTGCAACAAAAGTATCCATCTTAACAATCTAGGTCTAGCATCTTTTTTTGTCAAAAGATATTTTAATGCTGCATGATCTGTAAAAATAATGACCTTGGTTCCAATTAGATAGGAACGAAATTTATCAAAAGCAAATACTACTGCTAGTAGCTCTTTTTCTGTGGTAGCATAATTCAATTGAGCTTCATTTAAAGTTCTATTAGTGTAGTAAATTGGACGAAAAATTTTGTCCTTTCGCTGTCCTAACACAGCTCCAACAGCAGTGTCACTTGCATCACACATAATTTCAAATGGTTGATACCAATCTGGAGAAACAACAACCGGCGCATTGGTCAGTTTTTCTTTTAACAACTCAAAAGCTTTCTTGCAATTTTCAGAAAATTCAAAAGGCACATCTTTCATTAAAATATTTGTGAGGGGTTTTGAAATTCTTGAGAAATCTTTTATGAATCTTCTATAAAAACCAGCATGTCCCAAAAAACTTCTAATGCCTTTCACAGTTGTTGGAGGGGGCAATCCTGCAATTAAATCAATTTTTGCTCTATCTACTTCAATTCCTTTAGAAGTGATTTTATGCCCCAAAACAATTCCCTCCGTAACCATAAAATGACATTTTTCCCAGTTTAAAATCAAATTTGTCTCTTCGCACCTTTCGAGTACAAGAGTCAAATTATGCAGACAATTTTCAAAAGTTTTTCCGAACAAAGTAAAATCATCCATAAAAATTTTCAAAAACTTTTCTGTCATATCTGAAAAAATGGCGGACATGCACCGTTGAAAAGTGGCCGGTGCATTGCATAATCCAAAAGGCATTCTTCTGTAAGCATATGTACCATGAGGACAGGTAAATGTTGTTTTTTCTTGATCCTCTGGGGATATTGGAATTTGGTTATACCCTGAGTAACCATCAAGAAAACAATAAAAAGCATGACCTGCTACTCTTTCCAATATTTGATCGATAAAGGGTAAAGGAAAATGATCTTTTCTGGTAGCATTATTTAATCGTCTGTAATCAATACAGACTCTCCACCATGTGACAGTCCAGGTAGGTATGAGCTCATTATTTTCATTTTTCACGACAGTCATACCTCCCTTTTTGGGTACTACCTGTACTGGACTTACCCAAGAGCTGTCAGAAATTGGGTAAATGATACCAGCTGCCAATAATTTTACCACTTCTTTTTTCACAACTTCCTGCATTGCTGGATTTAGCCTTCTTTGTGGCTGGACAATTGGCTTGTAGCTTTCCTCCATCAGTATCCTGTGTGTGCATATAGCTGGGCTGATTCCCTTGATATCTGATATTTTCCATCCCAAAACTTTCTTATGCTCCCTCAGCACTTTGATTAATTGCAATTCCTGTTCATTGGTTAACAAAGATGAAATAATTACTGGAAAAGATTCTTTCTCAAGATAAACATATTTTAAATTAGAGGGAAGAGTTTTGAGTTCAATTTTTGATTGGATTGTTTCTTCCGGCTCATCTTCTCCCTCGTTTTCTAAAGTTTCAGCTTCTTCTCTAATGGAAATATCCTCATCAGTAGTTGTGCCTGATTTTACCAAACACCTCTCCAATGAGTCTGAAAGTAATTGGTCATCCTTGTACTCATCTGTAAGATCATTAAGGAGGTCAATAGTAAAACAATGAGATGATGAGTCATCATCAGGATATCTCATCATTTTCTGCATATCAAAGATTACTTTCTCCTCATCTACTCTCAAAATCAATTGCCCTTGATGTACATCTATTATCGCTCTTCCTGTAGCTAGAAAAGGTCTTCCCAAAATGAGAGGCACATCAGTATTTTCTTCCATTTCAAGGACAATAAAGTCTACTGGAAACACAAACTTATCAACTCTCACAAGAACATTTTCAATTATTCCTTTTGCCTTTTTTGTACTTTGATCAGCTAGTTGCAAAGAAACAATTGTATTTTTAATATCCCCAAGTTTCAATTTTTGAAAAATAGAAAACGGCATCAAATTGATGGATGCCCCTGAATCACACAAAGCCTTTTCAAAATGAGTTCCTCCCACGGTACAAGGAATGGTAAAACTGCCAGGATCTCCAAGTTTTTGTGGAAGCTTATTTTGTAAAATAGCACTACATTTTTCCGTAAGCTTAACCACTGAAATTCCTTCAAGTTTTCTTTTGCTGGACAAAATTTCTTTTAAAAACTTGGCATATGATGGCATTTGAGTTAAAGCATCCGTGAAAGGAATATTAATATACAATTGTTTCAAAATTTCCAAAAATTTTGAAAACTGCTGATCAAGTTTTTCCCTTTTTAATTTTTGTGGAAAAGGAATTGGCTCACTAACAATATTTTCTTTATTTTCATGAGCAATCTTTTCCTTTGTTTCAAATGCAGGTTTTTCCTTACCATTATCAACAATTTCACCTTCTGTTTGATCTTCCTGTAACTTACCCTCCCTATTTGGGTATGGATTATCAAGATTCTTACCTGATCGCAAAGCAATGGCTTTGACATGTTCTTTTGGATTTTTCTCAGTATTACTGGGCAATGGTCCTTGAATCTTTCCTGAAACAAGAGTAGCCAATTGACTTACTTGAGTTTCCAGGTTTTTGAGGGCTGCATTTTGACTTTCCATTTTTTCATCAGTTGTTTTGATGTATTTGTACATCAAATCCTCCAAAGTTGGTGCCTGCTGTTGTGGTCTGGGTTGATATGGCCTAATATTTTGTTGTATCCTATTTTGTCCTTGGAATCCGGGTGGTCCTTGTGGTGACTGTTTCTGAAAATATTGAGCATTTTCTGCTCCATTAGGATTACTCCACTGAAAGCCAGGATGCTTTTGGGCCAAGGAATTACCAAATGGATACGCTCTGTATCCAATTTGGTTTACCTGTTCATCAACTTGATTACCAGCTTGACACTCATGGTTCTGATGATCTCCTGCACATATATCACAATTGTCAGATGAAGTAGGTTGGTGAGAACTTATCTGAAAAGTATCAAACTTTTGAGTCAGAGAAGCAATTTGTTTTGACAAGGTAGCCAGAACATCAGATTGATTTATGGCTGCAGCTTTCTTAAGTATCACTCTTTCAGATGGCCATTGTACTGCATTCTCAGAAATCTCATTCAACAACTGTAGAGCTTCTGCAGTGGTTTTTCCCATTATGGCACCTCCAGCTGCAGCATCTATAACATTTCTCGCCGATGGTTTTAGACCATGGTAAAAAATATACAGTTGCATGTGCTCAGGGATGCTATGATGTGGACATTTTCTTAACATAGCTTTCAGTCTTTCCCAGGCTTGGTATACTGACTCTGAGTCAGTTTGCACAAAATTGGTTATGTCTTGCCTCATTTTAGTGGCTTTGGCTGGGGAAAAATATTTGCTGAGAAATTTTTGGGTCATCTGATCCCAAGAGGTAATAGATCCTCTAGGTAAACTACGTAACCATAATTTTGCTTCTCCTTTTAAAGAAAATGGAAATAGACGTAACTTAATTGCATCTGGTGAGACACCATTATACTTTGCTGTTTCAACCAATTCTAGAAAATCAATTAAATGACTGTGAGGATCCTCACTGGCTTCTCCATTAAATACACAATTTTGTTGTATGGCTTGAATTAAGCCAGTTCGGATTTCAAAGTTATTAGCGGCCACTGGTGGCCTTCTAACACTTGACTCACAGTCAAAAGGATCTGGTCTAGAGTAATCCCTTAGGATCATGTTAGCTGGCCTGGGGACCACTTCATCAAATTGGTCCTCAGCAATTGGTGGGATAATTGGCGGGTCTGGTGGTGGTGGATCATTTTCATGTTCCATATTTGTAGATGATGAAGAGAGAGAGATGGTGTTTTGACCCTTTTTACTTTTTCGCAATAATCTTTCAACTTCAGGATTGTATTCAACAAGCTCCCTTGACGAGGAGCGGGTCATATACTAGCTGTAATCTCTACAAAAAATTAACAAGACAAAATTAAAAAAAAAATGGTTTCCTAAATTAGTAAGAAGATAATTAATCTGAAGTAGACAACTGCCAATCCCCGGCAACGGCGCCAAAAATTTGACGAGCTCTGGGCGTATAGAAAATTACTGCTCGTACTCTGTCAAATTATAGTATAGTTTAAGATATCGTCCACAGAGATTGGAGAATCTATCCTACAAATTTCTATTATCGATCCTACTATTTAAGAGAGTCAATTTCGGGTGAAAAGAGCTGGATTTATAATCTACTTGACAACAAGAAAATTTATTTTTGATTTTCTTAAAATAAAAGAGTTGGGATTTCATGAATTCACTTGGTATAAAATTATAATGAAAGTCTGGTATTTCATTTTCTATTCCACATATCAATCGCTCAATTATGCCTCTTTCGATTAGCATAACAAAAGCAATTAATACTACTATAAGTTTCTCAATTAATTATACCTCTTTCGATTAGCAGAATAAATTGATTAACTTATAGTATTGGAGTAAAAAAAAAAATACTTTTCTTGAATGAGTACATTGTATAAACAAAAACCTCTTTCGATTAGCTTTTGTTAAATTCCAAAACTTGGCTAAATGATTTTCTTCTCTCGAATGAAAAACTCAAATATCAAGATAAAGAATTTTGAGTGATTAAATATAACTATTTCAAATTATCACGAGAATATATTTAGTTATCACTATTTCAAATTTAATTTTTGTTTCTTTCGATAACAAAAATTAGCAAGAAATATTATAACATAAATATATAGACTTGATAAAGTTGAATAACATAATATTTAATACTCTGATGTAAGAATTTGACAAAGTAGGATTCTCACTCAAGAATAATAAAAATACTGAATATTTTATTATAATAAAATACCAAGCTTCAACACTGATCCCAACTTAAAAGAAATTACTCCATGGAGAAAATACTAAATACTACAAAAGTTGAAATACTTAGGTATTTTAGAAAGGAAAAATAAAACTTTAAAACTTTAAAAGCTTAAGCCAATATCATAGAGAGTATTTGGCTTTTACAAAGACAAAGGATGATGATTACAATGAAACTTAGGTAGCTATTTATAGAAAATGCTTTGTCGATGTCTCGGTGACCATTGTCGATGGATCGGTGGAACTTGTCGATGCCTCGGTGAACTCTACCGATGGCTCGGTGGAACTTTTGCCGATGTCTCGGTGACCTTTGTCGATGGATCGGTGGAACTTGTCGATGCCTCGGTGAACTCTACCGATGGCTCGGTGGAACTTTTGCCGATGTCTCGGTGAAATTTATCTTTTTGTCTTATTTTTCTTTTCATTTTCTTCCATTTCCATTTTCTCGTTAACCTGCAATATTAACTAAATATATGCACACAAATAAAATATAATCACATATATTTTAACATATTTACTTAATTAATATTATATAAATTACAACTATCACAATCCAAAGAGGTATTGAAGTAGATCTAAAGCACCAAACAAAGCTAGTTAACAATTCCAATTTTTTTTTTTACGAACTTTGCTAATACCCAGACCTCCCGCTTTTTTAGTAAGCGTTACCGTTCCCATTTTACTAAGTGGGTCTTCCTTTTTCTACTGTGGTGCCCCAGATGAAATTTTCTGATAATCTTATCAATATTATCTGTTCTAGAGACTGGAAGTAAGGTACTTTGCAAGACGTATGTAGGGATGGCTGATAGAGTAGCTTTAGCAAGGATAGTGTAGTCTTCTATAGATAGAATATGAGTTTTCCAACCTTACTGTCTTATCCTCATTCTATCCAATAAAAACTAGTAGTCCTTCATTTTGGCTTCCTGTTAGTGATTGGGAAGCCCAAATATTTTTCAAAAGAATTGGTTGGTCGTATGTTGAGGATTGCACAAGTTTCTTCTATTTGGTGCAGGTTACAATTTGCAGAGAAGGCCACTCTAGACTTTGCATTGTTTATTTTTTGCCCCGAGATTGTGCCAAAATCCGATATCACTTTGAGGATTTCTCTAGTTGGTTTTTGAGAGACTTTCCCAAACAACGCCAAATCATCTGCAAAACAAAAGATGTGAGATTTTCATGCCTGGTCTGAATAGTTTAATAGGTTTCCAATCACCTGTGGTAACGGCTTCATTAATTTTCCAAGTTAGCGCTTCGATGCAGATAATAAAAAAGTAAGGGGATAGAGGGTCCCCATGCCTAATGCCCCTATTTGGTTTAAAAAGTTCGTTGGGAGCACCATTTGTAAGGATAGAGGCAGTGGATGTGGATATGCAAGACATTATAAGAGAATTAAGAGTCGAAGGGAAATTAAGGCTTTCTAAAGACGATTTGATGAATGACCATTCTAGTCTATCAAAAGTCTTTTCAAGGTCAATTTTAATGTTCATCTTAGATTTCTATTTTTGGTTTTGGCTAATTTCAGGATAGCTTTTTGGACTATGACAGCATTGTCAGCTACTCGTCTTCCTGATCGGAAACTACACTGGTTAGGATTAGTGATATTGCTAAGGAAATGCCTAATTCTATTTACAATGATTTTATTAATGACTTCGTAAATAGTATTTTAAAAAGGCTAATGGGCCTGTATTGGGTAATACACTATGGGCTTGTAACTTTTGGAATGAGGGTTATATAAATAGAATTTATCTCCTGAGAGATTTTACTTGTAAGGAAAACTTTGTTACAAGTATTATAATCGAGTGTTTCGTGTTATCCCAGAATTTTTGAGGAAAAAAAAATAGGATGCAAACCAAATCTCCTTAGTATCTAAAGGTCAGGAGATATGGATTCTATCTTTAATGGACAAGTAGGTGGAAGCTACCAAATCACTTGAGAGCGGTGATGTGGTAAGTGAAGGAATATAAACACAGCGGAAGCAATTCCAGGATCATGAACTCACATGTAATCTAGACAAACTAGCAGGCTATTAAGTTTTACATAAACATAAAACGGAATACCTCTTGAAGTGTTACTTCAACCTTGAAACAAATCTTTAATCACGAGCAGGATCATCTACGGGGTCGTCCTCCAGTTCCATGATCTTCTGTCGTGTGCCCGAACAATACCCAGACTAATAACCACTTGGGTGGAACAAGTGTTTCAGAGAGAGAAAACTATTTAGGGTTTTCGTGTGTTCTTCCTTTTGGCCAAGAATCCCCTTTATATAGTTTTAGGGGTAAAACCCCTTTCCAAAACTGTATAGGATTCTTTTTCACCAAGAAACCTCTCTCCTAGTCCTAATTGGACTCGGTCACAACAGGGACCACAGAATTAATTAATGAGGCTTCCAATTATGGAATTAATTCTTTTTTCTAGAATTAACCTTTCCATAATAAATTACAAATTATTTCCACTAGAAATTCGTAATTGCACTCCTCAGTTGAATTTCGAATTCTTCCATCAAATCTTATTTAACTCCCCACGTTAAGATTACAGACACCAATCAATAATATCAAATTACTGACAATTTAATATATTGACTAAATGAATATCCTTTAGACTTCCGCTTAACTTATTCCATGTGCCGGATACAAAATTCACTGGCAAGATTTACACATAGAAACTTATAAGCTTTCATAAAGGGGTGTCATCAATCTCTATACCGAGACGTGGATTCTATCAACTAGCTATTACTTCGCAAATGCATATTATCATTATCCAACTTATCAGGAATTATTTGACCCAAATATCCTGGACCTCACCTATTGATAAATCAAGACAATGAATAATATACATCACTAATAATAACTATATCAAGATTAAGAGTATAAGTACATCTGATGAGCTAGAGAGTTTATTTTATATAGTCAGTATAAAAATACTTATCTCTACTTGGTCCGTTCAATGCACACAAAGCGCACTAGCACAAGAAGTTGGAACCATACCATTCCCATAATCAAGATAAATTATATATAATCTTGTACTACAATCATACCGATGGCTTTGTCCAATTTCCATCTTAGACTGTGAACATTACTTTATTATTTATAAGAACCGATGATTTAATCTTCCGTGTATAAGCTTGGCTCTACACACTAAATCAACTACTATATAAATAATAGGACACACATGACACAATTGATCTAAATAAATAATACTTCATTATATTTAATAAATGAATACCAATTGTTAAACTGGGAATAATCTAACTAAAACCGCATGATTATTAGTATATCCCAACAATCTCCCACTTATACTTATAACTATGTCATTGTTATAATACATACTATATCTAAACACATGGTTAATAGTATATATATCCCATCAGTAAGATCAGTGTTATAGATTGTGTGAAAATAGCTCAAGATGTTACTGCCACTGATCTTTATTGATGCTTCATTATTTATGACATGTACTTGTAGGATATCTGTGGACCAACGAAATTAACAGTAGACTCAAAATTTAGGTAACTTCCTACTAAATAAATAGCCTTCCTTTCATTAATTTATGTTGCTCCATTATTTAATCTCTTAGTTAATACCTCCACACTGTTGAGAGCTAGCAGTATATTTCTTATTTTACATTAATTGTAAGGATTCCCTAAATTTGAATTGGGTTTAATTAGTGCAGTGCCATCATCTCATTTTTTTTGGATGACAGTGATAAGGAGAAAAATGATTTTGAAGAGTATTCGCAAGAATCATTAGTGAAATTTATATCAATTTAATCGGTAGCTTCTTTTAATCCGTCCTATTAGTAGTGATGTAGGTTAAGGTTACATATACTTCATTATATATCCGCTTCTCATTTTAGTGTGTTCTAATGTGTTTTAATTAATTATGAAAATAGTGTTTGTGCTTAATTGTAAGTTTTTGACATGAGGAATGAAGAATGATGGAAAACAAGTCAGTTTGGAATAAAACACGATTGAAAATGTGATTTTGAGTCTAAGTAGAAACCCAAAAAAACAAGGGACCACGTTTAAAGGACGAAATCGAATCAAGAAAATAAAAATAAAAAATGGGATAGTGGCAGGAGAGCTTATCTCGCAATGTCGCAGAGGGCGACGTGGCAAGTCAAAAGTTGGCAGCCGTGATTTATTACAGCTTGCGGCCCAAAAGATCAGTAAGCAATTTTTGATTTTTTTTTTTCAACTTCGTCTAGGATTCTCAGTCCATACATGTTGATGGGTTATTATAAAAGCTTCTAAAAACACTATTCTTCACGTGAGAGACAAGAAATACATTAAAGAAACAAGTTCAAGTTTGGAAGATTATCGAGACCATTTCACAAGACTAATTGATGATTTTTCTTAACTTTTCTCTTATAGATCTCATAGGTTTTTGTCTTCTTTAGTTTAAAGATAGAATAGTTAAACACTTATTCTATAATTTGGATGGAACTTTTTATTTGTTGAATTTATTGATCGTGTTTTCTATATTTAAGGCTATTTCCATAATTCTATTTATTCAACTACGTGCTTGTTGTGATTAGTTGAATGTCCATCAACTAGTGGTGCCGATATATTTTGTGTTTTTTTGAAAAAGATTACATGATTATGTAGTTGAATAGCGACACTTCCAATCAATTAATCAAAAGATAATTATTAGAATTAAAAGATACGATTATTGTGAAGAACGAACTTTATCGCAATCATTGTGAGTTGTTTAATTCATGACCTTGGGTTAATTCTTGAAAATAATCCTATAAAATTACTGCATTTAATGGGAAATACTTGCCGTAACTTGAGAGATCACGAAAAATAGAGGAAAAAAAACAAGATTATAAGAAACCTGTCCATATGCATATCCTATTAATTGGAGAAATCTTAATACCACGATTTTTATTCATTGAACACACCCTTATTTTTTTTTACTTTCTTTTAACTAGTTCTGAGTATTATATTTAATTATTATTTAATTATAAAATTATTAATTTTCTAGAAATTATTGAAATCTTACTTAGCGTATTAAATAGCTACAGATTAACATTAAAATTTTTATGAGATTCGACTCCGGACTTAACCTAATTTATTTATAATCGATCCTTATATTTTTAAGGCCAAATGTTTGGTGAGATCAGTAAGAAATTTACAACCTCTTCAATGATATGTAACCTATAAGACACTGTCAATTTTCTTGTTGGCTTCCGTAAAAAAAATATCTAGTTTGAGTGAGTACAAAATTTAAGAAATGTGTGAATATTTTTTAAACTTGTAATTTAAAACAAATCATAAAAATTTATGTGATTGTGAATCATCTCACAAAAATTGGTAGTACTAAATCTAAAAAGTAAACATTTTTTTAACAAACTAAAAAGGAAATGTTGTCATTATTTTTGTGACGGAAGGAGTAATAAGCTTCTGTTATCCATAGTCAGTGCATCCATTAGATTGAATTGGCACTGTAAAACCTATTAATGGGAAAAAACATTTGGCCGTACTACATCTCCCGGTCAATTTAAGTTCCTACGACTAAGGAATAGGGAGGATTGGACAGCCAGGCTACTCCTGTCCCGATAAACAAGTACCTAATCTAATTAACGCCAAGCTTCCGTGTTCAATTAATCACTACTCCTTTGCCACTTTTCTCTCCTCTTCCCTATATATATACATACATATCCCTTTGTCAAAATCACAACTTCCCCAAAACGAGCTTTACCATTGCTTCATTATTTCTTCTTTCTCTACGCAGTTTTTTTCTCTCTGCCTCTGTTTTACTCGCCCCCTCTTAACTAACTTTTGAAACTTCGCGGGAAGAGATCTAATTTGATCTTTCTACAAAAATGATTCGAGGAGTTGCATGCTTCCGCAAATTATTTCAATCTTCTGCTTTTTCTTCAAAGGTTTGTCATCTTCATTACTTCTTGCATGCTACTCATTTAAACTGTATTCGTACCTTCTGATCATGTTTCCTTTAGTTTAGTCTTCGACAATTTGGTCACCTTTTAAGTTTTTTTTTTTTTTTATAAAATTAAATCCCTCTTCAAACATAAAGGCAGAAAACATATTTGTTGATCACATTCTATTTTCTTGCGTTTGCAGGTTGCAGCTCGGTACTATACGGCTCAAGCTGCTGCACAACCTGCTATTTACAGCAGGTAATAATTTACATCGAGATCAACTTTTATACGCTGAGTGCAAAACAATTTTTACGCAATAAGATTATAAGCAGGTTATTAATTAACTATAACATGACAAAATATACTAATAATGTATATAATTAAGTTAATTTCAATTGCATTTGATATCTCAACTCCTTAACTTTGAATAACTCTCAGAATTTTACTCATCTAGTTAGCAAAAATTAATCGGTTAACTCAGAGCAATGTCAGCAACATTTGAATATTATTCAAAATTATATGTC